>JZKD02S0242146.1:94319-113169 GCA_000966675.3 Picea glauca | reverse complement strand
AGCCACCAAAAATACACTGTGGATCTATGTGTTAAAGACTCAAATTTGAACATAGCCACGAGACATACAATGTGGATCTATGCAATAGTACAAACTGAATATACTCCAATGCAACTTGAATCTGTGAAAAAAGATCTAGGGTATTCATCTCCACCACTCTATAGTACAAATCTAACCATGTGAATACATGTGCTGAAGTCGAACATGGTAGAAACCACTTGATTACCGGTCATTAGTGTATACCGTTAACAAGTGTGAGGGAAATCACCATTAATGTCAATGAATCCCAAGGTACCTTAGTACAATCCAATGAATGCGAATAAATGAGATGAAGTCGAACACTTGGCGGAATCTCCCGATCAGGGGTCAATAATGAAAAGCCACAGTCGAAAGCGAGGAAACCTGCCCTTGAGGCATGCAAGTTCCAAGGTACCAATTGGTTTCTAGGTCTAATTCCTAGATAATGAGTTGAAGTCGACAGGAAAAGACTCGTCACATAATGTATTCCACATCAATGACACGAAAAAGGTAACAAGATTTGATGTAGATCAGAGTAAAAAATGATTCAAGACTGACTCAGGGATGGCCGACGCAATATAAGGCTTAAAGATTGTAGAATGGCCGACGCAATAGAAGGCTTTCCAGGTTGAACTTCTTTTGAACATATTGACGACACGAAAACTGTCTTGGAAACACTGACTCAAAAATAGGGATCAAAAACCAATTTGTAATCTTATAAAGGAGTATGATCAAGAGACAAGCGTATTTTCCAACCTAGACACAAAGCGAGTGAAAGGGTATCAGGTTAAAAAATGACTCTTCCATGGAATACAGGTTTAGACAAATTTCTTTCCCAATTTTTCCCCAGTGGAGTCGCCAATTTTGTTATCGGGTAAATCGTTAAGTGCGAACATGAATCGATCCCCCTAGATCCACCTAGATCTAGAAAAAAACACGACAGGACATGGCGCTTTCCCTAGGCTCTAATCATCAAATTTACTACCAAACAAAGGATGAGAGACATACCTTTAAATGTCGCTTCCTTATGTCTTTGTTGTTCCTGTTTCACTCCGGTGCTCTTGTGAAGATGATCCTGTAATGAGACACAAACCAACCAAAGTGAAAGCAGTAGAAGTATATTCAATGACAACATAAACATGTGATCAAGGAATCATGTAATAAAATACTAATCATTTTATGGGAAAGAAACATGCCACTTTATTATATTAAATAATAGAAAGAGAGATTACAACCGGATGCCTTGATGTCATAAGGTTCCTTCCAACAATTCCTTGCTTCCCACACACTTCTTGCTCCAAGTATTCAGAGACCATGGATCTGATACCTACTCACAATCTATCTTAATAAAGCAAAGATCAAGACCAATCTAGCCAAGCTAACAATCTCAAGCCAAAACAACTCAAACCCTCATCAATCTAACTTTCTCCATGAGACCTCCTCTCCTTTTATAAGCTGAAGAGGATAAGGTGAGGAGGTTAATATGATCCCACTAAATCATAAAAGCAAGTAAGATCCAAACCATTCGTATGCCACATCACCATAGAAGCTTATCCTTCTAGAAGAATCGAGAAAATGCTCATTTTTCCCACGTACGAAGGCCGCTACGACCTGGATATAGTGCAGCCTGCAGAAATTCCGTGCCCTAGATATAGTGTAGCCTGCGGAAATCAGGCATTTGCGCACCCCAACTATGGTGCAGCCCACAAAAATCCTCCAAAATAGGGTTTTTACAGAGGAAAACACAACTTGTTCTCTCAAGGAAAGTTCTTCTCCTTTCTTTCTTCAAGAATTCAGGCCACTGACCTCTCTGAAGGAAACAAATAGGTTTACATCATTAATGATCATGAGGGTGACGAAAATAATGTGTAACAATATCCTTCTAGTCCTAAAAAATTGGGATCTCCTATTGATGTGACAGTGATAGGAAATCCTATTTTTATTCCAATCTTCCTCACTTGCCTTGGGCTTTGGGAAAGTACAAATTGCATGATAAAAGTTTTGGCACTGTTTGCGGGGAAGATTGAGTCAATTTTCCTCGAATGACACATTTTTGTTAAGCTTTTTCCTCAAATACTTATTACTTTACAATCTTACTCAGAGACTCCACTGAGGGTGATTCCCTCTTTTCCCTTTGATAATACCTAGAAGGATTATCTAGCGACTCCACTAATGAAAAATCAAACTATGGCTTCTCAATGGGACCCGAGTAATTTCAAACTTTTGGATATGAGTAAAATTATAGGTTACCCCCGATGAATGCCTGCAATATATGAAAATTGGCTCCCAATATTCATTGGTAGTTTTGTGGATAATGTTGAAGAACACATGACTAATTTTTGGACTTTCTTTCAGCTCCACCCTATCAGTAATGATGCTAAAGATCTGTCAATGAAACTCTTATCTGCCACTCTTCAAGATGATGCTAGAGTATAGTATGATAGTCTCCTTGATGCTAGAATCAAATCCATGGATCTAATGTAAGAGGTATTCCTTAAAACATGGATTGTCGAAGAGAATATGTACTTATTGTTAAATGAACCTAGTGGCATAAAAAATACCGAGAGAGAAACCGTTGGGGAGTTCCATACTATATTTGAGAGGTTGTTACAATGGATCCCTGAAATATATCACCCAGGAAAGGAGTACCTCATATTCCTCTATACCAGGGAATTCTCAAGGCAACTAGGATTCATCCTCAATGAAAAGGGCGCAAGGACAATTCAATAAACCTATGACTTGGCTGCAAAAATCGAAGTAAGTATTTCCTCCACTAGGAAGGAACATTTCTCTGCTCCATAAGTCAAGGTTGATGACTATGAGGACACCCTAGATATTCTTAGTCCAAAGAATATAGCTTCCCTTGATATCTTTGTTAGATAATTCCAAGAAAGGTGAGACCCAATCATCAACCAACAAGAGGTTGGAGAGAGAGTTCCCGATCAAGGTCATCAATCCCATGAGGAAGAGAAAGAATTTACTCATGATTTTGTTATCACATGTAGTTGTTATGGGTCAATTCATCCTTAGATATTTGAAGTGGCCAGAGAAGTATTATATTTTCACCTACTAGAATCATTTACAGGCTCATCGTCCATCTACTAAGATTTTTTGTGTTTTTGAGGATTCATTGCATAACACATAAAAAAAAGAGATTTCATAGAGCCTAGCACTACAAAATAGTCTACACAGTCTGTTCTATATTTTCACTACCAAAGGTGCTATGAAATCACCTATCCAGACACAGAAAAGGCGCTACAGAATCATCTATCCAAACACAGAAAAGACACTACAGAATCTGCAGAGCAGTTTTATAGGAGGGCGCTACGGAATTTCCTGTAGCGGCTACTGTTACAAATTTGATCATAAAACCAAAACGACAAAGTGGGTTTCTCTGAATTGTTTTGTGGAGGAATATGATATCCATGTTAACTTGCTGACCAAATTTCAGCCTGACCCATTTTTTAATTTGAGAAAAAAATTTAAAACACCAGTGCGTTGCAGAATGTGCTACAAATTCTTTGTTTTGCATAGCTGATTGGATATTCGCCTTGTTGGGAGGTTGACACCTTTCAAGGAGGCTTCGAATGACTTCTCATGGATCAGTTAGATGTCAAGGGAAACCTGCACCTAAATTTGATCTCCATTAAAGACCTCATACAGTGATTTGGAAACAATTCATTAAAGACTTCCAACAACTTTCTGAAAATTAGCAGTTTGTTGGATTTTTGTCTCCTTGACTATTTCCACCTAGCTCCAAGGCCTAGAATCCAATGGAAGAGATGGGATTCAACCTCCTAAAGATATTAGGATGATTTTTCTATTTAAGAGAGGAGGGATCTCTTGGAGAAAGGTTAGAAGGAGCTAGGGGGAAGGGGGATTTGGACCCATAGGAATTCAGAGTGGTTATCATTGTGTTCTTTTCATTTCTCTGTATTTGTTAAGACTTGTGATTCCTTATCAATGGAGATCAATTTATTTTTTATTTCTTTCTTTCTCTATGTACTAATATAAATGAGTGACTGATTTAATCTTATTATTATTCATACTATTATCACATGCAGTTGGTCAAGTTCGCAGGTGACAACCGTCAGCACACAAAGCAGACCAAGGAAATTGCAATGGAAATTTTCCCCTACACAGGTTCGATGTGGCGTTATCTCTAAATGCAGATGGAAGGACTCCAAAGTTAGTGGGAAGTTAAAATTTTTGTGGGGGCACTAAAGGTATCTGATGCGCCCATATCTCATCTCTCCTCGAAATCGATGGTCGTTGACCATATCAGGGCCACAACATACGTGGACGTTAAAAGACGAAGGGCGGGCCGATACCGAACCCATGTTTTTTTGGGGAGGAGATGTGTGAGCAGGAGGTGCATATCAGGCCTGAAAGTGGTGAAGGTCCAAACCACTTTTCATGGCATCAATATGCACCTACACATATAACGCCCTATCCTGGGTCGACAAGTGGTCGCTCGACGGTTGTCCCGCCACACTCCAATCCCAAGGAGCATTCAACCAATGAGAGAGGCTTGAATTCCACAAACTCAACGCTCGATCCAATTACGAAAGGTGGTCTTTTGAGGATCATTCGTCTCGGTGCACTCTAATACCGATGAAGATTTAGTTAATGAGGCAGGGGCTTGTAGCTGAAACCTCAACTCAACAAATAAATGGAAGGCTCGATAGTTATGTCCAAGGAGGCCGAAATGTCAGTAGGGTACAACAATGGTTAGCTTTCCGCGGGTCCTTGCTGAACCTGGTTTGCGTCTGACAGAGGGAAACATGCTCAGTCTGACAGAGGACTGCTCAGATGCAAAGCTTTGAATGTCATTGCCAGGTCACACTCCTGGAAGTAGTCTACTGTTATAAGTATAAATAGACCAATTTGATATTTTGTTAAGGTCGTCAATTGGTTGAGAAAAGCTCCCTATTTTGTAATATTTTGATACCAGAGCTGTTCTCTGGTTATGTATCAAATTTGAGACTTTCACATTAATAGAAGTCATCTTCTCCCATATCTTTGTAAAAAATGTGCTAAAACACTCGGGCATGGAGGATCCACTCAAGGGTTGTGATGCTATTGTAATGTAGGTTTGATTACAATGGTATCGTGACCAGTTTTAGTCAGCTCCCTTGTTATCTTATTTCTTCTCACACTGAAGGACTCGGGCATGGAGGATCCAATCGAGTTGCTGTAGTTGCATTGTAATGTAGGTTTTATTACTATGTTGCTGTGACTGTGTTTCTTTGACATATTTCAATGTATGAAGATTGAGTTTAGGAGCACTCTTGAGCCTAATTTTTTCTTCACCAAGCTGCTTGAAATCCTGATGCCCATGGCAGAATTGTCCACTTTCTCACCAAATGTTCCTTCTGCTCGCCCTTAAACTCAAATCACTGACTGAAGTTAATGAGGCCCTCACTTCCCTGTGCATTTCTTGTCCAATTCCTATATTAAAATCATTCTTATACCGAGTTTTGTCCATTTGACCTCCATTCATAACACCGACATCCACCAAACATTTTGATGGGTACTGGGCTTATCCTCTTGCAATCTGAGGGTGACTCTAAGTGCTAACACATACAATGATTGAGTGATGGTCTTCGTTCTTTGCATTGGTGATCTAGAAATTGTTAATACACAATTTTTTACTGTGAGATGACTGTTTTAAAGTGTTGGAAGTATCTCTAACATGTTCAGATCACAGTTTTATTTTCCTCGTCCATTTATCAAGCCTATTGTCTGATCTGAAGTTGCTAAGGCCACTTTTGCTGAAGGATATAGTTGGGAACATGTATAGTAGATGAATTTGATTGTCCTTATGGTAAAATCACTATGACTTTAAAGCTTATCTTTCAAGATTAAATTTGAATTCTTTGCATGTTACCAAGCTCACCTGATTACAGTCTAGGGTGACTTTTGGAGTGATAACATAAATGGTGCCATTTCTGGGGAGAGAAGTGTGAAGTGATATTCCCTGGGAGAACGACATAGATCCAAATATTGATGGTAGACAAGAGAGGGACACCGAAAATTGACTGTAATCATCTACTTGGAAACTCCACAATCAGAGACTCCATTGGGGAGGATCCTGTTGGCAGAAATATGAAGGGGCATAAATGTTAAACCAGGTATCAGTTCATCAGTTTTCTACATGAACTCCTATTCTTCTTTATCAACTCATTTTTTCTTTTCCCTTCACATATAAAGATGACCATCTTATGTTTTTTCTATTCAGATGATCATAATCCTTCTTTTATATATCCATCCTTGCTAGAAGAAAATTTGCAGCCTGCTTGTGTTGTTGAGGTTGGTCCTGAACCTTCACTTCAGACTATTGAGAATAATGAGGTTTATATTTCCATCCCTCCTAAACATGCTCATCCTTGTGACCATGAGAATGATGAAATCAATTCAAAACCTTCCCAGATCTTATTACCTTCTGCTATTATTCACGAGCCTTGTCATCAACTTGTTAAACCTTGCTTTCAGCCCAAAAAATTCTAGTCTAGAGTCAGACAAAGAGTAGTTAAACCTCTCAAATTTCCATCTCACCTTCATCCTTATCCTCCCAACTTTGTTGAGTCTGTAATGATCCCAAGCCAAATTATGGCTTGGAATCACTAACTACCACTGGTTTGTTGATGTGAAGGTGTTTATTGAGTTATTAAGTGCATACAAGATTCATTCAACACATGAAGATCATCATACATTCAATATATAGAAGCACAAGCAAAGATCTAAACCTTTTATTAAAATAAATGTAGGATCAATACAATAGATGGTCGATCTGGCATAAACCTTCGATGGTCGTACAAACAATAGATATGAGCTACTACAAAATGCTCCCGTCAATACAAAAGAAGCCTCTAAAGGCTGAATAAGTAATGAATACCAGTATCAAGCAAATCTGAATGTTAAACCCTCCAACCAGAGAGTGCCACGCTCCAAGTGGAGACTGAAGCCGTCAATAATTTGGCCTTGATGGAATAATGCTCCAAATGAGTCCAAACTTGGTCAAGTAATAGATCAGGGCAGTGGGGTCCTCCTCCTAAAGTTTCAAGCCCAACGTCCAAGGAAAACCTCTCCAACTGCGAAATCTTCTAAGAGAGTTGCACCCTCTTGAATAGCTAAATCGAACCCTCCTCAATGGTATGGTGCGCCCTTGCTGGAAATTCCCCAACAGTACGACCCTGCTGTCTGCTAAAGCTCTAGAAAGAGATATGCTGAGAATAGAATGGTGTGGAGGAATATTTCATCCCCGAGACCAAGTTGTGGAACAAGGTGAGTGGATATTTCACCACTGAGTTGCTCACAAGGGTTTGTACAACAAACCCCCAAAATAAATGCTCAAGAGCACTAACAAGAAATATACCAAAATCAGAATGAATAATAGGTGCACCCCAGCCTCTTACTTATACTTTTTCCTTCTGATTCTCTGTTGAGTTAGGTTAACTCCCAGGGTTAACTTCTATTCTTCTGTTGAGTTATCTTTTACTCCTTTTCTTTCTCAAGTCAACTTAAAAATATAACTTTAGTCTAGTTGACCTTCCCCCTCAATGTGAGACTATGACCTAGTGGGGGTGCCCAGGCCACTGAGTCTCCTGATTACCTCTCTAAGAGGTGGGGGACATTACAATATCTTCCCCGGTTTACCAGAGAGGATCATGTTTCAGCTGAGAAATATTTGGGAACTTTTGCAAATTTTGTTGATAATATGGAAATTATACATGAAGATGTTGTTATGACATTATTTTCTAAATCTTTAACGGGAGAGGCTGCTTTATGGTTTAGAGATATGGAACCTGGTTCAATTGTTTCATAGACTGATTTTTATTATGTTTTTTCAAAATATTGGGATGAGAACAAGTCTCTTGATCAGTACCTCACTAATGCTTATACTTTGAGGAGAGGAGAGGGAGAATTTTTTCCTGTCTTTAACATGAGGTTCTACAACATTTATCATAACATGCCTATTGAAATTTGATCTACTGAGGTTTCTTCCATGGTACAGTATAAAATGACACAACATTCCAATCAATTCCTATACCTCAGAGAAATAAAGTCACCATTCTTGCAACATATGTTTGTTGATGTAGAGGAAGTGGAGAGTAATCTTCGGGCATGTGCACAACTCTCTTGTCAGATCTTGGACAATGTTTTGGATGAGGAAGAAACTGAGGAAGTATATGGACAGGAGGAAGCTTATCCAAGCTTGAAATTGTTTCAACATGCTTTCACATCATTTTCAGATCTTAAATCTTTTTCTGATGATTTCGTTTATGATGAATATCATGAGGAAGATTTTGTAGAAGTTGGTGATATTTCTGCTTTAGAGAAAGTTGTTTCCCCTCATCATCTTACTGTTGACTTAGAAAATCAGTTAAAATTCTTGGCTCATGATAACATCCTTGATTATATTCTTTTAAAATTTGGTCAATAAGTTAGGAAGGAGCTATAGGAACATGTGAGTTTGTTCTCTTTTTCATCAATAGATGGCCAACAGGGAGAAAGTCAACAAGCAAATAAAAAGGAACATATTTTCGTATCAACATGTAATAATTCTCCCAGTATTGACTTTGTATATAACAATTTTAGAGCATATTTTTCAGAGGACAGTAAAGAGGAGGTTGAGAAATCATATGGTTAGTCTATAATGATTTTTTCTTCTGATAAATTTGACCAACAATTTCAAGAAGACACTATAAATAATTTTCTTTACCAAGGAGATAATCAACAACCAAAAAAATCTTTTATTGTCCATGATTGCTTTGAAGCATGTGATAACTATGGGTTGTTTCAAGGAGGTCAAGAGAATCACAATCTTGTCAAAAGAGCAGAGATTATGAAGGAGCATCCTAGTCTTCTAATGCAGCCAAAATTCTATCATGCGATTCATGATCCTATAACCATATACATGGAGTTATATGTTTCAGATTTTCTGAAATTTTCAAATTCCATTATTTCACCAATACTCATGGGTGAGTATGGTTTTCTGAAGGAGTTTATGTCATTGTTTCTATATTTAAATTATTATTCATTGATCAGTGACATAAATGATATCATTTCAATCATCAAGTTACTTGAATGGTTACTGTGGAAATCTTCTTTTACTTGACCAAGTTGCAATTTTGGTTAGGGTAGGGTAGCATAGATAATAAGCTCACTTCCCGAGCCTTTATTTCCTTCAGTTTGTAGCAGTTTTTTAATTTTTCTTGAATAAGTGGTGGTATCAGTGGTTGGTTGCACATATGACTCCATAACCCAACAACTAAGGCACTGGAGCTGCAACAATTCTTAGAGCCTCACAGGGAGGACTCTATCCCCTGTGGAGTCAATGTTATCACATGTAGTTGTTATAGGTCAATTCATCCTTAGATTTTTGAAGTGGTCAGGAAAATATTATATTTTCACCTACTGGAGGCATTTACATGCTCATCGTCCATCTCCTAAGACTTTTTTTTGTTTTTGAGGATTGATTGCATAACACATAAAAACACAGATATTTCGTAGCGCCCGACGCTACAGAGTCGTCTACACAGACTGTTATGTATTTGCGCTACCAAAGGTGCTACACAATCACCTATACATACATAGAAAAGGCGCTATGGAATCACCTAGCTAGACACAAAAAAGGCGCTATGGAATCTGCAGAGCATTTTTATAGGAGGGCACTATGAAATTTCCTGTAGCGACTACTGTTACAAATTTGATGATAAAACCAAAAAGACAAAGTGGGTTTATTTGAATTTTTTGTGGAGGAAGATGATATCCCTATTGACTTTCTGACCAAATTTCAGTGTAACCCAGTTTGTAATTTGAGAAAAACAATTAAAACACCAATGCCCTGCGGAATGTGCTACAAATTCTCTGTTTTGCATAGTTGATTGGATATTCGCCTTGTTGGGAGGTTGCCACCTGTCAAGGAGGGTTAAAATGACTTATCATGGATAATTTAGATGTCAAGGGACACATGCGCCTAAATTTTATCTCCATTAAGGAAATCATGGAGTGATTTTGAAATAATTCATTAAAGACTTCCAACAACTTCCTGAAAATAAGCAATTTATTGGATTTTTGTCTTCTTGACTATTGCCACTTAGCTCCAAGGCCTATAATCCAATGAAAGAGATGGGATTCGACCTACTAAAGATATTAGGATGCTTTTTCTATTTAAGAGAGGAGGGAGCTCTTGGAGAAAGGTTAGAAGGAGCTAGGGGGAAGGGGGCTTTGGACCTAGAGGAATTTAGAGTGGTTATCACTGTGTTCTTTTCCTTTCTCTCTATTTGTTTATACTTGTGATTCCTTATCAATGGAGATCAATTTATTTTTTATTTCTGTCTTTCTCTGTGTACTAATATAAATGAGTGATTGATTTACTCTTGTTCTTATTCATACAATGATTGAGTGATGGTCTTTGTTCTTTGCATTGGTGATCTAGAAATTGTTAATAAATAGATTTTTACTATGAGATGAATGTTTTAAAGTGATGGAAGTATCTCTGACATGTTCAGATCACAATTTTCTTTTCTTCATCCATTTGTCAAGCCTATTATCTGATCTGAAGTTGCTAAGGCCACTTTTGTTGAAGGATATATTTGGGAATGTGTACAATAGATGAATGTTATTGTCCTTATGGTCAAATCCCCGTGAATTTAAAGCTTATCTTTCAAGATTAAATTTGAATTCTTTACATGTTACCAATCTCACCTGATTATAGTCTTGGGTGACTCTTGGAGTGATAATAGATTCTACCAAATATGGAAAAGACCTAGAGCTTGAAAATTTCAAACATGAGGATGAAGTGTTAATGTGTACTCCTCCCTCTGATGAAGCCATCCAAGAACCTATTCCTCTTGCACAAGAAGAAGAGAGTAAGGTTAATCATTTCCCCTTTTAGATTTTTGATGATGACCCATTCCATGATTTAGAAGGTGAAGAAGTAAAGGAATCCTTGGAAAAGCTATACCCTTCATGTTGTAATGAAGGGGATGATATGATTGAGGAGACGAGTCATGAGGATGAAGTACTTATATATTATCCTCGATTTGATGAAGTCATCCAATTCTTTGATCCAGATTATTTTGAGAACGACATGAAGACAAAAATATAGCAGAGATACAAAAAGGAAATACACAGAGATATTTCAAGAAACACATAAATATAGTGAAACCCAACTTCTATTAATGAATAAGAGAGAAAAATATTGTAGAACACAAAGTGGAAGAATCGAGTAGCTTATCTTTGAAAAGAAAGAGATGTTGGCTACGATTCATTCGAACAAGATTTACATCACACTCCATTGCATGCTTTAAGGGCCCCCTTCACCTCAATTATATATGCGAGAGTGAGAGGAGAAAAATTCCCATGATGCATGTGGGATAAATTGGACTAAGTTTATAAAATTCCATAGGCATGTAAAAAACTATAACTTCCCAGGCGGTCACCCATCCCAGTACTAGTCTAGCCTGAGTGCACTTAACTGCAAAGTTCTAATGGGGTAGGATGTATTAACACTATGATGTAGGCATATACATAAGACCACTAGGAAATCATTAAATGATGCCTGTAATTAATAAATGAAGATGACATTACATTCCATTCCCCATCAAAAGGGTGAATATCATGGTTTATCAAAACCACAGGCTCAAAATGGTTATTCAATGGAAGAGGTGGATGGCCACTGAGATCCATATGGATCATTCCTCCCCCCTTAGGAAGAAATGGTCCCCATTGGGTCAAGTTCCCTTGAGAGATGGAGAGACTTCAGCTAAATCTGAAGCTTGTTGTGCTGCTTTCCTTGTTGAAGAAGTTGTCTTACTTAACTTGTTGAAGGATTTCATGAACCTGTTGCTGGAGGGGTTGGATCCATTCAACCAATCTAGTTTCATGATCTACCTGAGTGTGGGAGTAATTTGTTAGTGAAGATGAAACATGAAGAGTATGAGGGGTTCCATTATAACCTTTCTTGACTAGGAAGTGTGGAGGATCCCCCATAGGTGCAACAAGAACATCTTGGTACTTGTATACAATCTTTTCAACCTGTTTATGCTAGATATAAAGTTCTTGAGCTGAGGCTGCATTGGTTGCAGTGTCCTTCTATTCACCTTTTTATCATATTGTGAAGAGGATGAACTTCGCAGTATGAGAGATTACTTTGTCGCATTGTTTTGGTGGGACAATAGCCAGAACTACCTCGGGTATCCGGTATAGTTGACCCCCTAGAGTAACAATGACGCTACAACAACGAGACTCATAAACAACATGATGCCTCCACATTTATGGCTGGCCTAATAGAACACCACAAAATTACAGTGGGGAAACATCACACAATACCTCATCTTAAAAGGGCTTGATGCCGTAGGACATGTGAAATTTGTGGATGACACGAAGATATTGAACTTGGCAAAGCCACTCGATATTGTATGGATGCGAGTGTGGTGTTGTTGGAAAATCCAACTGCTTGACAACCTATGTTGAGATGAAGTTATTTTGGCTTCCACTATCAACAATAAAATGAAGTGGGGTCCCCTTCATCCACATCTATGAATGGAAGAGTCGCTCCCCCTCCTCTAGATCCTCTTCTGGTTGGATTGTTATAGTTGCGATAGTAACAATGGGTTCTACATCAATGATCTGTCTCCTTTTATTATTTTCTAAATCAGGGTCCAAGTCGAGGTTCAACTCTTTGTCTTTGAGCTCGGCTACCAATGACTGTATTGAGTGACACTCATCAATGTTGTGCCAAGGGTTGTTGTGGAATTCACACCACTTTCTGGTGTCTTTCTTAGACTTCCCATTACCCTTCTTTTATTTCATTTGGGACCGACTCTCTTGAGGTTGGCCTTCCTTTCTCTATCCATGCTTCTACCACTTTCTCTTCTACTTGCATTTCTACTCAATTTTGACTACATATCGATAAGCAGCTCCCAGTGAGGATATGTCCAAGAAATCCATCTCTATTTGGATGTACCTTTGTAGACCACTGCAGTACTTCAAAACTAGGTGTCGTTCAGAGTCTTTGATACCTAGATTTGAGTGCAAGGTATGAAATATGTTGGTGTACTCTGGCATAGTTTGGTCTCTTTTCTGACGTAGAGTTTTCCATCTCATGTATTGGTCATCATAATTTTCGACAGGGTAGAACACCTCCTTTAGGGAATCTACAAAGGCCACCCAAGTGGGTTATCTCCCAAATAATGTATATTCATCTGCAATGTACCTCTCCCAGTAACCTTCCCACTAAGATCTGACTTGGGGAAGGGATTTAAGGAGTGCGAAGGTGGTCTTTTCACTGTCATAATTTTTTTGGATAGAGTAATAACCTTCTAGCATATTCAACCATTTTTCTAGAGCATCTGCATCTATCTGGGCTTCAAATAAGGGGATATAAAAATTTACTTTTACCTTGAAGGGTGTTGCACTTGCAAAATGGTTGCTTGTCGAAGATTCCTCAGCTGCTGCCATCGAAAGTCTTCGAAGGATCTGAGCAAATTTGTCCATCATATCGTTCCTTTGTCACACGAGGGATTCCTTGAGAAATTTCTTGAAAGGATCTCCTTCTCTGTCATCTCTCTTTTCTTCCAACATGGGAGGTCACTTGGGCTAGCGAGAGTGGTTTTACTCAAGCGAAACTATCTCTAGACCCAAATATCTATACCCTGACCTCGTCGGGGACCTGCTATGAGAAATGACAAGGAGCATATTTCTCTGATACCACTGATCCATATTATTTTGAGAATGACATGAAGACAAAAATATAGCAAAGATACAAAAAGGAAATACACAGAGATATTGCAAGAAACACAAAAATATAGTGAAACCCAACTTCTATTAATGAATAATAGAGAAAAACACTGTAGAACACAAACTAGCAGAATGGTAACTTATCTCTGAAAATAAAGAGATGTTGGCTACGCTTCATTCACAAAAAGATTTATATCACACTCCATTGCATGCTTAAAGGGCATCCTTCACCTCAATTATATATGAGAGAGTGAGAGGAGAACAATTCCCATGATGCATGTGGGATAAATTGGGCTAAGTTTATAAAATTCCATAGGCATGGAAAACACTAGGACTTCCCAAGCGATCACCCATCCCAGTACTACTCTAGCCTGAGTGCACTTAACTGCAGAGTTCTAATGGGATCCAATGCATTAACACTATACTGTAGGCATGTACTAAGACCAATAGGAAATCATTAAATGATGTTTGTAATTAAGAAATGAATATGACATTACATTCCATTCCCCATCAAAAGGGTGAATATCATGGTTTATCAAAACCACAAGCTCAAAATTGTTATTCAGTGGAAGAGGTGGATGACCATTGAGATCCATCTGGATTAGTCTTTGTCATTCTTGCATGAGAAGAAGAGAATATGGTAAGTCATTTCCCTTTTCAGGATTTTGATGATTCTTTATTTTATGATTTGGAAAGTGAAGAGGTGTTAGAGGAACCCTTGGATGTACTAAACCCTTAATGTTATGAAAAACATAATGATATGGTTTAAAATATTGACGAGTTCATACACGTTGGAAGACGTAAATGGGATGTGGTTGGTCATGATGAAGATCCCATCTATGAAGTGGAAGGACATTTTCAATTGTTTCCTTTACAATTATCATATGAGATTGCTATTGATTCTAACATTTGGAAACAAGGAGATGATATAATTACAAACATATTCCAAACACCCAAGGATGACTTAATGCAATTTTCTCATGATGATTTTTGGTCATACCTTGATGAGTTTGATGAGTATTCCTTTGAGCACTTGGATTTATTCTATGAAGAATATTATTAACTGCTGTTGTGCTCAGATTTTGATAAGGGTAAGGAAATGGTTCTCCTGGAGCAGGATATGTGTGATAAGGTTCTCCAAATCCCTTCATTCCCTTTATCTCACCATGTCACTAAGGATGCAACTTGGAGACATGCTTCTTGTATTAATTTTTCTCTAGGGAGAAGCCTCTTCTTAGAATTTAAGGGTAGGTTGAAAGCCTTAAGAATACTTTTTATATCTCATTCTTTCAACTTTCCCCTAAGGAGTTGTCAGTCATCCTCTATATTCTTGTTAGTCCCTTCTCAGACCCCGGGGAGTGATGAGGTCCAAGGTAGTCAATTTTCAGACTCTTTAAGTCATCCTCTCGAGCCTTTGACCTTTCATGATCCTTTTCACAGATGGATTGAGCAGTTTTATGGAGATGCGACTTGGCATAATTTTGTTCCTCCCTCCCGCCTCCATTAGTTAGAATTTACGATTTCCTATGATATAATGCATGCTCTAACTCATGTTATTTTTTTTCTAGACTTATCATTGTTTTGGTTTATGATGAAAAAGGTAGATGTTATGAGGTATTTCTAGGATGGTTTCACTATTTATATGATTATACCTAACATTCAACTAATAGGTAAGTATAGGTAGGTAGGCATTTGCATCCATTGTACATACTATTGCATATCATGTTAATGTAGTTGTAGTTGCATTTTCATATTTCTTTGCTTCATTTGTATTTATTATATGATCATCATTATATACTAGATTAGATATGATTTCATTTCGATGTTATATCATATATGGACAAAGGGTGATATCACCATCCTAGATGCACTAATGCCCTTGTTTGCATTTTAGCAAGCACAGGTCATACTGGAGATGCTGAAGTTCACATGCGCTCTACGGTGAGCACATGTCCTCGAGTAGGAGCCAGATGTTACTCCCTAGCCTAGGGGTAACTAAGGATATTGTGTATTGAGGCCCACAAGTTAAAGACATGGAGTGTCGAGAGCCAGATGGAAAGAGAATATCCCCAAAGGGCCCCTCTTTTCCTCGATGCATTCCACACATCACTAGCAATAGTGTCCACCACAATGGCCTAGTCCCAAAAGGAAATGGGTCTTTATCCATGAGGTAATGAGTCTAGGTATCATGGTACATATCACTCTGATATTTGAAGTACTTGAATACGTTGCAATGGATATTTCTTGATTTTGAAACATCTACTTGGAATTTATGCTCTTTTACTTATTTAAACCTAGGGGGTGTCATTGTGTCCAAGTAAGTTGGTTTTCCTTAGGAATAGGTTTCTATTGGGTGGTTCCTTGAAGAGTCATCGTCCATTCCCTACCATACTTGTCACTTTCCATAATTCTTTCCCTTCATCTCCCCATCCTTTTGGGATCTTTGGGTGTATTGACCTAAGAAGGGATTGTACCTTACCTCATGGGAAGAAGGGGATAAAGGCCTAAAGGGTAAAAGTAGCCGGAAAAAGATAAAAGAAAATCATAAAACCTTTGCATGATTGAGGGAAATGGGATATCATCACGAGCCATCCTTCTCATTTCTATGAGGTATTTGTGAATGACACTACCATATCTAGACACCAAGCCAACACAATGGCCTCCAACTAATTCCTTGAAACATGAAAGAAAAATTAAATAAAAAGCTAAGAAGAAGAACTGCAAACAAATGGGCTTGTAAAAATTGCATTGCAGACAAAGGGAAACTCACCCTCTACAAAGGCACCCATAGGTAAGACAATACAAACCCTTGTATGTCATGAGCCCCATGCCCAAGAGTTTACCCCACACCATCTCACATTCACACATTTCTATGAAAGGTCCCACTTAGGAAACACCCTATACCTAGGGGTCATTGACCCAATAGGCTGCCTTGATACCCTTCCAAAACCTAAATTTGACAAGTTGTATAATGGCCTTGAGAATTATTTGGGCTTAGGGGGGTTTGATGCACATGTTTAGGTGGTTTAATTATTAGATGTGGCTTACTTAGTATGAAACTTATGACTCATGAAACCTTGGAGAGCATACATGTTTTTCTTTGCAAGACCTTACCCGATGGGTAGGTATTCATGAGGAGATGATCAGTTTGAACCTTCAGGAGGGCTTGAATCCTAAGGATGGATGCAGAGACCCCATGCATGGGGCAAGACAATGATGACCAATTTGCATAGTGAAGGAAAATGATGTTTCCTTTGGAGGTAACCTGGAAATCATGGATGATGAGGGGCCACCCTTCCCACACCTAGAAGTTGGATTTTTGAGACCTTCAATGTCACCCTAGTAACCCCATGATGTCAACCATGACTAGGGTTTGACATTGAGAGATGTTGGGATGTAGTTTTAGCACATGTTCCATGGAGGAGGGGCTTTGGAGGCCCAATTTTTTTCTAGATGACCTCAATGTCTCATGATGGAGGCCTAACATCACCCTAGGAAGGATGATGTCACCCTCTGTAGGGTTTAATTTTGAATTTTAAGAGCCAAATTGATATGTAGGTTTTGTTTTGTGAAAAGACAACTTTTAGGTAAATTATCTAGGATTTCCCATATAAATATGGCTGTCTAATTTCATTTTTTCATCATAAATCACCTCTCACAAGAGGGGTACTTAAAATGGTGCCATTTTTGGGGTACTTAGATGAAATTTTGAAGAACACTTGTTTGGAGACCTTTTTGGATGCATTTTGGAAAATCTAGGGTTTTTATGCTTGATTATTCTTGGTGAAGTAAGTCAATTTGCAATTTTCATTTCATGATAAATGTTTATGGTATGTTTACTTGTTCATATTTAATATTATGAAATTTCTTGTTTGAAAACCCTAGGATTAAGAAACATAAGGTTCTTCTTTCTTTCTCTTTGTTTTGTTAGTCTTGCTTAAGAAGATCTTGTCTAGAAAAATTTCTAGAGCCCTAAAGTTCTAGCAGTTTCGAAGCTTTATCTAGTTCTCATTGCATTAAATATATTTCAAGAGTCTAAGGATAGGAGAAATCGCTAGGGCCTACAAGTTCCTGCACCCTAGTTCAACCTTCTCTTAAGGGCTTGGCACTCGAGGAATTAAGGTGCTACTCCTCAAGCTTCCACCTTTTCATCTCTTAGACAAGTATAATCATTGTTATTTCTCCAAGTTATTGTCCTGATATAATTGACTCCATAAACCTTAAAAGGAACTAGTGATTACTTGTCTCTTGTTCGAATATTGATCAAACACTCAAACCTTATTCTCTCAATCCTATGCTAACTAAGTCTAACACTAACTTAGCCTACATCTTTAACTTTCTTGCAGCTGTTATAATTTTTTTCTACAACCATCTAAATGCAAAAACTTTTCTTCATACACTAAGCTAACTCATAACTAACTTACTCAAAACTTGATTGTGACAATTGCTAAGGAATCTACTTGATATATGCTTAATTTTCATTGTCGTTTCTAGCAATTTTGAGCACTAATTCTTGTGGTTGTTACAATTTACTTTTGTCTGTTATAAACCGTCATATAACTGCAATTTTTATTCAACAATCATATAATTGCATTGTCTATCGTCTTTGGAGGCTTTACTATCATTTTTGTACATGAAATTTCCATATATATGCTCTGTTGTTCTTGTCCCTGGAAGGTACACAAATTACACTTCTTTGCCTCAATTTCTAAGATGTAGACTTTGTTGACTTTGGTGGCCAGTGAGAGGGGGGGGGGTATTTTTTGACATAACCTTAGCCTACCCAACCCTTTAGGCCACAAGGGATGCTTCCCTTAGGGTAGATATACTTATACTCCTAAAATGTGGGGATCTCCTATTGAGGTGATAGTGATAGGAAATCATGTTGTTACGCCGATCTTACTCACTTGCCTTGGGCTTTGGGAATGTACATATTGCACGATAACATGTCTCATGTGAAAAGAGTTATGGGAAATGTGTAGGAGGAATTCATAAACTTTAAAGAATGGTTACTTAACTATGGATTGGACTCACTTACCTTCTCTCATATATTTAAAGAGTGAATCTTATACATGTGCATTAA
>JZKD02S0242146.1:24316-82655 GCA_000966675.3 Picea glauca | reverse complement strand
ATCATAATTTAGATAAATACAAATTTAAAACAAGATAATAATTTATAAAGTAAATTATAGGAAAGAAAAATAAAATTGTCACCCCTCTATAATTATTGAATGTCCCCACAAGAAACGATTCTCAAAAATCCATGTAAATAATTTCTTTATGTATTTTTTTTTCAATATTATTACTACATTATGTTTTTATTTTACTTTTTATATATTTATATTCATATTTTGTTATTTATATATTAAATGTTTATTTTTGGCAGGGACTACGCTGCCATGCAACACTTGTTTAAGCCACCTTTAATAGCACATGCATTTATATTGGTCACCTAAAACTTATAGAAACTATTTTTTCTATTATAATTATCTAAGATTTGTATATATATTTATTAGTCCTTTCCAAAGGTTTGGGAATATAGCAATGAGTTGTCCTTTGACTATGTATTAATTTATTGTTGATTTTAAATTTATATGCTATATCTAATGTGTAATATAGGAAATCAATATATGTATTTTTTTAATAATAATAAATTATATATTTTTTAAATTTAATTGATTAATATCTTTAAAGTGTTATCGCAAGCTTCACGCCATTCAATATATAAAATTGATTACAAATTTGACAGATTAACAAAGAATAAAAGAAACATATTGTTTGACTGTATTTATTGGTCTTACTAGGGCAAAAATCTTATCTCATGTTATTATATGGCATACGAGTATAATTGAGTACGGGAAAGGAGCAAGGTCGAGGTCGTTGTACTATCTTTAGTTTCTAAACATATATTTCTGCTTCGTCGACTTCGAAGGATCGAAGCTTATCTTTCTATCTCTTGGAGAGTGGCGGTTGTACTATCATTTATATTTTGTTTTAAAACATTTCCACCACCTTGTCCAAAATTGAAGGCTTATCTCATTTGCTAAACATATTCATTTATTATAGTGTTTGTTAACCCATTTATAATCTTAAAAAATTTAAAATGTGGTTACCATTTTTTTAATTAATGAGAATATAAAATTACAATCTATAGGATGGTTCAATATAACTAAAAATAAAGTGTTTATTTAACGCACTTAGAACATTCATGATAAGTGTGTACAAAGTTATAATAATTTGTTTTAAATAAAAATTTAAATACAATTTTTAATAAATAGATTTAAAAAAGTCAAATAAAGGAAATCGGTTTATTATACATTTTTAATAACGAACAATCTTTAATTATTATTTATTGACAAAAAAGATTTATTACTTGTGCATTTAGTTATATTAAGTTTTATTGTTCCCAATTAACTTAGCAGGGACCGCGTTGCTATACAACCCTTGTTTACCAAGTGACTCGTTGCCATTGTAGTTAGCGCACTATGTGGAAGACTTTGTGTTGAAGAAGTCGAAGGTTGGAATATTGAGGAGGCTGAATAAAACAATTTTGATCTACGTCCTTTCTGACTTTATCAGGGTGCCATGTGGCACCATTGGATTGGGTCATGTGTCACCCTGTGGTTGGTCCATTCTGTCTAATCAATATCTGACTCATCTGCACAGTCATAAATCCTGTCAACTCATCAGTCCAGTCAACACTACCAAATATCAAGTCTGTAACACTACCTTGTGTCAACTCTTAAGCATGCCATGTGTTAAGTCTGCAACACTGCCACGTCACCTTTTGTTTTCACTGTTAACTTTTTACTTGTTTGGGAAATTGATCATAACATGATAACTTTCGCATACAGACTCGGATTTTCGATCTGTTTATGCCACTGGAAATCTTGCGACGAGCACTTCACAATGGTATAGATTTCATGAGCATTGAAAAACTTTGATTTTTGAGCATTTTGAGATCCTCTTGGATCAATGTAATGGTGGGAAGGTATAACTTAGTGACAAATCTTGTCTCGACATATTTTTTCATGGCAGAGTCTTGATTAGATTCCCTATTGGTAGAGTAAGTAGGAGAAATTGTGTTTTTCAAATTTTAGGTTTGGAAAAGAACTACTATTAGTAATAAAACTTAATTATACAAATGTGTAGGTTTTTTTCTCTAATGAAGGGTGTAATATGGTGTGAGGAGATATGGTTCCTGATAAGGGTGTTTTAATGTGGGAAAATTTCCCTTCAATAGACAAGGATAATCCCTAATGTAAATTCACAATTAGATTTCACATCATTTGGGATAGGATATCTATTTATTCTATCACAACAACCATTACTTTAGCTGAGGGGATTGTTAAGGAACTCAAAGTGTAGTATGTTGTGATCCTACATGCAGAATGTCACTAATATAACATGTCATAGCTACGAGAGAATATTTTAACTAATAGATGTAATTTACCCCTAAAATATGCATTTACCACTCATGTCAATATGAGGGGTAACATTTAATTCAACATTTAGACTAGAAAATATCCAACTCCCCTTATACCTATTTTATGAGAAGAAAGAAATGAATACAAATTATTATGAAAATATGCTTAACAAAGAATAATAGATATACAGTAAAATTGGTTTCTATTCAATAAGGAAATAAGTTGAAACTTTAAATGCAGCGGAAACAATCTTGTTAGAATGGTGGCAGTTTATCTTTGACAAGAGATGTGACGGCTGCGCTCATTCAATAGAAAATGATTACAATGAGGCTCTCAAGGCCTTTTTACAATAAATAGGAATGAAAAAAACCCTATACATCCAAAAACCTAACCCTAGGAGATGAAGCGCCAAAAGTCATGTGGGCCTGTTTGGTTAAGTTAGTACATC
The DNA here is from genome assembly GCA_000966675.3 of Picea glauca. Taxonomy (NCBI): domain Eukaryota; kingdom Viridiplantae; phylum Streptophyta; class Pinopsida; order Pinales; family Pinaceae; genus Picea; species Picea glauca. The sequence continues at coordinate 79,912 of JZKD02S0242146.1, read as the reverse complement.
AACTTCTCGGGGTGGTAACTTTTGCATACGATTTTCATTTTAGATGCACAATATCCCGTTGGAAAGGTCTATCAGAGGAATACACATGTTTTCTATGAAGAGCCCTAAAAACGTTGTTTAGGGCCTCAAAATGGCCCTGGAAGTCAGGGACCCGAAAACTAGGAAAAACAACCGAACTAGAAAACTACCAAAATGAGCCAGTTGGAATAGGTGGGAGGCCATCGACATCCATCTAAATTATCCCAATTGGATAGTTTTTACTTGAAGGAGTATTTTCATTATTATAAGAGGAGGATAACCATAATTCTTGTTCAAGTTGATTGATGAAAATCTTGAGTACGGGGTTCAAGCACCACTTATAACCGCTCCTTATTATATTAACATTGGCTTGGAAATATAACACTACAATCAAAACTAAATGCAAACACTAAAGGGAATGTGCATGGAGTTGATGGAAAAAAAAGTGGCAACAAGTTGAGCATGAACATGCTCATGCAGAAATGAATGCACGTTCTTGAGAATGCACATGCATTCCTGATGTTACAAGCTCGAAAAACCTCAAACCACCACTCAGGATGCGACATAGGCTCCTAGATAGGAATACATGTGCATTCTTAAGAAATCTCACATGTTCCTAGGAACATGCACATGCTATACTAACATGGACACATTCCTATTGGGCCTGATTAAAAGGGCCCATGACCATATTTCCCCCCCATTCCACCACTGCACCACGCGTTTGAGAAATGATTGAGCTAGTTAAATGCTTGGAATTTGTTGACGAAGTTTAGAAAGGATAACAATTCCATCTCCAAGGGAAGCCATGCATTTATTCACATTTAATTTCTTGTTTTTTTTCATTTCTTAAACTATTTACTTTCATACTTTTTTGTAATTTTTATAGTTAATTTAAAAAATCAACCTAATTTATATAAATTTCACTAGTAAACTGCAACACACTAATTAAAATGGAACTTGGAGTTAACCAAAACCCGACACAACCACACGAAGGCACACTAAACCCCAACCCACAACCAAATAAATAAACATGGAAATTGATCAAGGGTTGATGTCAATTAGATCAATTGTCGAATACATAAGGAATACTAAAGATCACAATCAATTATCATTGGCCACTTCCTTGGATGCCATTGTATCGTCTATTACAAGAGCCCAAGGGTAATTAACCTCTATATATGAATATAGGTCTAGGATGTTTGAGTATTACAAGAATGACATTGTAGTATACCTAGGGAGGTAATATGGGGTACCTAGGAAGGTACCCAATGGGAATGTGGTTATGTATTATTAGGGGAAGTTATTTAATATATGAGAATGTGGTCATTCAATGTAAGGTGGAATAAGTCTACTATATTAATAAAGTCCCACTATAGTAGTTAGATGTAATAAATGTTAGATGCCTTCTTAGAAGGTTCTGGTTCTAGAAGATTCTTCCTCTAGAATGTTCTTAAGTTACGGTAGCACTATATAAAGAGGTAAAAACAATGTAATGGGATATGAAGAGAAGTATTGTATTGTGAGTGGTATCTAATATCTATTATATGCCATGGAAAATAATTAATATCTTATTATTGTGAGTATTTACCTTTCAAAAAATCTAAAATGTAGTTATAACAAATAAATATATATGAAATAAAATAATACGTGTATAATAAACAACTAAATAACTAAATGTATAACAATTAATATCCACATAAAATGTACTTATAACAAATAAATATATGAGATAAAATAATACATGTATAAGAAATAATAAAAATAATTAAATGTATAACTTAATGATGATTAAATTTATAAGCACTCAATAATAATTAATATTCAGTTATCATGAGTACTATTAAATAAATATATAAAATAAAATAATGCTCTTATAATAAACAATTAATTGCATAAGAACTCAATAATAATTAATATTGAGTTATCATGAGTATTATTAAACAAATATATGAAATAAAATAGTGCACTTATAATAAACAATTACATGCATAATAGTTAATATTACAACTAAATGCATAATAGTTAATATTACAAATAATGCACTTATAATAAACAATTAAATACATAAGCACTCCATAATAATTAATATTCAGTTATCATGAGTATTATTAAATAAATATATAAAATAAAATAGTGAAAGTATAATAAACAATTAAATGCATAAACAAATAAATATATGAAATAAAATAATAAGCTTATAATAAACAACTTAGAAAATGTACTTATAACAAAAAAATATATGAAATAAAATAATAAACTTATAATAAATAATTAAATGAATAACAATTAATATCTACATATTAATTATTTACCTTCCAGAAAATGGTATCAATTAATGGAAATGGAAATCAATTAAGGTTTAGCTATTAATTCAAACACCTATTTAAACTTATAAAATATAAAATAAAATAATACACTTATAATAAACAAATCAAAAAATGTATTTATAACAAATAAATATATGAAATAAAATAACACACTTATAATAAACAATTAAATGGAAATCAATCTGTTAACTCAAACAACCACTGAACTTATGGAAGTGGAAATCAATTAATGTTTAGAGTTTGAGTCGCTAAACTTTTAAGTATGAACAATATTTATCATAATTTAGATTGAGAAAGCCTATCTACCCCTGAACCACTATATAATAAATAATTAAATGCATAATAGTTAATATTAACTTACAATAAATATAAATAAATTAATGTTTAGCTAGTAACTAAGAGTATTTGTAACTTCGAGAAAATGTACTTATAACAAATATATATCTACCCCTCTATCTTCTGATCGCATTCCCGTTCCCTCTATCTTCAAGTGTTTCCTGGAATTGCCAATATTAGGCTTGAAGGAATTTAACTCCTCGTACGACTTTTAACATGTCAGTATTTGTCGCTGTTGTTGCATGCCTCTTTGTCTTCTTCCACGAGCTCCAACCCCATTGACAACTGTTGGAGAAGAGATGTAAATTGGGCACAAAATCAAATGAAGTTGGCAGATTGTGCTGTGGGCTTTGGAAGCGCCGCCTCTAGAGGAAAAGGAGGACAAATATACACAGTCACCATCCCAGATAACAATCCCTCGTAATTTTAAGATTGAAACAAATCCAATAATTCAACTCAGGTTATTATGAACAACTCATTGCATGGAATGACTTGGTACTTATTAACAAGTCATTCCTCTGAATTATAAAATATAATTTTTATTTTTGAATACACTAAAAATAGTTAGAAGGTTGAGTTCCAAAATATTTTATTTTAATTTTAAGATTGAAACTTATTTTATTATAGATTAAAGTTTTTAGTGACATTTTCTTCGATAAAATTGTATTTTAAGAGTCTCATACACCAATTTAGAGTTTAGTTGGATAGTAACCTTAAGAGTCTCAACTCACCTCGAGTGAATATGGGTGAAGTGGATCATTTCAAATCACCCTTCTGTGGTTTTTTCAAATTCATGGGATCACCTCATAATGGATGTTAGAAGCATTGCAAATAAATTGGTGTCTAATGAGTTTGTGGTTGCATTAATCTAAGAGGATATGAAGCACAAGGACTTTAAATCCACCAAGGAGGAGTTGGTTGATATTTGAATATTAAGAAAGAAAGGCATGAACTAGAAGAATAGATGTCCAAATCCCATGGGAGATCCATGTCTCTTATAAAGTTTAAGACAAGATGTTGGAGCTACAACAAGGTGAGGAATTTCAAAAGAGACTACAAGGAAGAGAAGGTAGAACAAGAGAAAAAAAATGATTCTAAGAAAGAGTTTAAAAAATGAACTCAAGAGGATGGAAAATATGATTTTATCGGATTCTTTGCAACCCAAACATGCCAATATGTGTGGTTGATAGAATCTAGAGCCTCCTTCTACATGAATTTCCATTGCGAGTGGTTTTCATTGTATGAGGAATGTGATGGTGAGAAGGTATACCTTAGTGGCAACTCTCGTCTCAACATAGTTTTTCATGGGATAGTCTAGATTAGATTCCCTAATGGTAGAGTAATTGGAGAAATTGTATTTTTCACATTTTAGGTTTGGGATAAAAACTACTATTAGTAAGAAAACTTAATTATCAAAGTGTGCACATTTTTTTTCTCTAATGGAGGGTGTAAGATGGTGTGAGGAGCTAAGGTTCTTGATAAGGGTGTGTTAATGTGGAAATATTCTATCACAACAACCATTACTTTAGATGAGGGGACTGTTAGGGAACCAAAGTATAGTATGTTGTTGTCATACATGCAAAATGTACACCAATATAACATGTCCTAGCTACTAGAGAATATTTTAACTAATACATGCAATTTTCCCCTAAAATATGCATTCACCACTCATGTTAATATGAGGGGTGACCAACTCCCCATTGGATAGTGTTACTTGAAGGAGTATTGTCATTATGATAAGAGGAGGATAACTATAATTCTTCTTCAAGTTGATTGATGAAAAACTTGAGTATGGAGTTCACGCACCACTTATAACCACTTATAAATGCTCCTTAGTACATACCAATTTTGGTGTTTACATATGATTGGTTTACCATCCCTCATATGTTCTTTAGTGTATCAATTTTAAGATTGAAACAAATCCAATCATTAAACAAGGTTTCTAACTTTATTATGAACAAGTCATTCCTCTAAATTAAATTTTATGTTTGTCATTATAAAGTATAATATAATTTTTATATTTTAATACACTAAAAACATAGTTAGAAGGTTGAAATGTAAAATATCTCTATGGATTTATAATACAACGTGAGTGGGCCTACTGGCTAGGTTAAGAGTATGTGTTTCCTCCTAACAGGTCATAGGTTCAAATCGGGAGGGGGTAGGGTTTGCGGAGAAGGCTACCTTGTCCAAGTTAGTCTACCTATTTTTTATTTCAACCGATATTTGACACATAGATATATTTCTCAAACTATATTATTATTAATGTTTTATTATTATTATAAGGTTGTTATTTTTTATTGAATATATATTTTTTAAAAGTTTCAATATTTATATAATATGGTTATATTGAATATTTAGAGTATTGTTATCTTATATTAGTTGGTAGAATTATTTTATAGTGACACATAATAATCATGAGATACTAATAACATTGGGCTAATAGCACTGACATGGGAAACAACGTGGGGATTCTAGTTCCGTTGATGGAAAATTTTGGTTGATCTTTTAAGTGTTTTCTCCTGACTACAACAAGTTTCAAACATATATTTCTCTACAAACAAAACCCTTAGAAACTGATCAAACTAGTGGGATTTGACAATTAATTCGTGAGTTTAATCAACATTCATTTAATGCTTATTTGGTAAATATGCAAAGAATTCATCAACATGTTAATAAAAAAACGCATGTCCTTCCATTTATGCTTTAAAATAGTCAATCCTACTTCAACATGTGGATGTACTTCTTCTTCACAATAATCTAAATATGTGTAGAAAAATTTAGTTATATTGCCCTACTATTTCTTTAAATGACATTTAATCTAAAATTCATGATTGTGGCTAAGAATGCATTCCATGTTGAAAGTATCGTCTCTTTCCATTGATTGAATTATGTGGTATGAGTAAGTTTGATCTTGCAATTCTCATTTTCATTTTAATTATTTTTTCTTATGTTGGATATATTTTTGATCCTCGAACCATAAACTTCAAAAACACAAAAAACACAAAAATTAGGACCAAAATATTAGCCAACCACTTTGACATTTCCAATGGGGGCCAATAATTTCGTAATGGATATTGAATGAAACAGAGTGAAGCATTGGCACAATGTAGAATTGATTCGAGCAATATCAAAATGAATAATGGATTCCATCCATAAGCATGCCCCACTTTATTAAACCTTATTAGTCCTTGAATAATGCATCAATCTTGCTTTAGAGTGTCGACATCTTCCCTTTAAAAGGTTTTCTCCAAGGAAATCACCATGTAATGTTTGTATGTTTCATGTTATTTCTTGCTGAAATTGTTTTTTTATAATTTTTGAACATTATTCTCTCATTGATTAGAGTAGGAAATATATTGCACACTTTTTATATCTTTCATTTCATAGTATCAAAGCCTAAGCACCTAAGATCCAATGTATTAGTGACAAGGTTTTTTCTATCTAATCTTGGTTTGCGTGGGTGATCCAGGTGGATATTGGTGGCGACCCACCTATTCCAACTCCCTCCTCTTGACAATTTTTAGTTCAACACGTTCTTCTGTACTTCTTTGAAGGCCTACACATCTTCTAGGTGGAGACTGTGGCCGACCACCTAATCCAACTGACTTATTTTGGATGTTTTCATGTCAACACATCCTTTTGTTCTTCTAGGACCATTTTGGGGCCCTAAACAATGTGTATTTCTTGAAAATACATTTCCAACGAGCTATCACACGCCTAAAGAAAAGGTCGTATGAAAAAGTTACGACTGAGGGAAGTTGAGGTACCAGCTTACCCATCGGGGCCCACATAACGTTTGGTGTTTCATCTCCTAGGGTTAGCTCTTCGGATTTCTAGGGTTTTGACATTCATTAGTAATGTTAAAAAGGCCTCTGGAGCCTCATTTTAATCATTCTGCTAAGACAGATGCATGTATTAGCCACATCTCTTCCAAAACTACAATAAGATCTTAATTCTTGTAGCCATTCCAAAGATTGATATATGTGTCTAAGACTAAGAACAAAGAATAGAAATCAAATTCTTCAAAGTATTCATGTTGGTGAAGTAGTGGGTTATGAGTCTCTCGTTTATGGACAAGTCTTCCTACCAAGGCATGGTTGGTGAAAATCAGTCTTTCAGATGGGCTTTGCCCTTCCTTCCTAAAGTTGGAAACAATGAAGAACGTCCTTTGGGATTGTTCCTTTTCCAAAAATTATTAGAAATGTGTTATTTCTAAACATGTAGCATGGTTTTGTAGGGATATTGCACTGGAAAAAAATGTTGTTGGGTGATCACTCTATGGTGGTCTTCCACAAGGCTTGAAGATTTCAACACAGTGTTTTCATTGGAAACTTCAATGCAAATATTTTTTTAAAATGTGATTAACTCTTGTGTATTTTTTTTTATCTTATATTAAGAATACATACCTTCTCGTGTATTGTTTTTATCTTATATTAAAAATATATAAAAAAGTACTTGCAAAACTAGGACAACCATATAATTAAAAATTAAAAACGCTTGATATATCCAAATCTATTCAATTTTCCATCTTTTTTAACTAAATGTATAGCTATTAACTATTAACCTTATATACAAATGACAATCATTAATATTTAAATATTAACCCTCTACTACAACAATGACGACAACAATTAATAATTAGTTGTTACTTATTAATGATTAATAATTAGTTGGATGGACTTCTTCTCCACAATAATCTAAATCTAAATCTGTGACATCCCCAAAAATAAAGTATTTTTGAAATTTAAAATTTTTGGAAAATTATTCCTTTTTTAGTAAATTCGAATTTGGATTTTTTTTTTCCATTTATGGAAATTCTGAATTTCGAATATGATAATTGTAATTAATTGTTATGACTGTTGGGCAGAGATCTGATTTGACCCAACTAACTATTTGACTATGACACTTGTATGAAAACATAATATTTTATATTGATTGCAGGAGGACAAATGGAACAACCATGTTAAAATCAGCCAACCATGACTCCATGAGTGGGGAGCATGTTGGAAATACCAATGGGCTGATTGTTACAAGTGGAAAATAAGATATTTGGCCATTGGCAGCCCCCGAAAATTAGGGATTTAGAAAGCTGCGAAAATTCCCAAGGGAGGGAAAAAGACCTAGGCAAAAAGATTTTATTGATAAATAACATATGTGAGGAGGCAGAACACTGCCTAGTATGCTGGGGAAAAGGAACTACTGTGTACTTGTTGTTATGAACACTAAGTATTAAGTGTGAGGCAAGGAGAGGATGACAGTGAGAGGAAGACATTGTTGAAGAGGAGATTCCAAGTTTTCCCTCATGGACTCATGGTCAGGCTAGGGGGTGAATCAGGTAAGTGATTTGGCTGCCTTGTTCTACGGTTGGGAGGAACGTGGTTGTTCCCTTTGTCTTCCCACGAGCCGGTTCAGATATGTTGCTCTACCCTTCTCTGTTTGAATGACTGTATCTAATGGCTGTAATGTATCTATTGCATGATTATATCTAATTGCTGTCATGCATCTATTTGAATGACTATGTCTATTACTGTAAGGCATCTATGTGAAGGGTCATATCTATTACTGTAATATGTCTGATTGAATGATTACATCTGACTGCTGAAATGTATCTGTTATAGAAGGTGAAGTATTGTTTTGGATGTAATCTGTCTGTTGGTGCAAAGTCGTGATAGACTACCAAATTCTAGAGTTGTCCCTCCTATAGTTAGAATGCTAGACATAAACACCTATAAGTGTACATATAACTAAGTATGGAAAGGAGTAGATTAACTTCAATTATGTGTCTTCTGTCTGTAATTAAATTTCAGACATATGTGTCTTCTGTCTGTAATTAAAATATCCAGGAAACCAAATATAGATCCTACAGAACATCGGTATATAGTTATGAACTTATGATAAAATAAAATTTATATATACATGTATACATAGATGTACATATCTATTTACTGTTGGCGTCTTGTACATACAATATTGACTAAAAGAGAATTTAGTAACTCTAACAGAAAATTCTTTTGCATAGAGAGTGATTGTTTGGTTATACCAGCAAACTCATTTGTCTATTGGTAATCAACTATTTTTCTGAGTAAAGAAATACCCCTAACAGTGAGTCTGGAGACCCCTCCTAGGTCTTGTCATAGTACCAAACTTTGGCTTGATGGATAGTATATGTAAAAACTTATGGATTAAATCTATTGGACTTGTTAGTGAAGCTGAAATTATAACTCTGTCACACATGCATTTTTTCTTAGAACGAAATTAAGAGGACAAGTATAAACAAACAGGGAGTTATGAAAAAGTTATTGTGAAATTCATAGAAGTAGTCTGAGTATACGTATGCCCTCTTGTATGATATAAATACTACCTTAGGTTGCAGAAGTAGGATATTTCATACTCAACGAATGGCCTTTGCATATGATTATTTTTGTAAATAAACTAAACCAAGCATAAATGACAGAATTCATAAACTTTTAATCCAGCTCTGTATAATTACCTAAGGCATGGACCGGTTCATACCATTCTTGACAGGAAATCTTATAATTTCAGACATTTCGTTTGCGCAGGAGTAAGATAGGGCAAGAGAATATAATCGTATTTACTTTTTCAAATGTCTAGTTACAACATAATAAAAACCCGATTGAGCTTTTTCGACCAATCCTTTAGTTTTGAAATCAACCCTCGTTTAAGCTCTGGAATTTAACAACCGAAGTATCACAACACTAAATAACCTCTATGACAGAGGAAAAACCCTTTTGACCGAAGTTATCGGAGCTTCTGGAGGAGGGCATAATGGAACCTGATTACCTTTCACGCAGACGACATTGGTTGTCCTCCAAGTATCCGCGTAGCCGAAACCCTGCAAACATCGGGACAAAACCATTACAACTCATTCTACATACAGGACAAGACTTAATGAAGTAGAAAGGTATAACTGAAATAACACTTAACTTCAGATGGGGAAATCTGACACCTTCTCTGCTGCAGCCACCGTGGATCATCCATACCAAAAGGGGGAGGAAGAGCCCGAATCTCCTTGATGGGTACCCTCACAAAACAAAAGGGGGCCCATCATTAGTAACAAGCATCTGAGATCAATCCAACTAATAATATAGAGGAATAATGATTTCTGAAGAATTATACAAGCCGCATGATAGGCGTAAATATGAGGTTTAAGTCAATTGAATATAGGACAAAGAAAATGAAATTTCACCTAACTTTTAAATCTATCCAATACCATACGAATATTTTAGAGAATACATGAAGTGACCACACCATGATGAAGACTCCAGTTTTATACATCTTCGCCCTCATTCAGCTTATGAGTAAGTGAGCACGAAGAGAACAACCTGAGTTTTTCTTTAGTTACAGTTAGGGTCTGAGTAGTTCCTAATGGATAGTTTGATTTCTAATTATTCGAGAAGACCCTCGATGGGGAAAATGTAGACTTAAACACTTGTTGATAAGTTGGAAACTGAGAAAAGCGAAGAAAAACCCCTTTCCTTGTAGACAACAAGAATTAGTAATTAACTATCTACCAGTGAGATTTCAGTACCGAAAATAGGTATATAGGGGGTTGTTACAAAACCCTAGTCAAATAAACCCTGACCCTAACTCTGATGAAGCACTGTGGGGAGCTTCACGAAGAGTAAATTCAACAACGATTTCAGAAAAGATCATACGATCCATGGGCAAGTCATCATGCGCGTGAGACACTTAGGGAAAATCGCGAGAACAATGAATCAAGAAGAAAAATGATCTTGTTGAACGACTGAGTATTTAATATGCAGGAAGACCATTACTTACTGATAGTAACAAAATCCGGAAGCACCCCATACTACCAAACCCCTTGTAGGTAAAGTCACGAACAAGGCAAAGAAAACACAAAACCCTTCCAAAAACCAGACTTGCTAATGAGACAATGAACTTTGGCCACTACCCTAAACAAAAAATAATGCATGTTGAATGCAGTGGGTACAATAGGAGGAGTACGCCATGTGACCTGAGCGTTTTTCCAGGCTTGGGTTGGTTGAGGGTACAGGGTTGGACTCGTTCCTCACCCACCTCCTTAATGGCCGGTCAGAGAATTTACTCCCGAATGTTTAGTACCTCCAGTCTTATTTATGAGGGTTGGTCCGAGTCTTTTCAAGAACCTATGTATCGGATTGATCAACCCTAGTTGCTGCTAGTCCAGTTAACATCAATGGTTAGCGTAGTTAAAACCTAGTAACTTACAATCTAACTGTCCGATTGGGGTGCGTTACTAGTTAGAAAGTTGATTAATTTAAGACGTGGGAAAGGATCCTCAGCCAACCAAAGAATGGTCAAGGGCGCCTTCATAATCCAGAAAACAAACCATGAAACACTTCAAATAATTCGAGATTAGTTAAACTTTAGGTTCGACCGCTTTCACCTTGTGTACCCAAACATTCTGGGCCTTAGACTTAGGATTGCACGTGTTTAGAGGAGTCATGTACTAGAGAAGAGAATGAGTTCTTAAGCTTTAGACCATGCCGGGTTCCCTTGTGTTACAAGTTATTTACACCTTAATCCTTCACAAATGTCGGTAGGACTTCACAAAAAGGTAAACACTAGTCTATGGCTTTGTAATGCTAGAAAGAAGTTTGAATATATGGGTATCACAAAATTCCAATAAGGATGTCGTCTCCTTTTTATAAATCTACATTACGAAGTTTAGAGCTTATTGTGCCTTAGAAGATTTTATTTTTTATTTTTTTATGACGAAAATGAGGAACATTACAAAATCCGTGTACAAAAATTAACTTATATTTCCCTACTATTTATTTAAATGACATTTAATATAAAATGCACGATTGTGGCTAAGAATGCATTCCCTCTAGAAAGTATGATATCTTTCCATTGATTGAATTTTGTGGTATGAGTAGGCCTTGCAGTTCTCATTTTCAATTTCATTATTTGTTATTTTGTTGGATATATTTATTTTCCTCAAACCATAAATTGAAGTGAATCATGGTAATTTCTATAAAAACTATAGGCTTTGATAGCGAATATTAACTGCCTTTTAGGACTAATACAATTAAGTCATAAGTTTTGCATAAGTTACTTGTCAAATCAAGCTAACAATTAAAGGTAAAAACACATTTAAAAAAACACAGAAATGAGGATCGAAAGCTCAACCAACCACTTTGAATTTCCCAATGGGAGCCAATCATTTCGTAATGGATATTGAATGAAGCAGAGTCAAGAATTGTCACAATGAAGAATGGATTCCATCCATAAGCATGTCCCACTTTATTAACCTTTATTAGTTCTTGAATAATACATCGATCTTGATTTAAAGTGTCGACATCTTCCCTTTAAAGGGTTTTCTCCAAGGAAATCACCATGTAATGGTTGCATGTTTCATGTTATTTGTTGGCGAAATTGTTTTTTTATATTTTCTGAACATTATTTTCTTATTGATTAGAGTAGGAAGTAATAATAATAATAATAGATTGCACAGTTTTAATATCTTTCCTTTCACATTATCAAAGCCTAATCACCTCAGATCCTAGGTATTAGCGATAAGCTTTTTTCTGTCTAATCTTGGTTTGTGTGGGAGCATATGTAGAAAGAAATATTGTTGTAATGAAATGACAAGCATATCAATACTAGAGATGGATAATTTGAATGGCACGAAATTTGAGCTAAGGAAACTAAAATGAGAAATTTGAACATAGATCAAGAGCTATGTGTTGCATTATCTGGAAATAATCCCTCTACCCTAAAAAATAAAAACTAGGTAGTGTTGGAGAGAAAGGAAAGAATCCTTATCAAATTTTATTTGGTTGATTTAATGCATATTGAAAGTTTTCAAAGAACCCACTATAACATCCCTCTACAAGAAGTTGGTGGACTTGTACTAGGATAAATCATTTCTCAATAAAAATTTCATGTAGAAAATGTTCTATGCATTCAAAATGGGTAATGGGGATTCTATATCCAAGCATATGAATGCATTTAAGACCATTGTGACCTGACTGAACTCACTTGGAGTCAATATGGATGAAGTGGATCATTGCAAATCACCCTTTTGTGTTTTTTTCAAATTCATGGGATTACCTGATAATGGTTGTTAGAAGCATTGCAAATAAATTGGCATCTAAAGAGTTTGTGGTTTCTTTAATCTAAGAGGATATCAGGGAGAAGGAATTTCAATCCACCAAGGAGGATTTGGTTATTTGTGGAATATTAAGAGAGAAATACATGAAGTGGAAGAATGGAATGTCCAAATCCCAGGGAAGATCTATGTCTCTTCGAAATTTTATGAGAAGATGTTGGAGCTACAACAAGGTGAGGAATTTCAAAAGAGACTACAAGGAAGAGAAGGTAGAACAAGAGGAAAAAATGATTCTAATGAAGAGTTCAAAAAATTAACTGAAGAGGATGGAAGAGATGATTTTATCGCATTCTTTGCAACCCAAGTATGTCAATATGTGTGGTTGATAGAATCTAGAACCTCCTTCCACATGAATTCCCATTTAGAGTGGTTTTCATTGTATGAGGAATGTGTGATCCGAAAATGATCTTTAAAAGACTTGGTTGAGTTTTAAGCATGTGTTAAATTACCACTTAGGAATTAAGGAAAGAGGGATATTAATTGAAAGAATGTTGCAGCCATTAGAACACATAAAGAATGCAGAACATAAAATGAACATTAAGAATATCAAACCATAATGCAAAAAATTGTTAACGGAATTCAGAAAAGTTGCCTACGTCTTCGGGCCTTTGTCTCAGTGGTGACCGCTTTATTGCTCTCTCTAAATCCTCATTACATCCATAAGAATCTTGCAATATCCTGCAAAATATCTCTAATATGTTGCATACATGATCTCCATAAACAAATCTACTCTGCTCTCAAAGAGACTCAATAGCCTTTTACAAAAATTCCCCTTTACATTGGAAAAATACTCTTGCTTAAATAACAAAAGGGTCATAACCAAATTGGAACTAGATCCACTTTTATGAGATATGATCCACTTTAAATGGCTAATATCCAAACTATATCCCAAAATATCTTTAAATAATCCCCATTTCCACTTTAGTGGGCTTATCCACTTTAATGGCCACAAACTCATCAGCCTAGTCAACACTACCACATGTCAGGTCTGTAACACTACCATAACTCAACCTATGAGTATGCCATGTGTCAATTCTGCAACACTATGACGTCACCCTGTCCTTTGAATTTTTTCTTTTTACCTGTTTCGGAAATCGATCAGAATGCGATAAATTTCACATACGGACTTAGATTTTCAATCAGTTTACGACATGAGAAAACTTGCGATGAGAAATTCACAATGGTGTAGATTTCATGAGTATTGGATAACTTTCATTTTTGAGCATTTTGAGATTCTCCTGGATCACACCTCCGCATTAAGACCTTTTGGTCCTCCAAAAGGATATTAACCAGCCATCAAGTGTGGGATAGGCCACCCCCCTTGTCCTTTGTCTTTAAATTCTGTCCTGTGCACATGTCACATCATAATCAATTGCAAAACAACCATGACAACTGAAAGCATATTATTAGGCACTTGAACTTTTTCACATCTTACTGAAGCCACTACCATCCATGTTGAAAACATTAGCAACGATGTCGTCAAAAATATGACTGCAAATGAACTAATATGTTTGATTTGGTTGCACGACATTAGATTATCTTGAAGCAAAGTATGGTTGAATTTCCATTCGACAACCTTCTCATGTACATGCTTAAAATCAACTGATTTACTTGGCACAATTATAGGTGTCTTTCTTGCATAAGTTCCCTTCCTTAATTGTTCCATTGTTTGAAGAGATTGATTTGATTTTAAGTGATGAACATGTAGAACATATTCATTGACTTCTTTATTTAAGTGATAATGATTTTGTTTCCTGTAGAAGATTTCTTTGCGATCATACAAACAAGGAATTCCTAAGACCATTCCACATTCATTGAATGGAACCACATCACACGTTACCTCAACCACAAACTTTGATGAAATTACAAAATTTAAAGTGCATTGCTTTGTTATGTGAAATTTATGATTTTTTCTTATCCATTTAAGTGATTATGGTTTATGATGCATCTTAGGGTTTAATCCCAATTGTTTAAGCACTTCCTCTAAAATCAAGTTAGATTGAGATCCACTATCTATCAATGTATCGATCTTGGTATGTTTCATTATCACCCTTATGTGAAACAATTTACTTCTAGAATCATATCCATCACCAATTTTACCTGTCAAACCAACTGTTGTGATCTTAGTCTCATCACCTGAATCATATCCCAAGTCTGTTGGCCATGTTGTTGCTGCAACTGTTTTCCTCCCTTTTCTTTCTTTGAACCATTTCGGTCTCTTCTCGGGATGCAATTTCCAACAATGGTCATCATCATGCCCTTCTTTATTGTAATGATTGAAAGAGAGCTTCTCTTCCCTTCTTGTCGTTGAATTTTATTTCTTTCCATTCCCCTTCCTTTTGTCCTTTTCCCTTGAAGATGATTCCCATGATACACCAACTCCCATTTTCCCTGCTTCAATGTGTGTTTCTTGAAAATAAACCTCATCAAGATTAGTAGGTCCAAACATAAATACAATGTTATGAATATGTGCAGGTAAACCTCCTATATACTTCATAAGAGTTTCTTGGGTATGTAATGGAATATTCAACATTAATTCCATCTTATGAAATTCTTCTGTGTATTCTTGCACAATTTTCCCCTTTATTAGTTTAAGACCTTTCCATTCAATTAAATCCTTCTCTTTATAACCCAATACAATGTTATGAATATGTGCAGGTAAACCTCCTATATACTTCATAAGAGTTTCTTGGGTATGTAATGGAATATTCAACATTAATTCCATCTTATGAAATTCTTCTGTGTATTCTTGCACAATTTTCCCCTTTATTAGTTTAAGACCTTTCCATTCAATTAAAGCCTTCTCTTTATAACCCAAAGGAAAAAATTTCTTTCTAAGTGAAAAAACAAAATCTTGCCATGATGGAAATACATTACCAACTTGTTGTGTGCCCTTTTGCAACTTACTCTGCCACCAGATGAGTGCTATGCCTGCAAGACGAAGCCATGACAACTTGATTTGGGTTTCCTCATATTTAGCAATAAACTTCGATCTTTATTACCCATTTATCAAGCCTCTTACCATTGAATTCACCATTATACATGGGAAATTCAAATTTCACATCAAGCTTAAGTAAAGGCATATCAAGTTTTGGTTTATGGGAATGTTTTCTTGCGGTGTATTTTGAACTTGTAATTGAAGAAGAAGAAGATGAGGGAGAAGAATGAGGTGAATGAGGAGTTTTAGGAGGATCCTCTCATTCTTCAATTTTGTCTTGTTTGGACTATTCCCCTTGGAAAGGCCTCTTCCGTTCCAAGTAATCCTCACATAATACCTTTACCATCTCAAAAATGGTGAATAAAGTATTTTGCAACTCTATCGCGTTTTGAGACATACCTTATTTAGATGCCATATCCTCACTTTGGGTAGTCATATTTCTTGATCCAATCTTAGGATCCCCTTCTAGAAGCTCACCTTCACCATGAATCAATGTTTCCCTGGTAATCATGCAAACTCAAACAACCAACTATCAACCTGCTTTGATACCACTTGATAAGAAAATGATCTTTAAAAGACTTGGTCGAGTTTTAAGCATGTGTTAAATTACCACTTAGGAATTAAGGAAAGAAGGACATTAAATGAAAGAATGTTGCAGCTAGTATAACAGATAAATAATACATAAGAAAAAATGAACATTAAGAATATCAAACCATAACACCGGAAATTGTTAACGGAGTTCGGAAAAGTTTCCTATGTCTCTGGACCTTTGTCTCAATGGTGACCTCTTTATTTCTCTCTCTAAATGCTCATTACATCAATAAGAAGCTTGCAATCTTCTGCATACATGATCTGCATAAACAAATCTACTCTGCTCTCTAAGAGACTCGATAACCTTTTACAAAAATTCTCTCTTACATTGGAAAAATACCCGTAAATAGAAAAAGGGTCATAACCAAATTGGGACTAGATCCGCTTTCATGGAATAGGATCCACTTTAAATGGCTAATATCCAAACTATATCCCATAAATATTTAAATAATCCCCATTTCCACTTTATTGGCCACAAAATATATGGTTTTAAAAATAACCATATATTAAATAATTCCTCAACTTTATCACATTAAAATATGAGTCAAACCTGAATATGGACCCATGTTCCTTTTTCCAGATGCGTTGAATAATATGGTTTTAAACCCCATATAAAATATAGTGGTACAATATGTGGGTAGCACATCTTTTATGTTTAATACCAAACTATAATATATGTTTCAAAACCCATTTTTTGGCATATGAATAAATCGTGGCATGTAACATGGTTTATCCACCAAATAATATGGTCTTCCTCTATATGAAATCAAGTGGAACTTTTTTAATGGAATTTGATCCAGTTGTTTTAATGTAATTTAAAATATTTAATGCCATAAACTCCCATGAACAAATATTAAATTCGAATCCACAGAGTGTGGCATATTTAAAGGAGTGCATGATTTTATGCAGGACTAAGCTATATTGTCTTACCAATAAATAAAATTGCGCCGGATTTATTTACCAAGTGACTCGTTGCCATTGTCATTAGTGCACTATGTGGAAGACTTTGTGCTGAAGAAATCGAAGGTTTGAATATTGAGGAGGCTGAATAGAACAATTTTGATCTACGCCCTTTCTGACTTTATCAGGGTGCCATGTGGTGCCATTGGATTGGGCCACGTGTCACCCTGTGGTTGGTCCATTCTGTCCAGTCAACATCTGACTCATCTGCACAGTTAGAAATCCTGCCAATTCATCAGCCTAGTCAACACTACCAAATATCAAGTCTGTAACACTACCTTGTGTTAACCCTTGAGCATGCCATATGTCAAGTCTGTAACACTGCCACGTCACCTTGTCTTTTGACTGTTGACCTTTTACTTATTTGGGAAATCGATCATAACGTGATAAATTTCGCTTACTGACTCAGATTCTCGATTCGTTTATGCCACTGAAAATCTTGGGATGAGCACTTCGCAATGGTATTGATTTCATGAGCATTGGAGAACTTTTATTTTTGAGCAGTTTGAGATCCTCTTGGATCAATGTGATGGTGGGAACATATAACTTAGTGAGAAATCTCGTCTTAACATGTTTTTTCATGGCATATTCTTGATTAGATTCCCTAATGGCAGAGTAAGTAGCATAAATTGTGTTTTTCACATTTTAGGTTTGGAATAAAACTACTATTAGTAATAAAACTTAATTATACAAGTGTGTAGGTTTTTTTCTCTAATGAAGGGTGTAATATGGTGCGAGGAGTGTGGAGCTATGGTTCTTGATAAGGGTGTGTTAATGTGGGAAAATTTCCCTTCAATAGACAAGGACAATCCCTAATGTAAATTCACAATTAGATTTCACATCATTTAGGATAGGATATCTATTTATATTCTATCACAACAACCATTACTTTAGCTGAGGGGATTGTTAAGGAACCCAAAGTGTAGTATGTTGTTATCCTACATGCAGAATGTACACTAATATAACATGTCATAGCTACGAGAGAATATTTTAACTAATAGATGTAATTTACCCCTAAAATATGCATTTACCAACTCCCTTGATCCCTATTTTATCAGAAGAAAAAAATGAATCCAGATTATTATCAAAAGATGCTTAACAAAGAATAACAAATATACAGTAAAACTGGTTTCTATTCAATAAGGAAATAAGCTGAAACTGTAAAATGCAGCAGAAACAATCTTACTAGAATGGTGGTGGTTTATCTCTGAGAAGAGATGTGACGGTAGTGCTCATTC
Organism: Picea glauca; assembly: GCA_000966675.3. NCBI lineage: Eukaryota > Viridiplantae > Streptophyta > Pinopsida > Pinales > Pinaceae > Picea > Picea glauca. The sequence goes on along the minus strand of JZKD02S0242146.1, from coordinate 61,366 downwards.
ACTAGAAAATGATTACAATGAGGCTCTCAAGGCCTTTTTACAATAAATAGGAATGAAAAAAACCCTATACATCCAAAAACCTAACCCTAGGAGATGAAGCGCCAAAAGTCATGTGGGCCCTGTTTGGGTAAGTTCTTACATCAACTTCTCGGGGTGGTAACTTTTGCATACGATCTTCATTTTAGGCGCACGATAGACCGTTGGAAAGCTCTATCCGAGGAACACACATGTTTCCTATAAATATTAATAGACGTTTTGTCCGTGGAGAGTCCTAAAAACGTTGTTTAGGGCCTAAAAATGGCCCCGGAAGTCATGCACCCAAAAACTAGGGAAAAACTGTCGAATTGGAAAACTACCAAAATGAGCCAGTTGGAATAGGTAGGAGGCCATCGACATCCAGTTGGATCATCCCCATTGGATAGTGTTTACTTGAAGGAGTATTTTCATTATGATAAGAGGATGATAACTATAATTCTTGTTCAAGTTGATTGATGAAATTCTTGAGTATGGGGTTCAGGCACCACTTATAACCGCTCCTTATTATATTAACATTGCCTTGGAAATATAACACTACAATAAAAAATAAATGCACATAGTAAAGGAAATGTGCATGAATTTGATGGAAAAAATAGTGGCAACAAGTTGAGCATGAACATGCTCATGCGAAAATTCATGCACGTTCTTGAGAATGCGCATGCATTCATGATGTGACAGGTTTGAAAAACCTCAAACCACCACTCAGGATTCCACATATGCTCCTATATAGGAACACATGTGCATTATTAAGAAATCTCACATGTTCCTAGGAACATGCACATGCTATTCTAACATGGACACATTACTATTGGGCCTGATTAAAAGGGTCCACGACCATATTTTTTCCCCATTCCACCACTGCACCGCACATTTGAGAAAGGATTGAGCGAGTTGAATGCTTTGAATTTGTTGACGAATTTTCAAAAGGATACCAATTTCATCTCCAAGGGAAGCCATGTATTTATTCACATTTAATATTTTGTTCTTTTCATTTCTTAAACTATTTAATTTCATATTTTATTGTAATTTTTATAGTTAATTTAAAAAATCAACCTAATTTTTATAAATTTCACTAGTAAATCGCAACACACTAATTAAAATGGAACTTGGAGATAACCAAAACCCGAGACAACCACATTAAGGCACACTAAACCCCAACCCACAACCAAATAAATAAACATGGAAATTGATCAAGGGTTGATGTCAATTAGATCAATTGTCGAATACATAAGGAATAATAAAGATTGCAACTGATTATCATTGGCCACTTCCTTGGATGCCATTATATCATATATTACAAGAGCCCAAGGGTAATTAACCCCTATATATGAATATAGGGCTAGGATGTTTGAGTATTACAAGAATGACATTGTAGTATACCTAGGGAGGTAATATGGGGTACCTAGGGAGGTACCCGATGGGAATGTGGTTATGTATTATTAGTGGAATTCATTTAATATATGAGAATGTGGTCATTGAATGTAAGGTGGACTAGGTCCACTATATTAATAAAGTCCCACTATGGTATTTAGATGTAATAAATGTGAGATGACTTCGTAAAAGGTTCTGGTTCTAGAAGATTCTTCCTCTAGAATGTTCTTAGGTGATGGTAGCACTATAAAAAGGGGTAAAAACAATGTAATGGGATATGAAGAGATGTATTGTATTGTGAGTGGTATCTCAATTGGAGGATTCCCCCTCAAAGAGGCAAGTGAACATGAGAGGATCCCTTCCATAATAAGATCCATTGTATGGTGTTTCCCTACCTCAAGGGTTTTCTTATAATAAAGTGTGGTTTTCATATATTCTTCTTGGATCTATTTTGATGTATATTTTATTCTGGTGTTTGGTACTTAAGAATTGGTATCAGAGCACCTTCCTTGGCAGGAAGTGTGGGGAAATATTTTTATTTTTTGTAGATTTATTTTTTCGGAGAGAAAAAAGAGAGGGTCACCAAATTACAGAACATTTATGTAGTTTTTAGTGAAAAATTTGTAAAATATGGTTGTATATATTATTTCCTCTCAGAAAAACACCCAATTTAAAAAAGAAAATCATCTGAAACAAAGTCCAGGAAGTCAAGTTATTTTCATTTTAAAATATGCAATTTTCATGTTTTTTTCCGCAGACGACTGCATGATTTTTCTAATTTATGTAGCAGCTGGGGTTGAATTTTTTAAAAACAATTGCAGATCTACGTTCCTCTCACAATTTCACCCAATTTAAAAAAAAACTTCGTCCGAATCAAATATCTGTAAGTGAAGATATCGTTGTTTTAAAACCAACTATTGTTTTAGGTTTTTTCGTGAGGGCAAAAGGACTGCAGAGTTCATAACTTTTCATAGGGTGCTCAGATTTCTACCAAATCAATGCCATTTGATAAATCATTTTAATAGATTTATTTTTTTAGATTTTATGTGTTGTTTTCAATGGCTATTCCGTCTCAAACCCTTGAAGAAATTGTATAGATAACTAAAGCATTCAGAGCCCAATTGTATGACACATTGCATGACCTTGCAGATAGTCTGACAATGCATGACCTTGCATATGATATCAATGATAGTTTTCGTAGTATTCAATATTCATTGGATAACATGCATGATATATATCTTATGGAGGACATCAGGGATGAATATAATCAATAAGTATATGTTTGATATGATTTTGAGACAGATTGTGATGATTGGTATATGGATAGTTGTCATTTCTGGGATGACAACCACTTTCATATTTTATTTGATGACTCTAATCCACCTTCTGTAAAGAACAAGAATGTGACAAATCAAGAGCCAATGATTATTACCAGTGTCCATCCTGTATATTCTACAGTGGCATTATTCATTTCATATTCTTCTATGACCCTTTTCCACTATGTGGATGGATCTTCTTATTTGGATCCACACGACAAGTGTCATTCTTTGGAGCATCATTTTCAGTCGGTTATTGGGTTTTGAAATATTATGTGGGGATTTCACATGAGCACTTGGACACGTTCCACACTTATCCATGGGACCCTGGTATATGATTGTACACCCTCATAACAAGCGTTGATGACAACACTTTTATAAGGGGGATGGAATTTTAGGTAGCTAGAGAGGTAGTGGAGGCGATTGAATGTAAGGTGTACTAGGTCCACTTTATTATTAAATAAGGCCCACTATGATAGTTATATATAATAAATAGGTAGTTAGATATAATAAATGTAAGATGACTTTTTATAGGGTTCTCCTTCTAGAAAATTCCTCCTCTAGAATGTTCTTAGGTTATGGTAGCACTATATAAAGGGGTTAAAACAATGTAATGGGATATGAAGAAAAGTATTTTATTGTGAGTGTTAGCTCAATAGGAGGATGCCCCCTTGAAGAGGAAAGCGAAAAGGAGAGGATCCATTCCATAATAGGATCCATTGTATGGTGTTGGACTACCTCAAGTGTTTTCTTATAATAAAGTGAGGTTTTCATATAATGTTCTTGGATATATTCTGGTGTATATTTTATAAAGGTCTTTGTTACTTAACATGCATGGATTAAATCCAATTGAGAGACTTGAATATCACAAATAAAGAATTGATTTCACTATTCATTGATCCTAGAACGAAAATACAACCACCAATCACAAAGACATGTATTTGTATGGATTATAAGGAGTATTGTCAGTATGATAAGAGGAGGATAACCATAATTCTTCTTCAAGTTGATTGATGAAAATATTGAGTATGGGGTTCAAGCACCACTTATAACTATTTATTATTGTATTTTCTTTGGCTTCGAAATAAAGAACTACAATCAAAACTAAGGCACACGTTGAACCACGACAACGTCTCAGCCTCTAGAAATGTTAAATCTATTTCAATTGGATATCAACATGCAAAGGGGTTACACCAAAGATAGATCTCTTAGTGATAGTATAATTGCATAGCCATTATTTATTGAATTGTGAGTTGGTGGTTGTTTCTGTGTAGGTTACACAACAAAACAAGCCATCTTATCAATCCTATGTATTGTTGTAGAGTAGTTGCACTCAAAATGACAACGAGAACAAGAATATAATCCTTGTAGTCATTCCAAGGACTAATTTCTTTGTGCAAGATTAAGAATAGAGAATAGAAAGCGAATTCTAATGTGTTTGTGTTGGTGAAACAAGTGGTCTATAATTCTCTCGTTTATGGATCACATTTTTTCTATGAAGGAATGATTGGTAAATATTGGTCTCTCAAATGTGCTTTTCCATTACCTCCTCATGTTGGAAATAGTGAAGAAGTTCCTTTGGGATTAATCTTTTGCGAGGTCTTATTGGAATTTTTTTGAGTCCGAGGATGTAGTTATTTTGTAGGGGAGGTTGCAATGCAGAAGAGTTTTATTGTGTGATCACTCATCGTTGGTGTGCCACATGGATAAAAGGAACATATGTAGTTGTGATCTTAACACTTTTTGTTTAAAAGTATCAAGATATTGGATACACACCCCCTCTCATTTATTGTTTTCATTCAATATAATAAAATATAAAAAGTATTTCCAAGGACAACTATGTAATTGAAAGTGCTTGATATAGGACTATGACATTTTCCACATTTTTTAACTAATTATGCAATGATTATCTATTCACCTTATATGAAAAGGGAAATCATTGATACCTAAATTTAAACCTCTTATGAAATGAATTACAATTAATATTCAGTTGTTACTAATCACAAGTATATCAAATAAAACAACACATATATAATAAATAACAAAATGCATAAGAATTAATATGTAGTGTTAATTATATACCTTCCACAAAATGGACCCATGGAATGAGGAAAACCTCCAAGTACTTTCCTTCATCTTGAAGATATTGCATAAGTTAGACCCTAGAATTTAGGATAACCATTGATATCCATATATATTAACCATATAACTTTCAGGAAATGGACATCAATCCATTAGCTATTATATGCCATCGAAAATAATTAATATTTTAGAGTATTTACCTTCCAGAAAATCTAAAATGTACTTATAACAAATAAATATATATGAAATAAAATAATACATGTATAATAAACAACTAAATAACTAAATGCATAACAATTAATATCCACATTAAATGTACTTATAACAAATAAATATATGAAATAAAATAATACATGTATAAGAAATAATAAAAATAACTAAATGTATAACCTAACAATGTTTAAACTTATAAGCACTCAATAATAATTAATATTCTGTTATAATGAGTACTATTAAATAAATATATGAAATAAAATAATGCACTTATAATAAACAATTAAATGCACAAGCACTCAATAATAATTAATATTCAGTTATCATGAGTAGTATTAAATAAATGTATGAAATAAAACAATGCACCTATAATAAACAAATAAATATATAAAATAAAATAATACACTTATAATAAACAACTCAGAAAATGTATTTATAAAAAATAAATATATGAAATAAAATAATACACTTATAATAAACAATTAAATGGATCACAATTAATATCCACATATTAATCATATACCTTCTAGAAAATGGTATCAGTTAATAGAAATTGAAATCAATCAATGTTTAGTTTTTAACTCAAATAGCGTGTTAAACTTCTAAAACTTCTAAGTATGAAAACTATTTATATTTAGGTATGAACAAACCATATACCTTGCATAAAATAGAAATGGAAATCAATTAATGTTTAGCTATTAACTCAAACAACCACTAAACTTATGGAAGTGGAAATCAATTAATGTTTAGCTGTTAACTCAAACGACCGTTAAACTTCTAAGTATGAACAATATTTAGCATAATTTAGATTGGGAAAGCCTATCTACCACTGAACCACTATATAAGTTAGATTTGAGATCGACTACAACCAGAGCAAGTTTCCATAAACTCACATCCATTCTGATCGCAATCATGTTCCCTCTATCTTCAAGTGTTGCCTGGAATTGCCAGTATTAGGTTAATCCATGGCTCGAAGTAATTTAACTCGTACAGATTTTAACATGTCAGTCTTTGTGGCTGGAGAAACATGGATGTTATTAGCTTTGGTTTCACTGTTGTTGCAGGCCTCTTTGTCTTCTTCCACGAGCTCCAACCCCATTGACAACTGTTGGAGAAGAGATGTAAATTGGGCACAAAATCGAATGACGTTGGCAGATTGTGCTGTGGGCTTCGGAAGCACCGCCTCTGGCGGAAAAGGAGGAAAAATATACACAGATGGTGGATTAGAGTCATCAAATAAAATATGAAAGTGGTTGTCATCCCAGAAATGACAACTATCCATTTACCAATCATCACAATCTGCCTCAAAATCATATCAAACATATACTTATTGATTATATTCATCCCTAATGTCCTCCATAAAATATATATCCTGCATGCTATCCAATGAATATTGAATACTATGAAAACTATCATTGAGACCATATGCAAGGTCATGCAATGTCAGGCTATTTGCAAGGCCATGGAATGTGTCATACAATTGGGCTCTGAATGCTTCAGTTATCTATACAATTTCTTCGAGGGTTTGAGAGGGAATAGCCATTGAAAACAATACATAAAATCTACAAAAAGAAATCTATTAAAATGATTTATCCAATGGCATTGATTTGGTAGAAATCTGAGAACCCTATGAAAATTTATGAACTCTGCAGTCGTTTCGCCCTCACGAGAAAACCCAAAACAATAATTGATTTTAAATCAATGATATCTTCACTTCCAGATCTTCAATTTGGACGATGTTTTTTTAAAATTGGGTGAAATTGTGAGAGGAACATAGATATGCAATTGTTTTTAAAAAATTCAGCCCCAACTGCTACAAAAATCAGAAAAATCACACGGTCGTCCGCATAATTAATAAAAAAAATAAAATAAAATAAATAAATAAAAAAAATAAAATTGAAAATTGCATATTTTAAAATGAAAATAACTTGACTTCCCGGACTCTATTTCAGACGATTTGTTTTTTTTAATTGGGTGTTTTTCTAAGAGGAAATAATATATACAACCATTTTTTACAATTTTTTCACTAAAACCAACAAAAATGTTTTGGAATTTGGCGACCCTCTTTTTTTTTCTCTCTGAAAAAATAAAAATATTTTCCCACACTTCCTGCCAAGGAAGGTGCTCTGATACCAATTGTTAAGTACCAAATACCGGAATAAAATATTCATCAGAATAGATCCAAGAAAAATATATGAAAACCACACTTTATTATAAAAAAAACCTTGAGGTAGGGAAACACCATACAATGGACCCTATTATGGAAGGGATCCTCTCAAGTTCACTTGCCTCTTCGAGGGGGAATCATCCTATTGAGATACCACTCACAATACAATACTTCTCTTCATATCCCATTACATTGTTTTTACCCCTTTATATAGTGCTACCATCACATAAGAACATTCTAGAGGAAGAATCTTCTAAAACCATAACCTTCTAAGAAGTCATCTCATATTTATTACATCTAACTACCATAGTGGGACTTTATTAATATAGTGGAACTATTCCACCTTACATTGAATGACCACATTCTCATATATTAAATGAATTCCACTAATAATACATAACCACATTCCCATTGGGTACCTCCCTAGGTACCCCATATTACCTCCCTAGGTATACTACAATGTCATTCTTGTAATGCTCAAACATCCTAGCCCTATATTCATATATAGGGGTTAATTACCCTTGGGATCTTGTAATAGACGATACAATGACATCCAAGGAATTAGCCAATGATAATCGGTTGCGATCTTTATTATTCCTTATGTATTCGATAATTGATCTAATTGACATCAACCCTTGATCAATTTCAATGTTTATTTATTTGGCTGTGGGTTGGGGTTTAGTGTGCCTTCATGTGCTTGTATCGGGTTTTGGTTATCTCCAAGTTCCATTTTAATTAGTGTGTTGAAATTTACTATTGAAATTTATATAAATTAGGTTGATTTTTTAAATTAACTATAAAAATTACAATAAAATAGTTTAAGAAATGAAAAGAATAACAAATTAAATGTGAATAAATACATGGCTTCCCTTGGAGATGAAATCGATATCCTTTGGAAACTTCGTCAACAAATTCAAAGCATTAAACTAGTTCAATCCTTTCTCAAACGCGCGGTGTAGTGGTTGAATGGGGAAAAAATATGGTCGTGGGCCCTTTTAATCAGGCCCAATAGGAATGTGTCCATATTAGTATAGCATGTGCATGTTCCTACTGACATGTGAGATTTCTTTAGAATGCACATGTGTTCTTGTATTGGAGCCTATGTGGCATCCTGAGTGGTGGTTTGAGTTTTTTCAAGCCTGTCACATCAGGTATGCATGCACATTCTCAAGAATGTGCATGCATTTCCGCATGAGCATGTTCCTGCTCAACTTGTTGCCACCCTTTTGTCCATCAAATTCATGCACATTTCCTCTACTGTGTGCATTTAGTTTTGATTGTAGTGTTATATTTCCAAGACAATGTTAATATAATAAGGAGCGGTTATAAGTGGTGCCTGAACCCCATTCTCAAGAATTTCATCAATCAACTTGAACAAGAATTATGGTTATCCTCCTCCTATCATAATGACAATACTCCAAATAAACACTATCCAATGGGGATGATCCAACTGGATGTCGGTGACCTCCCACCTATTCCAGCTAGCTCATTTTGGCTCATTTTGACTCCTGGGGCCGTTTTGAGGCCCTAAACAACGTTTTTAGGGCTCTCCATGGAGAAAATGTGTAGGGATATTTATAGGAAACATGTATGGTCCCCAGATAGAAATTTCCAACGGGCTATCGTGCACCTAAAATGAATATCGTATGCAAAAGTTACCACCTCGAGAAGTTGATGTACTAACTTACCCAAACGGGCCACATGACTTTTGGCGCTTCATCTCCTAAGGTTAGGTTTTTGGATGTATAGGGTTTTTTTCATTCCTATTTATTGTAAAAATGCATTGAGATCCTCATTGTAATCATTTTATAATGAATGAGAACAACCGTCACGTCTCTTCTCAAAGATAAACCGCCACCATTCTAGCAAGATTGTTTCTACTGCATTTTACAGTTTCAACTTATTTCCTTATTGAATAGAAACCAGTTTTACTGTATATATGTTATTCTTTGTTAAGCATCTTTTGATAATAATCTCTATTCATTTTTTTCTTCTCATAAAATAGGGATCAGGGGAGTTGGTAAATGCATATTTTATGGGTAAATTACATCTATTAGTTAAAATATTCTCTCGTAGCTACGACATGTTATATTAGTGTACATTCTGCATGTAGGATAACAACATACTACACTTTGAGTTCCTTAACAATCCCCTCAGCTAAAGTAATGGTTGTTGTGATAGAATATAGATATATATCCTATCCCAAATGATGTGAAATCTGATTGTGAATTTACATTAGGCAGTAATCTTGTCTATTGAAGGGAATTTTTCCCACATTAACACACCCTTATCAGGAACCATAGCTCCTCACACCATATTACACCCTTCATTAGAGAAAAAAACCTACACACTTGTATAATTAAGTTTTATTATTAATAGTAGTTTTATTCCAAACCTAAAATGTGAAAAACACAATTTCTCCTACTTACTCTACCATTAGGGAATCTAATCAAGAATCTTCCATGAAAAAATAGGTTAAGATGAGATTTGTCACTAAGTTATACCTTCCCACCATCACATTGATCTAGGAGGATCTCAAAATTCTCAAAAATCAAAGTTCTTCGATGCTCATGAAATCTACACCATTGCGAAGTGTTCGTCACAAGTTTTCTAGTTGCATAAACAGATCGAAAATCTGAGTCTGTATGCGAAAGTTATCACGTTATGATCGATTTCCCAAATAAGTAAAAAGTCAACAGTCAAAAGACAAGGTGACATAGCAGTGTTGCAGACTTGACACATGGCATGCTCAGGGGTTGACACAAGGTAGTGTTACAGACTTGATATTTGGTAGTGTTGACTGGGCTGATGAGTTGGCAGGATTTTTGACTATGCAAATGAGTCAGATGTTGACTGGACATAATGACCAACCACAAGGTAACACGTGGCCTAATCCAGTGGTGCCACTTGGTACCCTGATAAAGTCAGAAAGGGCGTAGATCAAAATTGTTCTATTGAGCCTCCTCAATATTCCAACCTTCGAGTTCTTTAGCACAAAGTCTTCCACATAGTGCGTTAACCACAATGGCAATGATTCACTTGGTAAACAAATCTGACGCAATTTTATTTATTCGTAACATAATATAGCTTGGTACTGCAGAAAATCATGCGCTCCTTTAAATATGCCACTCTATGGATTCAAATTTAATATTTGTCCATGGGAGTTTATGGCATTAAATATTTTAAATTGTATTAAAACAAATGGATCAAAGTCCATTAAAAAAGTTCCACCTGATTTGATATAGGGCAAGACCATATTATTTGGTGGATAAACCATATTACATGCCACGATTTATTCATATGCCAAAAATGGGTTTTGAAACATATATTTTGGTTTGTTATTAACCATAAAAGATGTGCTACCGACATATTGTGCCACTATATTTTATATGGGGTTTAAAACCATATTATTCAAGACATATGGAAAAAGGAACGTGGGTCCATATTTAGGTTTGACTCATATTTTAATATGATAAAGTTGAGGAATTATTTAATATATGGATGTTTTTAAATCCATATATTTTGTGGCCATTAAAGTGGATAAATCCACTAAAGTGGAAATGGGGATTATTTAAAGATTTTTGGGATACAGTTTGGATTTAAAGTGGATCCTATCCCATGAAAGTGGATCTAGTTTCAATTTGGTGATGGATATGATTCTAGAAGTAAAATTGGTGATGGATATGATTCTAGAAGTAAATTGTTTCACATAAGGGTGATAATGAAACATACCGAGATCGATACATTGATAGATAGTGGATCTCAATCTAACTTGATTTTAGAGGAAGTGCTTAAACAATTGAGATTAAACACTAACATGCATCATAAACCTTAATCACTTAAATGGATAAGAAACCATCACAAATTGCACATAACAAAGGAATGCACTTTAAAGTTTGCAATTTCATCAAAGTTTGTGGATGAGGTAATGTGTGATGTGGTTCCATTCAATGAATGTAGAATGGTATTATGAATTCCTTGTTTGTATGATCACAAATAAATCTTCTACAGGGAACATAATCATTATCACTTAACTAAAGAAGTCAATGAATATGTTCTACACGTTCATCACTTAAAATCAAATTAATCTCTTCAAACAATGGAACAATTAAGGAAGAAAACTTATGCAAGAAACACACCTATAATTGTGCCAAGTAAATCAGTTGATCGTAATCATGTACATGAGATGGTTGTGGAATGGAAATTCAACCATACTTTGCTTCAAGATAATATAATGTCGTGCAAGCACATGAAACATATTAGTTCATTTGCAGTCATATTTCTCACGATATCATTGCTAATGTTTTCAACATGGATGGTGGTGGCTTCAGTAAGATGTGAAAAAGTTCAAGTGCCTAACAATATGCTTTGAGTTGTCATGGTTGTTTTCATATTGATTATGATGTGACATGTGCACTTGACAGAGTTTAAAGACAAAGGACAAGTGGGGTGGCCTATCCCGCACTTGATGGCTGGTTAATATCCTTTTGGTGGACCAAAAGGTCTTAGTGCGGAGGTGTGATCCAGGAGGATCTCAAAATGCTCAAAAATCAAATTTATCCAATACTCATGAAATCTACACCATTGTGAAGTTCTCATTGCAAGTTTTCTCATGTCCTAAACTGATTGAAAATCTGAGTCCATATGCGAAATCTATCGCGTTCTGATTGATTTCCAAAACAGGTAAAAAGTAAAAAGTCAAAGGATAAATTGACGTCATAATGTTGCAGACTTGACACATGGCATACTCATAGTTTGACTCATTGCAGTGTTACAGACTTGACATGTGGTAGTGTTGACTGGGCTGATGAGTTTATAATATTTCTGACTATGAAAATGAGTCAGATGTTGACTGGAAAAAATAGACCAACCATAGGGTGACATGTGGCCCAATCGAGTGGTGCCACATGGCACCCTGATAATGTCAGAAAGAACATAGATCAAAATTGTTCTATCCAACCTCCTAAATATTCCAACCTTCGACTTCTTTAGCACAAAGTCTTCCACATAGTGCGCTAACCACAATGGCAACGAGTCACTTGGTAAATAAATATGTCACAACGTTATTTACTGGTAACATAATATAGCTTGGTCATACATAAAATCATGCACTCCTTTAAATATGCCACATTCTATGGATTCAAATTTAATATTTGTCCATGGGAGTTTATGGCATTAAATATTTTAAATGGTATTAAAACCAATGGATCAAAGTCCATAAAAAAAGGTCCACGAGATTTGATATAGGGGGAAACCATATTATTTGGTGGATACAACATATTACATGCCATGATTTATACATATGCCAAAAAATGGGTTTTGAAACATATATTATGGTTTGGTATTAACCATAAAAGATGAGCTACCCACATATTGTGCTACTATATATTATATGGGGTTTAAAACCTTATTATTCAACCCATATGGAAAAAGGAACGTGGGTCCATATTTATATTTGACTCATATTTTAACATGATAAAGTGGAGGAATTATTTATTATATTGTTAATTTTAAATCCATATAGTTTGTGGCCATTAAAGTGGATAAGCTCACTAAAGTGGAAATGGAGATTATTTAAAGATATTTTGGGATATAGTTTGGATATTAAACATTTAAAGTGGATCATATCTCATGAAAGTGGATCTAGTTTGAATTTGGTTATGATTCTTTTGTTATTTAAGCAAGAGTATTTTTCCAATGTAAGGGGGAATTTTTATAAAAGGTTATTGAGTCTCTTTGAGAGCAGAGTAGATTTGTTTATGGAGATCATGTATGCAACAGATTAGAGAGATTTTGCAGGAGATTCCAAGCTCCTTATGGATGTAATGAGGATTTAGAGAGAGCAATAAAGCGATCATCACTGAGACAAAGGCCCGAAGACGTAGACAACTTTTCCAAACTCCGTTAACAAGTTTTTGCATTATGGTTTGATATTCTTAATGTTCATCTTATGTTCTGCATTCTTTATGTGTTCTAATGGATGCAACATTCTTTCAATTAATCTCCCTCTTTCCTTAATTCCTAAGTGGTAATTTAACACATGCTTAAAACTCAACCAAGTCTTTTAAAGATCATTTTCATATCACACATTCCTCATACATTGAAAACCACTCTGAATGGGAAGTCATGTGGAAGGAGGCTCTATATTCTATCAACCACACATATTGGCATAATTGGGTTGCAAGGAATGCGATAAAATCATCTCTTCCATCCTCTTGAGTTAATTTTTTGAACTCTTCATTAGAATGATTTTTTCCTCTTGTTCTGCCTTCTCTTCCTTGTAGTCTCTTTTGAAATTCCTCACCTTGTTGTAGCTCCAACATCTTCTCATAAAATTTCGAAGAGACATAGATCTTCCCTGGGATTTGGACATTCCCTTCTTCCACTTCATGTATTTCTCTCTTAATATTCCACGAATAACCAACTCCTCCTTGGTGGATTGAAAGTCCTTCTCCCTGATATCCTCTTAGATTAAATAAACCACAAACTCATTAGACACCAATTTATTTGCAATGCTTCTAACAACCATTATCAGGCAATCCCATGAATTTGAAAAAAACACAAAAGGGTGATTTGCAATGATCCGATTCATCCATATTGACTCCAAGTGAGTTCAGTCAGGTCACAATGGTATTAAATGCATTCATATTCTTGGATATAGAATCCCCATTACCCATTTTGAAAGCATAGAACGTTTTCTACATGAAATTTTTATAGAGAAAGGATTTATCCTAGTACAAGTCCACCAACTTATTATAGAGGGATGATATAGTGGGTTCTTTGAAAACTTCCAATATGCATTAAATCAACCAAATAAATTTTGATAAGGATTCTTTCCTTTCTCTCCAACACTACCTAGTTTTTATTTTTTAGGGTAGAGGGCTTATTTCCAGATAATGCAACACATAGCTCTTGATCTATGATTACATTTCTCATTTTAGTTTCCATAGCTCAAATTTCGTGCCATTCAAATTATCCATCTCTAGTATTGATATGCTTGTCATTTCGTTACAACAATATTTCCTTCTACATATGCTCCCACACAAACCAAGATTAGACAGAAAAAACCTTATCGCTAATACCTAGGATCTGAGGTGATTAGGCTTTGATAATGTGAAAGGAAATATTTTAAAACTGTGCAATATATTATTATTATTATTATTGTTTCCTACTCTAATCAATAAGAAAATAATGTTCAGAAAATATAAAAAAAAACAATTTCACCAACAAATAACATGAAACATACAACCATTACATGGTGATTTCCTTGGAGAAAACCCTTTAAAGGGAAGATGTCGACACTTTAAAGCAAGATCGATGTATTATTCAAGAACTAATAAACGTTAATAAAGTGGGACATGCTTATGGATGGAATCCATTCTTCATTGTGACAATTCTTGACTCTGCTTCATTCAATATCCATTACGAAATGATTGGCTCCCATTGGGAATGTCAAAGTGGTTGGTTGAGCTTTCGATCCTCATTTCTGTGTTTTTTAAAATGTGTTTTTACCTTTATCGTTAGCTTGAGTTGACAAGTAACTTATGCACAACTTATGACTTAATTGTATTAGTCCTATAAGACAGTTAATATTCACTATCAAAGCCTATAGTTTAATAAAAATTACCATGATTCACTTCAATTTATGGTTTGAGGAAAACAAATACATCCAACAAAAGAACAAATAATGAAATTGAAAATGAGAACTGCAAGGCCTACTCATACCACAAAATTCAATCAATGGAAAGATATCATACTTTCTAGAGGGAATGCATTCTTAGCCACAATCGTGCATTTTATATTTAATGTCATTTAAATAAATAGTAGGGAAATATAACTTAATTTTTGTAAACGGATTTAGATTTAGATTATTGTGGAGAAGAAGTCCATCCAACTAATTATTAATCATTAACAAGTAACAACTAATTATTATTTGTTGTCGTCATTGTTGTACTAGAGGGATAATATTTAAATATTAATGATTGTCTTTTGTATATAAGGTGAATAGGTAATAGCTATACATTTAGTTAAAAAAAGATGGAAAATTGAATAGATTTGGATATATCAAGCATTTTTTATTTTTAATTATATGGTTGTCCTAGTTTTGAAAGTACATTTATATATATTTTTAATATAAGATAAAAACAATACACGAGAAGGTATGTATTCTTAATATAAGATAAAAAAAAAATACACAAGAGTTAATCACATTTAAAAAAAATATTTGCATTGAAGTTTCCAATGAAAAAACTGTGTTGAAATCTTCAAGCCTTGTGGAAGACCACCATAGAGTGATCACCCAACAACATTTTTTTCCAGTGCAATCTCCCCTACAAAACCGTGCTGCATGTTTAGAAATAACACATTTCTAATAATTTTTGGAAAAAGAACAATCCCAAAGGACGTTCTTCATTGTTTCCATCTTGAGGAAGGAAGGTCAAAGCCCATCTGAGAGACCGATTTCCACCAACCATGCCTTGGTAGGAAGACTTGTCTATAAACGAGAGACTTATAACCCACTACTTCACCAACATGAATACTTTGAAGAATTTTATTTCTATTCTTTGTTCTCAGTCTTAGACACATATATCAATCTTTGGAATGACTACAAGATTTAAGATCTTGTTGTAGTTTTGGAAGAGATGTGGCTGAAACACGCATCCGTCTTAGCAGAATGATTAAAATGAGGCTCTAGGGGCCTTTTTAACATTACTAATGAATGTCAAAACCCTAGACATCCGAAGAGCTTACCCTAGGAGATGAAACACCAAAAGTTATGTGGGCCTCGATGGGTAAGTTGGTACCTCAAATTCCTTGGGTCGTAAATTTTTCATACAACCTCTGTTTTAGGTGTGTGATAGCCTGTAACATTCTGCTCTGGCGCACTGAGCGAACTTATTCTTTAAGGACACTTTCTCGCAAGTGTTTTGGATTTTTATGCTATTAAAACTTTTGATTTTGATTATGAGGCGTTATGGGTTGATGACATGTTGTTTTACTCCATTGACATAGACAAGTGCTATTGACTCAGTTTTACTAAGTGTGCAGGGTTTTGGACCTCGAGGATGCAAAGGCATCGATGGAACCCATTGGACTTCGGATCGAGTCAGGGAGTGTGCCATTGGGGTTTGATTGTTTTACTATGATATTAGTGTATCTGACTGGATGATATGATATGGATGTGTTCTGACATGATTTGTTGATGATGCAGGATGACGATAGCTTGCCGACCAGACTCACATATGGAGTAAAGGGGTCACACATGACTACTAGAGTTGTTGAGGGAGAGGTGTGGACAAAAACCCTGCCACAACCTACTAGCACTCCCACCGTGGGTTGAACTGTAGGTTAACGATTACCTAGTTCGAGAGGACCCACAATGCCGTGAGGGAAGACTGCGACAATCGTTCATGATGATTCTAAGGGGTGCACAATAAGGCAGGGGCCGTATTCCTTAGAAGCCCTTAGTTTCCCACAAGTTCACCTGGCGGAGTATTGACTCCAGGGGTTATTGATGTCTACCAAGTCAGTCAAGAGGCGAGTGGCACCCTTGGACCACATAGTGCGTTCTGAAGGGTGCGTCGTGCAAAGGAAACATATTAAGAGGCGAGTGGCACCCTTGGACCACGTAGTGGGTCCTGAAGGGCACGTCGCGCACGGAAATAGATGAGGTGAGTGACACCCTTGGAGCACCTAGGCATCCTGAAGGGCACGTCGCATTGTTGATGATAGAGGAATGAACCTAGATGGCCTTAGGATGAATAACGTATTAAGTGTTTTAAAACAATTTCCCTAATTAAATGTCGCCCACTACAAAATCTAGGTCTAAGTCTAAATTACGCTAGTGGTAAAATTAGTTCTACCTTTTAAAAATAAATAAATAATAATAATGATAATAAAAATAAAATCCACATGAATAATAATTATGATCTTCGTTAAATATTGTAACATGAAGGGAGTAAGAAATGAATTGTTTCAAATTTTTTTATGATGGATTAAAATTTAAAAGGGAATTAATTGTTTTATTACCTTAATAAATTAAAATATACCAATTAAATAAGAAAAGGGAAAAATGGGTTAATTTTCACACCTGCCTTTTTGAGTTCTAAGTAAAAAGGGGAAAGAGGGAAATTTTTTTTTTTTTAGGAAACTAGGGAAAATAGGTAACATAAAAAGGGAAAAAGGGGAACTTAAGGGAAAAAGCGGAAAGTCAACTTAGTAAATAATCTACCATTTAAGAGCTTTCTAATTTTAAACTAAATTAGCAATTTCATAATAAAGAAAGCCTTTAAAACCTGTAAGGGAATTTGGGGACACCTAGGAGTGATTCTAGGAGTAACTCTAGGTGGGTGAGGGAAATAAGATAATTAATTAATTAAAGAAATTAAATAATGGAGGATTGAAGGGGATGGGTGACACTTGTACGGAGAAGAATTTTGGGAATTTATTTTTAAAAACTTTAATTAAATGAGATTTTAAGAAAGAAAGGAAGTTTGAAACTCTATAAAATGAAGGAAGGAGAAGGATGAAGGGGCATCTTCTGTTTGCGTAAAGTTATGCTGCAGAAATATCTACTTGACTGATTTACTTGTGGGAGTTGGGATACCCAGCTCAGAGAGGAGTGGTAGCTCGGCCTTGCGAGGCGAGCTGGGAGCTAGACAAAATCTATGGATAGTGTGCGTGGCCCCTTTGTGGCTCGGGGGGCTAAGGGGGAAGAAGAGTACCCGTAGCATTGGCTGGGAGGTACCGGTGAAGTCTCGACGGTCGACGAGCGGGAGATGCATGGAGCGAGAAGGATGTCATTTGGAGCGAGCGATCAGGCAACGATACACTCTCTTCATTTGTGTATGATAGATTATTTTAGGACTTATGCTTTTATCTGCGTATTTAATGGAGAAGTAAACTGAGTTATTTTTAAAATTTGATGACTGGAACTGTTCTTAGCTTAGCTTGATGCTTGTTGACTCCCATGGTCTTCATTCCCCGCATGACTTGACGGCCTTGTGGTGTTTGAATGTGACCCATGTGATTGTTGGCCTCCGTCCCTAGCACACTAGTCCTCGCCTGAGCAGTCGGCCAGGAGCTTGATCTATAGTCGTCGCCTTAGCGTTAAAAGACCTATGGATCTCAATGCCCTGCTTTTCTGTGTGAGGACGAACCCCTCCGTCTACCTCTGTTGTTGTCCTTGGGCTGCACTTCTTTGACTTGGGGGGGTGAATATGCACAACCAACCCTTGTATTTAATTTCTGGTTAGTTGTTTCGATTGCACGATGCTTGACCAAGCTACACGCCCTTCGTCCTAGACTGCCAGGGTGTTTTGGTTAATAAAAAATTTACTTCTGGGTGTTTGATGAATGGTTAATCACTGTAAAGTTGATTGTTAAACTCAACAATTTGATTTTCGAATGTTAATATCCCTGTGAATATGACCAGCAGACCAATGTTTTTAATCCCGAAGTTACCGTGTCTTATTTTACATACCGTCGCATTTTTACATTTGAAAGACAGTAATTGTTTACCCTAAATGCTTGAGATTTACTCTTGAACCACCAACGAATCCTCCTTGAATGCTTACGTAGTTAATGAGTTTGGGTAGCATTTTTATTGTGCCGACGGAGGTGGTTTTACTGTGTAACTAGGGGCATAATAGGTGTTAATGGATGGACACTTGTTGTTGACAACGAACTTGTTAGACAATGAATAGATGTATTGAACTGAAAACTATCATTCTTTTACAACGATTTCATTACATAATTGTATTAGATAGAAAATTTTTATGTGTTAATCGATAACCTGCTAATATTGATAAGCGTATGGTTGAATGTTGATTTCATTAATGGATGACTAGTAGCATAATTGACCAATGATCTTATTAACTGGTTAACTGTTAGCATATCGACAACAAATGTTAGTCTATTGATGGCCAACGTTTACAGACAATTTTTCCACAGAATTTAAGACCATGATTGTACTTTCACGCGACTGTTACTCCTCACTGTTACTGCCTAAAAGCAAAACAACGAATTGCCCTCAGGGATGACAACGTTTTGCCTGTTCAAAAGATACGATTTGGCATGTTTAAAGAATACGATTTGTGCATTGTCAATGAGCCTGTCTTATTTCATTTATGACTTCAATGGTTTCCTATTGACTCTTCTATCAGTCTTTCGAACTGCATTCATCATGTAGTCAACATATTGGGCCTTGGAGTTGGCGTTGTATATGCAACAATATGTTCAGTCATCAGAGTTCCTCATTTATGTGTTTGGTCATGATTTTGATTAATCAACAGAGAGAAAGAATAAAAGAGAATGCATGGACTATTTACAAAGATCAAATGATTGTGTTGTTCTTGTTCAATAAGCTAGTATAGTTGTTGTCTTGGGCTCTTATATTTGGAGATTGACAAGAACCAGGTTGAATGCAAGTCTTTGAAAGAAAGATTTAGTTGAAATGTTCTGTCCAGAATAGGATCCAAGAGATGAACATTCCGTGGCTCTGCTTAAACAAGCATCTATTGCCAAAGGAAATTTTTTTGATCTAGGATGTTGTCAGGGTGCAATCCTCTCAGTACGAAGAACCTTATCTGTATGTGCATTAAGGACAGACTGTGTTCATTTCCTCATGTTTAAAAATCCATGTTTTCTCAAGGATTGGTTATTTATATATGGCACTTGAGTGGTTTGAACTGTGACAAAAACAGAGTCTATGTAGAGAGCATGAGAGTTTGGGATTTAAACTATAACTAGTTTTAGGAATTATGACATCTTGCAGGTGGGACACTAGTGTTGTGATTGATGTTAATGATGGGCAACTTCTCATTCTTGTTAATTGTATACCAAATGGAATTTTGGCAGATATTGAGAGACTTGATTGATCTGTTTTGTTTGACCTTGAATCCAAGGATGATCCTTTAGTATGAAATCAATCGAGTCTCACAAAAAAATGTCAAGCTGGCAGCAAGCCTTGCTTGACATATTATGGTCCTGAGTCATTGTAGGTTTATCCATCTGTGTTCTATAGGATAAGTTTATCTCCTCTACCTAGCTAATCGTGGGGCCACTTTTCCATCACGTATATCTCCTTTAAAAATGATAAGAATTGGAAATTCTTAATGTTACCTTGTAAGGGTTTTAAGAAAGGGAAAATTTTTTTGACTATCCAAATTTACTTTACACCTTAGCAGGAACCCTGATAAGAGTGTAGTGAATCTGATAAAATACTATTCAGAAGTAGTATGAGTCGTTGTTTTAGTATTCTGTAAACGACGTTCATTGACACACTTTCACCTTTTTCTTGTACCATATAAGTCCTTTTCTGGTGGTCTTTAGATCTTCAGTTTTGTTGTATGCTCCCTAGATAAGTAACATCGCAAGTTTAGCATAAGTAAGCATTTAAGGTAAAGGTTGAATTTCAGTAAATATGGCCTCATCCTGAATACAAATATATATATTCCTATATTTACATGTAATCATAAAATCATGTATGGGTTGTTGTGATGGAAACTCTCTTGCCATCTTTCTAGGCATATAATATCTTTGAGAACTTTCATCAAATATTCAATTATTCCTAGAGATAGAGAAGGCATTATAGTAACTTGCTTTCTAATCTTGTTATTAAGTCCAAATTTTAGACATCTAACTTTAGGATTGATCTGGGTTAGGAATTGTATAGATTAGTCAACTATGTCATGAGTGGTTATCACTTTATGTCGTGTCATGGTTTGTAGAGCCTAGAACTGGCCATGTTAGTTCTTAATGATGATTATGTCATGTTATCATGTGACTTCTAGATGTTGGGAGTGGGATGTCATGTCCCTATTTTTGGGCACTTGTTATGAGGGGATTGTGGTCATAACTAAACAGGAGGGTTGCTACATAGCTCGTTGGAAAGGTATTTTTGATAAATACACATTGTTTAGGGCCCCAAAATGATCCTAGAAGCCCAAAAGGATGTGCTGACATGAAAACATCCAAAATAAGTCAGTTGGATTAGGTGGTTGGCCACCAGTCTCCAGCTGGAAGATGTGTACGGATTCAAAGAAGTACAAAAGAACATTCTTATGTACTTCTTTGAATCCCCACACATCTTCCAGGTGGAGATTGGTGGCTGACCACCTAATCCAACTGACTTATTTTGGATTTTTTTATGTAAGCACATCCTTTTGTGCTTCTAGGACTGTTTTGGGGTCCTAAACAATCTGCATTGATCGAAAATACCTTTCCAACATGCTATCACACGCCTAAAACAGAGGTTGTATGAAAAATTTACGACCCAGGGAAGTTGAGGTACCAACTTACCCATTGGGGCCCACATAACTTTTGGCGTTTCATCTCCTAGGGTTATCTCTTCGGATGTCTAGGGTTTTGACATTCATTAGTAATGTTAAAAAGGCCACTGAAGCCTCATTTTAATCATTCTGCTAAGACAGATGCGTATATCAGCCGCATCTCTTCCAAAACTACGCTAAGATCTTAATTCTTGTAGCCATTCCAAAGATTGATATATGTGTCTAAGACTAAGAACAAAGAATATAAATCAAATTCTTCAAAGTATTCATGTCGGTGAAGTAGTGGGTTATAAGTCTCTCGTTTATGGACAAGTATTCCTACCAAGGCATGGTTGGTGAAAATCGGTCTCTGAGGTGGGCTTTACCCTTCCTTCCTCAAGTTGGAAACAATGAAGAACGTCTTTTGGGATTGTTCTTTTTCCAAAAAATATTAGAAATGTGTTATTTCTAAACATGTAGCATGGTTTTGTAGGGGATATTGCACTGGAAAAAAATGTTGTTGGGTGATCACTCTATGGTGGTCTTCCACAAGGCTTGACGATTTCAACACAGTTTTTTCATTGGAAACTTCAATGCAAATATTTTTTAAAAATGTGATTAACTCTTGTGCATTTTTTATTATTATCTTATATTAAAAAAACATACCTTCTTGTGTATTGTTTTTATCTTATATTAAAAATATATAAAAAACTACTTGCAAAACTAGGAAAACCATATAATTAAAAATAAAAAATGCTTGATATATCGAAATCTATTCAATTTCCATCGTTTTTTAACTAAATGTATAGCTATTAACTATTCACCTTATATACAAAAGACAATCATTAATATTTAAATATTATCCCTCTAGTACAACAATGATGACAACAATTAATAATTAGTTGTTACTTGTTAATGATTAATAATTAGTTGGATGGACTTCTTCTCCACAATAATCTAAATCTAAATCCGTGTAAAAGAAATAAGTTATATTTCCCTACTATTTATTTAAATGACATTTAATATAAAATGCACGATTGTGGCTAAGAATGCATTCCCTCTAGAAAGTATGATATCTTTCCATTGATTGAATTTTGTGGTATGAGTAGGCCTTACAGTTCTCATTTTCAATTTCATTATTTGTTCTTTTGTTGGATATATTTGTTTTCCTCAAACCATAAATTGAAGTGAATCATGGTAATTTCTATAAAAACTATAGGCTTTGATAGAGAATATTAACTGTCTTATAGGACTAATACAATTAAGTCATAAGTTGTGCATAAGTTACTTGTCAACTCAAGCTAACGATTAAAGGTAAAAACACATTTAAGAAAACACAGAAATCAGGATCGAAATCTCAACCAACCACTTTGACATTCCCAATGGGAGCCAACCATTTCGTAATGGATATTGAATGAAGCAGAGTCAAGAATTTTGACAATGAAGAATGGATTCCACCCATAAGCATGTCCCACTTTATTAACGTTTATTAGTTCTTGAATAATACACCGATCTTGCTTTAAAGTGTCGACATCTTCCCTTTAAAGGGTTATCTCCAAGGAAATCACCATGTAATGGTTGTATGTTTCATGTTATTTGCTGGTGAAACTATTTTTTTTATATTTTCTGAACATCATTTTCTTATTGATTAGAGTAGGAAACGATAATAATAATAATATATTGCACATTTTTAAAATATTTCCTTTCACATTATCAAATCCTAATCACCTCAGATCGTAGGTATTAGCGATAAGGTTTTTTCTGTCTAATATTGGTTTGTGTGGGGGCATATGTAGAAGGAAATATTGTTGTAACGAAATGACAAGCATATCAATACTAGATATGGATAATTTGAATGGCACGAAATTTGATCTATGGAAACTAAAATGAGAAATTTGATCATAGATCAAGAGCTATGTGTTGCATTATCTAGAAATAAGCCCTCTACCCTAAAAAATAAAAACTAGGTAGTGTTGGAGAGAAAGGAAAGAATCCTTATCAAAATTTATTTGGTTGATTTAATGCATAGTGAAAGTTTTCAAATAACCCAATATAGCATCCCTCTATAAGAAGTTGGTGGACTTGTACTAGGATAAATCCTTTATCTATAAAAATTTCATGTAGAAAATGTTCTATGCATTCAAAATAGTTAATGGGGATTCTATATCCAAGCATATGAATGCATTTAATACCATTGTGGCCTGACTGAACTCACTTGGAGTCAATATGGATGAAGTGGATCATTGCAAATCACCTTTTTTTTTTTTTTCAAATTCACGGGATTACCTGATAATGGTTGTTAGAAGAATTGCAAATAAATTGGTGTCTAATGAGTTTGTGGTTTATTTAATCTAAGAAGATATCAGGGAGAAGGACTTTCAATCCACCAAGGAGGAGTTGGTTATTCGTGGAATATTAAGAGAGAAATACATGAAGTGGAAGAAGGGAATGTCCAAATCCCAGGGAAGATCTATGTCTCTTCGAAATTTTATGAGAAGATGTTGGAGCTACAACAAGGTGAGGAATTTCAAAAGAGACTACAAGGAAGAGAACGTAGAACAAGAGGAAAAAATCATTCTAATGAAGAGTTCAAAAAATTAACTCAAGAGGATGGAAGAGATGATTTTATCGCATTCTTTGCAACCCAAGTATGTCAATATGTGTGGTTGATAGAATCTAGAGCCTCCTTCTGCATGGCTTCCCATTCAGAGTGGTTTTCATTGTATGAGGAATGTGTGATACAAAAATGATCTTTAAAAGACTTGGTTGAGTTTTAAGCATGTGTTAAATTACCACTTAGGAATTAAGGAAAGAGGGAGATTAATTGAAAGAATGTTGCATCCATTAGAACACATAAAGAATGCAGAACATAAAATGAACATTAAGAATATCAAACCATAATGCAAAAACTTGTTAACGGAGTTCAGAAAAGTTGCCTACGTCTTCGGGCCTTTGTCTCAGTGATGACCTCTTTATTGCTCTTTCTAAATCCTCATTAGATCCATAAGGATCTTGCAATCTCCTGCAAAATCTCTCTAATCTGTTGCATACATGATCTCCATAAACAATCTACTCTGCTCTCAAAGTGACTCAATAACCTTTTACAAAAATTCCCCCTTACATTGGAAAAATACTCTTGCTTAAATAACAAAAGGGTCATAACCAAATTGGAACTAGATCCACTTTCATGAGATATGATCCACTTTAAATGGCTAATATCCAAACTATTGTTAATATTATGGTAGCTGTGGGAGGTATTTACCTCCACGTGTGAACCTCACGAGAATAGAAGACTCTGGGAAGCAAGAGAAACCCTAATGAGTTGGCTAATAAACGTAGAAGCCTTGTCGGCTCAAGAAGATAATTTATATTAGGCTATTAGCCTCCAAGGGAAGAAGTCGACCAGAAACAATAATAATATACTAAACATACACATATCCAGAAGGAGAAGTCGGCCCCAACAAAACTGGCAGGACTACTATAAATACAGGGCGTCAGTTCTCATTTGTAGCATCTCAGAATTGCAATTCCTAGTTTGGTGTGCACTGCAGTTGCAGTCTTGTGCGCAGGATTGGAGGAGAGCTGCTGATGTAGCTGCAACAACAACACGTTTTCAATATTGGCTTGAATATCTCTTGGCTAGGGTTTGGATTATCTGATCAGTTTTTTTGTGATGCGCTATCCTTGGGGAAAGGTGCACTACTCTTTATTTGGCTATCGAGCCTAGGGTTTTCTTCCAGAGGAATTCTTAGTCAAGGTTAAGGTGCTCGGAGGGAGGCTTCGGCCTATGGTTGGGTGACGAGGGTATCGTCAATGGTAAAATGAGCACACCATATTCTATATTCTAACAGGTTATGGTCCCAGACCCCTTCAGTCAGCCTAAAATGCTGGAAGGAAACATAGCTGCTAGATATTGAGCTTGTTGAGGAACTACCACTAGGGTTACTAGCAGGAGCAATTTTCAAAAGCACTGCAGCTAGGGTTACTAGCAGAAGCAGTTGCAGAAACCCTAAACCTCTTGTTGAGGCACCTTAAGTGAATGGATTGACCTATTCTCTGGATAGATCAGTGCGCCCTAGCCCAACGCATCTCCTGGTACTCTCATAAGGCCAAGACGTGAAGTTTGGATTTCTGGTCAAATCTAGGGTTTGACCAAGTCAAGCAGGCCATGATGAACTCTATGAAGTCTGAGAACAAGCTATATGGAGCCTCTAACTTCAGAGCATGGAAGAAAAGGATTGACGTCATCCTTGCTAAGAATGAAGTGTTGGATATTGTGAAAGGAAAGATTGTGAAGCCAGAGTTTAAAGAAGGAGAAGAGAAGGAACCGCAGAATGTTGCAGCTATGGAGAAGTTCAAAGATGATGAAATCAATGCCATGAGTATCATAGTGGATTCCATAAAATACCACTTGATACCCTACATATCCCATCTTGACTGATCGAAGAAGATGTATGATGCCCTAACAAATCTCTTCTCAGTCAGAAACATTGGACAAGTTATGAGTCTGAAGAATGAGCTCCGTGACATGAAGATGAATGATGACGAAAAAATAACATCATACTTTGTAAGGATATCCCAGTTAAGAGATCAACTAAAAGCTATTGAAGATATCACTTCAGAAAAGGAATTGGTGAACATAATACTCAATGGTCTTCCCAAGACATGGGATGCATTTGCCGCAAGCATGAACACAAGGAAGGAGTACCCGAGATTTGAAAAACTTTGGACTTGCTGTGCTCAAGAAGAATCAAGGATCAATTCAAAAGAGAAACCTCAAAAGAAGGACGATGACCAAGCCTTCAAAGAAAGATTCAAGAACTTCAGGGACAAAAGAAAGTTTGATTCAAGAAGGAAGCCAAAACAAAGAAAACATATTTCAGAAATACAGTGCTTCAATTGTCAGAAGTACGGTCACTACATGAATTAGTGTCCCAATCTAAAGAAAAGGAAGGAGAAACACGAAGCATCGATTTCCAAAGAAAAGGAACCTACAAAGAAGACTAAGTAGGATGGAAAATACTTCTTCTACTAAAAGGTAACAACACTCTTCTTATTTCTTGCACATATCTTGCTTGCATTGTCTCTGTACATATATTGTATATCTATCTCTTGGAAGATAATGTGTTCCAAGAGGAACTATACCTATGAAAGAAAAAACAAGATTAAAAGAGTTATCATTAGATATTACACATGAAAGAATGAAATATATCATGTGAAAGCTATTACAAGATAAGCCAAAATCAGAATCAATCCTGAAGAGACTTAGAAATTAGACATCAAGAGAAATTGGAGAAAGACTTATGAAGACAACTAAGACGGAAGCGTGGACTCTGTTAGACAGAGAGAGCCAAATATATATTGCAGAAGACATTAAGGATGTAGATGGAAGTATGGACTCTATTAGACGGAGGGAGTCGATTATATGCACTCTTACATGAAGCAAGGATTAGGAGGGAGTTAATCCTATGATCCATTGAAGATGATGAAATATATATATCCATGGTAGCAGCCATGAAAAACAATATGTGTTCATATCAATTGCAGAATAAGACCTCTTCGAAGAGAAACCTTAAAGCATTCTTGGTTGTCCATCCAGATCCGTGATCCTATGATGAAAGGAAGAAGTGGAATCTCTAGGGCATGGAATCTATAGGAAACTCCATGGACCCAAAAGTAAAAGAAAAAAATGAAGAAGAACATAAGGATTCCAAGAAAGAAAGAGGAACCAGAACAACCAGTCATTTTATTAAGAATCAAAAGATTACCAGCCTGATATGAACTCACTAAAAAAAATAAAAAATAAAAAAAATCAAGCAGAAGAATTGAAAGTCGTGATGAAGAACAGTGTATGGAAAAATTATGAATGAAAGCATTGCAAGATCCAGAACTAGAGGTTCTCCCATATGGAGGGAGAAGACTATGATGATTGATTTCTCCAGTACACCAGACTTATCTCTATATAAGTCATTATATCATCCACAACATCCATGAGTTGGAATTCTACATCAGATAAATGCAAAGAATGTTCTCCAGAGAAATTGAATAAAGAGCGTATGAAGAGCAATCTCAAGACTTTGAGGCATACCATAAGAAGACTCATGTATGAAGATAGACGAAGATAACTTGGTGAATAACCTCCAGTGCACAACATAAGCGTGGTGAAGATTTCCTATAACATCAAGATGACTACTCAGAAGATCAGATCTCATGATGACAGAAGAAGTGCCACATGGATATGTTCCAGTTCTCCAACTATGATATACTCTATTGTTCATATCTACATGAAGCCTTCACAGTATTCTAGAATAAATCACATTTGAAATCAATCATTACATTATCCATGATAAAATCCAGAAAGGAGAAAATGATTTCTCCACAGATAAGCAGATAAGCAGACACTTTGGTAAAGATTCTATCCAAGATGAACGAGTTTGCGTACTCAAGCTGGAGCTCGTGGAAACAACTTCCTTCCTATTGGAAAAGGAAGAAATGACTCTCCAAATTAGGTGAGAACACTGCAAATATTATTTATCTTTGTAATTAAAAAATAGTCCAGATTGGACAGATGCTTTCCTGTTCGAAAAGTTGATTGAGATTTCTGACGAACAATGACTTCCCATTGTAGTTAACATGGGAGGTAGACTGATTACTGATGTATCATAGACAGTGAATTCCCATCATGGTTAACATGGGGAGTGGTCTAAGACAATCATTCTTCTTGGCAGTCACTCTGAGTAGTGGTCAAGTAGAATGGTCCTCCTCGCCGAGCAGTCATTCTTTCGAAGTTCACAGTTGTGAGCAGTTTCAAAGAATGGTCCATTTTGGAGGTTGATGCAGGACATACATTCCTTAGGGCAGACTCATTCTCTCCAGGTTACACTTTGTTTAGTGTCAGAGGAATTTCCTAGGTTGGGGAATGGTCTGGACAGTTATTCGTTAGGGCAGACTCATTCTCTCTAGGTTACACTTTGTTTAGTGTCGGAGGAATGGCCCAGGGTGGGGAATAGTCCAGGCTCAACAATTAAGGACAAAAATTCCTTAGGGTTTATGCATTCTCTCCAGGGTGCACTTTAATTAGTGTAGGAGGAATGGCCCAGGGTGAGGAATGGTCCAAAAATTTCTTGGGGTTTATACATTCTATCCAGGGTGCACTTTAATTAGTGTAGGAAGAATGGCCCAGGGTGAGAAATGGTCCAGGCTCAGAAATCAGAAATAATCCTTCTTCCTTGTTTGTGAAGAATAGGGCAGATAGCCCATTGCTGATGAGGGCAGATATTCTTTTATATCTCACAAACATGAGTGAAATATTGGCCCAGAGGATTCAATTTATCTTTAACAATATTTTTCTATGCAGGATGGCATCAGATGATTGTTATGGAGACTACCTGTCTCCAGACAGTAGAGATATACTACTGCGGTGGATATGTTCCACTGTTCGTGAGGCAAATATTCTTTCAGAGCTCACATATGTGAGTGAAAGATTGGCCCAGACAATCAATTTATATCATAACATTGTTTCTATCCAGGATGCTCTCAGATGTTTGTTATGAAGACTGTATGACAATAGATGAGGACTACTGTGGTGAATATGTTTCATTGTTCGCAACCATACGTTGCTGATCAAGTACTTGTGTATTACTTGATGTGGTAGTGAACCACTGGATTGTAGTTATGTACTACTATGAATAGACACAGTTGTGGTCTATCCTTGTTCTAATTGCCTTGAAGACTATCAACAGTTTATTGGAGATAATGATCATTCAGATGGATGATGAACATATATTTTCTAGACTGAAAACAATTCATAACTTTTACTCCTCTTGTATCACTCTATGGTGAGAGTGACTTATCCAACATCATATCTAATTACTCATATGAATTATGGTTTCGAGAGTTGATGCAACTGATGGTGATGGTGATGCTCATGATCTAGTCATGAAATAGTCTAGATGACTATATTGATGCTACCAGGTAAATGGTATGTTTTTGTGCTCAAGTCCATTACCTGCAAATACCTCTCTAGATAGGAGGGAGTGTTAATATTATGGTAGCTGCGGGAGGTATTTACCTCCACGTGTGAACCTAACGAGAATAGAAGACTTCGGGAAGCAAGAGAAACCCTAATGAGTTGGATAATAACCCTAGAAGCCTTGTCGGATCAAGAAGATAATTTATATTAGGATATTAGCCTCCAAGAGAAGAAGTCGGCCATAAATAATAATAATATACTGAACAGACACATATCCAGAAGGAGAAGTTAGCCCCAACAAAACTGGCAGGACTACTATAAATACAGGGCACCAATTCTCATTTGTAGCATCTCAGAATTGCAATTCCCAGTTTGGTGCGCACTGTAATTGCAGTCTTGTGCGTAGGTTTGGAGGAGAGTTGCTGGTGTAGCTGCAACAACAATAAGTTTTCAGTATTGGCTTGAATATCTCATGGCTAGGGTTTGGACTATCTGATCATCTTTTTTGTGATGCACTATCCTAGGGGAAATGTGTGCTACTCTTTGTTTGGCTATCTAGCCTATGGTTTGCTTCCGGAGGAATTCTCAGTCAAGGTTAAGGTGCTCGGACGGAGGCTTCGACCTATGGTTGGGTGACGAGGGTATCTTCAATGGTAAAACGAGCACACCATCTTCTATATTCTAACATTTATATCCCAAAATATCTTTAAATAATCTCCATTTCCACTTTAGTGAGCTTATCCACTTTAATGGACACAAACTATATGGATTTAAAAATAACCATATAATAAACAATTCCTCCACTTTATCATGTTAAAATATGAGTCAAATCTAAATATGGTCCCACGTTCCTTTTTCCATATGGGTTGAATAATATGGTTTTAAACCCCATATAAAATATAGTAGCACAATATGTGGGTAGCACATCTTTTATGGTTAATACCAAACCATAATATATGTTTCAAAACCCATTTTTTGGCATATGAATAAATCATGGCATGTATTATGGTGTATCCACCAAATAATACGGTCTCCCCCTATATCAAATCCCGTGGACCTTTTTCAATGGACTTTGATCCATTTGTTTTCATACCATTTAAAATATTTAATGCCATAAACTCCCATGGACAAATATTAAATTTGAATCCATAGAGTGTGGCATATTTAAAGGAGTGCATGATTTTATGCATGACCAAGCTATATTATGTTACCAGTAAATAACGTTGTGACACATTTATTTACCAAGTGACTAGTTGCCATTGTGGTTAGTGCACTGTGTGGAAGACTTTGTGCTGAATAAGTCGAAGGTTGGAATATTGAGGAGGCTTAATAGAACAATTTTGATCTATTCCCTTTCTAACTTTATCAGGGTGCCATGTGGAACCACTCGATTGGGCCACGTGTCACCCTATGGTTGGTCCATTTTGTCCAGTCAACATCTGACTCATCTTCATAGTAAAAAATCTTTCCAACTCATCAGCCCAGTCAACACTACCACATGTCAAGTATGTAACACTGCCACAAGTCAACCTATGAGCATGCCATGTGTCAAGTCTGCAACACTATGACATCACCCTATCCTCTGACATTTTACTTTTTCCCTGTTTCGAAAATCGATCAGAACGCGATAGATTTCACATAGGGACTCAGATTTTCAATCAGTTTAGGACATGAGAAAACTTGTGATGAGAACTTCACAATGGTGTAGATTTCATGAGTATTGGATATCTTTGATTTTTGAGCATTTTGAGATCCTCCTGGATCACACCTCCGCACTAAGACATTTTGGTCCACCAAAAGGATATTAACCATCCATCAAGTGCGGGATAGGCCACCCCACTTGTCCTTTGTCTTTAAACTCTGTCCTGTGCACATGTCACATCATAATCAATTGAAAAACAACCATGACAACTGAAAGCATATTTTTAGGCACTTGTACTTTTTCACATCTTACTAAAGGCACCACCATCCATCTTGAAAAATTAGCAACGATATCATCAGAAATATGTCTGCAAATGAACTAATATGTTTGATTCGCTTGCACAACATTATATTATCTTGAAGTAAAGTATGGTTGAATTTCCATTCGACAACCATCTCATGTACATGCTTACGAGCAACTGATTTACTTGGTACAATTATAGGTGTGTTTCTTGCATAAGTTGCCTTCCTTAATTGTTCCATTGTTTGAAGAGATTGATTTGATTTTAAGTGATGAACATGTAGAACATATTCATTGACTTCTTTAGTTAAGTGATAATGATTCTGTTCCCTGTAGAATATTTCTTTGTGATCATACAAACAAGGAATTCCTAAGACCATTCCACATTCATTGAATGGAACCACATCACACATTACCTCATCCACAAACTTTGATGAAATTGCAAACTTTAAAGTGCATTGCTTTGTTATGTGCAATTTATGATTGTTGCTTATCCATTTAAGTGATTAAGGTTGATGCATGTTAGTGTTTAATCCCAATTGTTTAAGCACTTTCTCTAAAATCAAGTTAGATTGAGATCCACTATCTATCAATGTATCGATCTTGGTATGTTTCATTATAACCCTTATGTGAAACAATTTACTTCTAGAATCATATCCATCACCAATTTTACCTGTCAAACCAACTGTTGCGATCTTAGTCTCATCACCTGAATCATATCCGAAGTCTGTTGGTCGTGTTGTTGCTGCAACTGTTTGCCTCCCTTTTCTTTCCTTGAACCATTTCGGTCTGTTCTCGGGATGCAATTTCCAGCAATGGTCATCATCATGCCCTTCTTTCTTGCAATGATTGCAAGAGAGCTTCTGTTTCTTTCCATTCCCCTTCCTTTTGTCCTTTTTCCTTGAAGATGATTCCCATGATACACCAACTCCCATTTTCCCTGTTTCAATGTATGTTTCTTGAAAAGAAACCTCATCAATATTAGTAGGTCCAAACATAAATACAATGTTACGAATATGTGAAGGTAAACCTCCTATATACTTCATAAGAGTTTCTTGGGTATGTAATGGAATATTCAACATTAATTCCATCTTATGAAATTCATCTGTGTATTCTTGCACAGTTTGTCCCTTTATTAGTTTAATACCTTTCCATTCAATTAAATCCTTCTCTTTATAACCCAAAGGAAAAAAATTCTTTCCAAGTGAAAAAACAAAATCTTGCCATGATGGAAATACATTACAACCTTGTTGCGCGCCCTTTTGCAACTTACTTTGCCACCAAATGAGTGCTATGCCTGGAAGACGAAGTGATTCCAAGTTGATTTGGGTTGCCTCATCTTTAGCAATAAACTTCCATCTTTCTTACCTAGTTATCAAGCCTCTTAGCATTGACTTCACTATCATACATGGGAAATTCAAATTTCACATCAAGCTTAAGTAAAGGCATATCAAGTTTAGGTTTATGGGAATGTTTTCTTGCGGTGGATTTTGAACTTGTACTTGAAGAAGAAGAAGATGAGGGAGAAGAATGATTAAAGGAGGAGTTTTAGGAGGATCCTCTCCTTCTTCAATTTTGTCTCGTTTGGAAGATTCCCCTTGGAAAGGCCTCTTCTGCTCCAAGTAATCCTCATATAATACCTTTACCATCTGAGAAATGGAGAATAAAGTATTTTTCAACTATATCACGTTTTGAGACATGCCTTCTTCTGATGCCATCTCCTCACTTTGGGAAGTCATTTTTCTTGATCCAATCTTAGGTTCCCCTTGTAGAAGCTCACCTTCACCATGAATCAACATTTCCGTGGTAATCATGCAAACTCAAACAACCAACTATCAACCTGCTCTGATACCACTTGATATGAAAATGATCTTTAAAACACTTGGTTGAGTTTTAAGAATGTGTTAAATTACCACTTAGGAATTAAGGAAAGAAGGAGATTAAATGAAGGAATGTTGCAGCCAGTATGACATAAATAATGCAGAACAAAAAATGAACATTAAGAATATCAAACCATAACGCCAAAAATCGTTAACGGAGTTCAGAAAAGTTTCCCATGTCTTCGGACCTTTGTCTCAATGGTGACCTCTTTATTGCTTTCTCTAAATGCTCATTACATCAATAAGAATATTTCAATCCACTGCAAAATCTTTCTAATCTGCTACATACATGATCTGCATAAACAAATCTACTCTTCTCTCAAAGAGACCCAATAGCCTTTTAAAAACATTCTCCCTTACATTGGAAAAATACCCTTGCTTAAATAGAAAAAGGGTCATAACCAAATTGGGACTAGATCCACTTTCATGGGATAGGATCCACTTTAAATGGATAATATCAAACTATATCCGAAAAAACTTTAAATAATCCCCATTTCCACTTTAGTGGATTTATCCACTTTAATGGCCACAAAGTAAATGGTTTTAAAAATAACCATATATTAAATAATTCCTCAACTTTATCATATTAAAATATGAGTCAATCCTAAATATGGACCCACTTTCCTTTTTCCATATGCGTTGAATAATATGGTTTTAAACCCCATATAAAATATAGTCACACAATCTGCCGGTAGCACATCTTTTATGGTTAATACCAAACCATAATATATGTTTCAAAACCCATTTTTTGGAATATGAATAAAATGTGGCATGTAATATGGTTTATCCACCAAATAATATGGTCTTTCCCTATATCAAATCAGGTGGATATTTTTTAATGGAATTTGATCCATTTGTTTTAATACAATTTAAAATATTTAATGCCATAAACTCCCATGGACAAATATTAAATTCGAATCCATAGAGTGGAATATTTAAAGGAGCGCACGATTTTCTGCAGGACCAATCTATATTATGTTACGAATAAATAAATTTGCGCTAGATTTATTTACCAAGTGACTCGTTGCCATTGTGGTTAACGTACTATGTGGAAGACTTTGTGCTGAAGAAGTTGAAGGTTGGAATATTGAGGAGGATGAATAGAACAATTTTGATCTACGCCCTTTTTTACTTTATCAGGGTGCCAAGTGGCGCCACTGGATTGGGCCACGTGTCACCTTGTGGTTTGTCCATTCTGTCCAGTCAACATCTGACTCATCTGCATAGTCAGAAATCCTACCAATTCATCATCCCAGTCAACACTACCAAATATCAAGTCTGTAACACTACCTTGTGTCAACCCCTGAGCATGCCATGTGTCAAGTTTGCAACACTGCCACATCACGTTGTCTTTTGACTCTTGACTTTTTACTTATTTGGGAAATTGATCATAACGTGATAACTTTCACATACAGACTCAGATTTTCGATCCATTTATGCAACTGGAAATCTTGCGACGAACACTTCACAATGGTGTAGATTTCATGAGCATCGAAGAACTTTTATTTTTGAGCATTTTGAGATTCTCCTGGATCAATGTGATGGTGGGAAGGTATAAATTAGTGAAAAATCTTGTCTTAACCTATTTTTTCATGGAAGATTCTTGATTAGATTCCCTAATGGTAGAGTAAGTCGGAGAAATTGTGTTTTTCACATTTTAGGTTTGGAATAAAAGTACTATTAATAATAAAACTTAATTATACAAGTGTGTAGGTTTGTTTCTCTAATGAAGGGTGTAATATGGTGTGAGGAGCTATGGTTCATGATAAGGGTGTGTTAATGTGGGAAAATTTCCCTTCAATAGACGAGGATAATGCCTAATGTAAATCCACAATTAGATTTCACATCATTTGGGATAGGATATCTATCTATATTCTATCACAAAAACCATTACTTTAGCTGAGGGGATTGTTAAGGAACTCAAAGTGTAGTATGTTGTTATCCTACATGCAGAATGTACACTAATATAACATGTCGTAGATACGAGAGAATATTTTAACTAGTAGATGTAATTTACCCATAAAATATGCATTTACCAACTCCCCTGATCCCTATTTTATGAGAAGAAAAAAATGAATACAGATTATTATCAAAAGATGCTTAACAAAGAATAAGATATATACAGTAAAACTGGTTTCTATTCAATAAGGAAATAAGCTGAAAGTGTAAAATGCAGCATAAACAATCTTGCTAGAATGGTGGTGGGTTATCTCTGAGAAGAGACGTGACGGTATTGCTCATTCACTAGAAAATGATTACAATGAGGCTCTCAAGGCCTTTTTACAATAAATAGGAATGAAAAAAACCCTATACATCCAAAAGCCTAACCCTAGGAGATGAAGTGTCAAAAGTCATGTGGCTCGTTTGGGTAAGTTAGTACATCAACTTCTTGGGGTGGTAAATTTTGCATACGATGTTCATTTTAGGTGCACGATAGCCCATTGGAAAGGTCTATCTGGGGACCACACATGTTTCCTATAAGTATCCCTACACATTTTCTCCGTGGAGAGCCCTAAAAACACTATTTAGGGCATCAAAACGACCCCGAAAGTCAGGCACCCGAAAACCAGGAAAAAAATGTCGAACTGGAAAATTGCCAAAATGAGCCAGTTGGAATAGGTGGGAGGCCACTGACATCCAGCTGGATCATCCCCATTGGACAGTGTTTACTTGAAGGAGTATTTTCATTATGATAAGAGGAGGATAACCATAATTCTTGTTCAAGTTGATTGATGAAATTCTTGAGTATGGGGTTCAGGCACCACTTATAACTGCTCCTTATTATATTAACATTGGCTTGGAAATATAACACTACAATAAAAACTAAATGCACACAGTAGATGAAATGTGCATGAAGTTGATGGACAAAAAAATGGCAACAAGTTGAGCACGAACATGCTCATGCGGATATGCATGCACGTTCTTGAGAATGCACATGCATTCTTGATGTGACAAGCTTGAAAAACCTCAAACCACCACTCAGGATGCCACATAGGCTCCAATATAGGAACACATGTGCATTCTTAAGAAATCTCACAAGTTCGTAGGAACATGCACATGCTATACTAATATGGACACATTCCTATTGGGCCTGATTAAAAGGGCCCACGACCATATTTTTTCCCCATTCCACCACTGCACCGCGCATTTGAGAAAGGATTGAGCTAGTTGAATGCTTTGAATTTGATGACGAAGTTTCCAAAGGATACCGATTTCATCTCCAAGAGAAGCCATGTATTTATTCACATTTAATTTTTTGTTCTTTTCATTTCTTAAACTATTTAATTTCATATTTTATAGTAATTTTTATAGTTAATTCAAAAAATCAACCTAATTTATATAAATTTCACTAGTAAATTGCAACACACTAATTAAAATGGAACTTGGAGATAACCAAAACCCGACACAACCACATGAAGGCACACTGAACCCCAACCCACGACCAAATAAATAAACATTGAAATTGATCAAGGGTTGATGTCAATTAGATCAATTGTCAAATACATAAGGAATAATAAAGATCGCAATCGATTCCCGGATAGGGTGTTAGTGGACTCCCCGTGGAAAAGGGAGAAGCCGGACACGCAGTCTCGCAGCATGGAGCCACGTGACCGGCCCGTGGCGCAGTACAGGGCGGCAAGGGAGGTTTAAGTTCGATTAAATGGACGTGATGGTAGGAGCAAGGTGCATTTACGCCACCCCCCGTCCCTCCGCGCTTTGTAACATGGATTGGTATGTCGTCCTATGCATTTCACCAGGCTTGCGCACCGAAGGGCTCCTCCCTTCACGCAGCAAGTGCAG
>JZKD02S0242135.1:0-21264 GCA_000966675.3 Picea glauca | reverse complement strand
TAATTTTTTATCATTTTTAAGGCATTGTATCCTAACATTTGGTATCATAGCATCGATCATAGGGTTTTTCTTATTTAAGCAAGTCATCTTGTAATTTTTTCTATAACTATTTTTTTTAGGACGATTAAATAGAAAAACTTGGATTTTATTTAAAAGACATCTCAAGGTACCTGTGGTTCAAATTTCAACTTCTTGGTTGTTATATTTTCAGAGATATACCTTGTGGAAGATAGGTTTTTTGACTAGTCCTATAACTATTCTCAAACATGTATTCTGGATAAATAATCATATCTTCTTCAGTGAGGATAAAAATTTGTGTTAGTATTTTTTGATGACATAATAATCTATAGAAAATCTTGGGAAGAGCATGTACAACATGTTGATGAAGTATTAAAACTATTGGAAGAGAAACAACTTTATGCAAAGCCTTCCAAGTGTTCCTTTGGGGTTCAAGAAGTGGAATATTTGGGTCATATTATATCTCATGAAGGTGTAAAAGTGAGCCCTAACAAATTAAAGCTATGAGGGATTGGTTGATTCCCAAAACATTGAAGAAACTAAGAGGATTCTTAGGTTAACAAGCTATTATCACAAGTTTGTTAAGAATAATGGTCAAATAGCGGTACCTTTAACAACATTATTAAAGAAGGAAGCATTTTCTTGGACCGAAGAAGCAACCAAATCTTTTGAAAAACTTAAGGAGGCTATGTGTACTACTCTTGTCCTGACCACACTAGACTTTACAAAAAACATTATTGTGGAGTGTGATGCCTCAGGCCATGGAATTGGTGCATTTTTAATGCAAGAAGGAAAGTCCATTGTCTTTTAAAGTAGCCAACTTAAATAAAAAAAAATATTCAAACCCATTTATGAAAAATAAATGTTTGACATACTACATACAGTTCAAAAATGGTGCCCTTACCTAATAGGAATACACTTCAAAGTAAAAATAGATCATGATGGTTTGAAGTACTTCTTGGAGCAATGATTATCTTCAAAAGAGGAGAACAAATGGGTTACAAAGATTCTAGGTTATGACTTTGAAATTATCTACAAAAAGGAAAACATAATGTTGTGGTAGATGCCCTTTCAAGGAAAGAAGAAGAAACAGATGCTTCACTATGTGTTATTTCTATTCTACAATCTAATTGGGTGGAAGAAGCAAGGATAAAATGGAAGCAATATCAAGAGGTATGCAAGGTCATTCAACAACTACATGAGGACCCCCGTTCATTAGAAAATTTTGTATGGAAGAATAATTTTCTATGGTGTCATTATCACCTATATTTATGTAATAATTACCAACTCAAACAGAAGGTCCTTCTGGAATTCAACACTTCTCCTATAGGAGGGAATTCAAAATTATTGAAAACATACCACAGGATCAAGAAGTATTTTTTCTGGGAATGTCTTAATATTGATGTTCAAAATTGTATGTATGAATGTTTATTGTAAGTGAGAGAGATCCAATTTTCACTATAAATTTTTGAACTGAATTATTTTATTGTTTGTGTACTCAATTGGCTCACAGCTCATCATACCACACTCAATCCTATGGGAAAAATGATATTTTGAATAAATGTCTAAGAGGATATATTCATTTTTTTGCATCCGATAAACAAACATAATTGGTCAAGTGGTTTCCTTTGGTGGAAAGGTGGTACAACACATCCTTCCATACTTCATCAAAAATGTCCCCATTTCTGGAACTTTATAGATATCATCCTACATCCATTACATCACCCTTGAAAGGGAATACAAAGTTTCAAGCAATGGAGGACCACATAGGGAACCAATAAGAGGTTATCAAACTATTGAAGGACAACTTGGTTATGGCACTAAATAGGATGAAATAACAAGAAAATCAACATCTCAATGAAAGGGAATTTGAAGTGGGGGATTGAGTATTTCTAAGGATACAATCATATAAACAGATGTCCCTCAAGAAACAAAATAACGACACTAAATTACCACCCAAATATTATGGCCCCTATAATGAAGAAGGGAAAATCATACTAGAACCAAAAAAAATCCTTGAAACAAGGATTAAGAAACTGAGAAATCGAGCAATCACAGAGTACTTCATAAAATGGAAGAACCTACTAGTGGAAGAGGCAACATGGGAAGATGATTTCTTCATGCAAAAACACCTACAGTTATTCAAGTGTTGAGTACAACACTTGTTTGAAGTGGAGGGGCATGTTAATACCTAAACAAAGCCCCAATTTATGTGCATAACCACTTATTAAGCCCTAGATATTGAATTATTACATTTATAGTACTATAATTGTAGAATTGTGGTGAAACATGCATATATAATCTATCTAACAACAATTCATACAAAGCTTGCAAATTGAGAGAAGGAGAGAAGAGATGAGAGAAAATAATCAATAGAATTGTATTCACTAATAAGAGAATGATTAATTACACATGTTATACTCTAAATGGATAATTAAAGTCGTCATAGTAGTGATCTAGAGATTTCTAGACACTCATTGATAGAAACATAAGTAATCTACCACATAGTCCTAGTTAACTTATCAATGCAATCATCAATTAATTGAGTCACACGTATGGAAGTGAGAGAAACACAAGAAACTATCGGTGATAAAATCAAGGTTTCCATGCATGAGTGACTTCCACTAGTCTAAATGAGTGTAAATGACTCTAAAATGAAGAGGAACGTCCTATTTTGTAGGGGAATATTCTCTAGAGAGAACATTCTCATCTAAGGAAGCATTCTCAACATTGGACTATCAACCTTAGGAAAATAATTACCTAGGTGAGTGTGTAATATCTCCAACACCCCCTTTGAACACTAATAGAGTGTACATAATGAATGGGTCCCGACAACCAAGGCCACGTTAGGTACCCATTGTATAATGCATCTAAGAATGAAAAACTAAAAAAAAAAAAAAAATAGGGAAAACCTCATGGGAAAAACACCCCCTCAAAGTAC
Source organism: Picea glauca (assembly GCA_000966675.3). NCBI lineage: Eukaryota > Viridiplantae > Streptophyta > Pinopsida > Pinales > Pinaceae > Picea > Picea glauca. Next base: position 18,305 of record JZKD02S0242135.1, on the reverse strand, counting down.
AATGCAAAAAATGAAGAAGAAAAAAAAGCAGTTGTTAATCAATTATGTCCTTCACTCCAAGACGATCATGTAGGAAATGGAAATTATGCTCAGTAAATGTCTTAATGAAGATGTTTGTAGTTTTTCCGATGGATGGACAATACTGAAAATCGATGATCATGTCATGTACCAACTCTTTATTGTAATGCATATGGATCTTGATGTGTTTGGTATGTTTTCACTACATTGGGTCTCTGCAAAACCTGAGAGTACTTTGATTGTCACACCAAATGATAGTCGGATGATGAAAATAGATGCCAAGTTTGGTGAGGAAGTCTTGAATCCAAAGTGCCTGAATAGTGACATTGGCAGCTCCTTTATACTCAACCTCTACTGACGATAGAGAAATAGCTGATTTCTTTTCACTCAACCAATAGATGGGACCGAAATCCAAAGTAAGCATGTACCTAGATGTGGAATTTCTATATGTGTTATATTCATCCCAATTAGAATCAGTGAAGTCCATGAGATCCAATGCACAACCTACTGCATAATGGATTCCATAACCTATGGTGCCCTGAACATATCTAAGGATACACTTGGAAACCTTCCATTGTAGCTCATGTAGCTCCTGCATATACCTGTAAGATTCCCCTACTGCATATGAGATATCCAATCGGGTGTGGGTGAGATAGAGAAGGCTCCCCACAAGTTGTCAATACAAGGTGTTGTTCACCACTGGTGTATCCCCGCCATCCTCAAGATGCACCTCAGACAAAAAGGGTTTGGATGTCAATTTGCAGTCAATCATGTGGAATCTAACCAAGAGATCACAAGCATACTTATTTTGAGATAGTTTGATGCCTTAAGCATCCTGACTGGTCTTTAGAACAAGGAAATAGTGCAATGGACCCATGTCCATCATATAGAACTTGTCGTGTAGAATGTCTTTTACCACAACAAATGTTGAGGCCAAAATTCCTATGATAAGGAGGTCATCAACATAAAGAAATAATATCAGTAAGGATTCTGAGGTTCTCAACATGTAGACATTTGGATCTGATTTGCATCTAACAAAATTCTGAGAAAGAAAGTAGGCATCCATATTCATGTACCATGCTCTAGAAGCCCACTTGAGAAGATAGAGGGACTTATTTAGTTAGCATACTAAGGATTAGTTATTAATGAACCCCTATGGTTTCTCCATGTAAATATCCTCTAAGAGATCCCCATGAAAAAAAAACATTCTTCACATCCATCTAGTGAACTTCCCACCCCCTGGTTGTCGCAATGGAAAGGATCGATCAGAAGGAATCCATCTTTGTTATAGGAGAAAAGGTTTCATCATAGTCTATCTCATGGATCTGTTGAAAGCCTTTAGCAACTAGTCTCGCCTTATAATTTCTCGCATTTTTTTTTGTTGCCTTCTTGGTCCTATAGACCCATTTCCATCTAAAAATATTCTTGTCTGAAGGAATCAGAACTAGATCCCAATTCTGGTACTCGAGGAGAGGGTTATAATCCTCCTACATGGAGATTTCCCAGAAGGGATTCTCTGCATCCATTGCATAGATATATGGGTCTGAAGCTAGAACCATATATAAATGCATGGGAATCAATAGGTAGAAATGAATGCATGAGGAGGATCCTCAAATTGAGACCTCATCCCCCTCTATTTCATTGGATCCCCCACAAGGTCTCCTACTACTGGTAGGGTGCTCTATGACCACTTGGGAATATGCAGTGGATCAACATCTACATGCTCATTGACAAACCTTTCAATTACTTTCTAATTAACTTAGTAAGTAAATGAAGAGTTGTACATTTAATTATCAATCATGGGCTCGTATGGAACTTGTGAATTGTTGTGCACAATCTATGCAAGAAGAGTGTTTTTTTTACTATGGTGTTGTAGCACTTTAATGTCACAATTCAAAGACACATAATACTTAATTAATTCATTGGAATATGCTAAATCATAAGTTTCTATGTAGAAATTAAAGCACACTTGCAAGAATTGAAATCAAGCTTGCAGAAATTAAAGTCACACTTGCAAGAATTGAAATCACACTTGCAGAAATTAAAGACACACTTGCAAGAATTGAAGTCACACTTGTGAGAATTGAAACTTGTGCTATGACCTATTGGTGAATTGATCAAGCATAATGAAGATATTATATTGTTGCAACAATTAATTGTTTGTTCATTCAATATTAATCCAATAACATCAATCCAAAATATCAAAGAATAAACCTAGAGGGAATAAAAAAATAAACACACTAAGTGCAACTGCAAGTGGAGTTGCAGCAATGTTGTTGATGTTAGTGGTAGCATCAGACAGGTATTTGTGCATAGGTATATGCACATAGACGTGTGGAAATCGTCCAAATAATTCTATTCTTGAATTTACTTTAATTAAAGGAATTATTAAAGTAATTTTTTTTTATTAATTAATTATGTAATTAGTTAATTGAGTTATTTAAGAAACATGCTAAAATTACTTAGCATGTAGCATGTAATCTAAATCTCAAGTGAGTGTGAAATAGATTATAACTCATGATTATAAAAGCAAGTCTAGGGTGAAAGAGAAATACACTTGACACTTGACAAATTCAAGGAGATATTGGATAGAGAAGGAGAAGGACTTCCATCTAGAGATCAGGTCAAGGAGAAGAGAGAACAGAGGCTTACGCAGGTGGGTTTTAGTTTGAGGAAGCCACATGAGAGTGTTGGATAGTATGGAACTTTCCATACAAGTTTTTTATATGGATACGTGGTTCAAAATGTAGATAGTCGCATATATATGTGATTCACAAGAAGGTGAATCATGTGTGCCTCAAAAAGCATGTAAGAATTGATCATACAATAGGTCATACCTTGTCAGTTTAGTCTTAAGTTGTATTTCTCTCAGTGGGCCACTATCCCTGTTACAGGAGCCTTTATTTTAGTATAATAAAATCATTCTCAACACTAGTTTTCCCTTTGGGTTTTTTCCAAGGTTTTATACCCGAAAATTTTGGTGTTCTTATGTGTTTGATTTAGTTTCCTTATTTATTCTTCCGTTGCATGTTTAGTTGATTACTCGGTTTTTCTTTTAGTAGATAAAGGGATTTTTTTTTAGCTAATTGTTGGGTGTTGAGTAGGAAAATTTTCAACATGGTATAAGAGCATACCAAGGGTTGAAGTGGTAAAAATCAACATGGTATCAAAGAATATGCACTGAAGGGAAGAAAAATATCAGATCCATAGTAGATTCATAACCAACAAAAGGAAATTGAAGGATGGATCTTTCAGGGAAACAATCATACTGAGGTAGAGCTAAGTTTTTGCAGGTGTACGAAGGCATACGTGATTCACATAAGACATGTTCACATACATACATGATTTGCGGTGTGTTGAATTATGTATATACATGATTTTTAGTGTTGACAGTCATGTATAGGCCATACAGATCAATAAAGGGGCATGATTTTTCCAGTAGCAGGTTATTTCCAACGCAATTTATTAGGTCTTAGGGATGGAAGCAACACCATTGAGAGTCGAAGATAGATTGGATGGAGCATTCAACTTCCTATATTGGAAAGAAAGAGTGACTTTGGCGTTGAAGGAGTATGACCTTTGGAAGTTAGTGGGTAAAGTAGTTACTCCACCGATAGATCCATAAGCTTTAAATGTTCACCAAAAGAATGGGATTAAAGAAAAAAGGGTCCTCCTAGATTCAGTTGTTGGAATATTCACCAATACTGAAAGGGGGTGTGAATCAGTATTGAGAATTTTTTACCATTTTTAACCTTAAGCACATCATGTAAACACTAACCATTAAAAATTACATTCATCATCACAAAAAACCATACACATAACACAATGATTTTTGCGTGGAAACCCAAATGGGAAAAAACCATGGAATGTTTTTCTTATATCATGTTAATATTACATTCATAGGAAGAACCAACTGGAAGGAGGCACCAACCCCCTAATTTACAAGCACCAACCTGAAGGAAGCTACAACTCCCTGATTTACCAGTAATGACTGGAAGGAGGCACCAACCCTCTGGCTTTACTAGCTCCAACTGGAAGGAAGCACCTAATCCCTAAAACATTGGCACCAACCTGCTGAATGAAAACACCAATATTCTCAACCAATGATCCAGCTCGATATTGGTGGCCACCCACCTATTCCACTGGCTCGAAATATTGTTTTCCACCTTAGCATTTTTTCTATAGTTTTTTGGGTCCCAAACTTTCGAGGTCATTTTGAGGCGCTAAACAACGTTTTTTGGAAATTTGGGGGCCTAGGTGATTGTTGAAGGAGACAGTCTGGGACTTGTCAAAATGTATTCTTCTCAGCTAGACCTTTCCAATGAGATATCGTGTTCCCCAAAAAACTATTGTATGCAAAATTTACACCCTCGAGAAGTTGGCGTATCAACTACCCCCATCGGGACCCACAAACCTTTTGGCGTTTCATCTTCCAAAGTTAGGGATTTGGATTTTATTTATGTTAAAAAGGCCTTTGGAGGCTCATTGTAAAAATCATCTTATTGTGAAGGAGTGTATCCATCACAACTCTTCTAAAAGATAAGATGCCACCATTCTAGCTAGTTCATTCACTATGTATGTTTACAGTTTATGCACATTCCTTTCATTAATAAAATTGTGCATTATTGTATCTCTGTGTTTATTGCAATATATCTATATATTTCCATGTTATATCTCTGCCTTCATTTTTTTCTCAAAATAATCCAAATCAGTGGTATCAGAGCAAGTTGTTCCTTGTTGTTTCTTAGTGCATGTCCCCGACAAGGTTAGGATATAGAGAGTTAGGTCTCGAGCTAGTTTCTCTTGAGGACAATCGCTCTCGCTAGCCCGAGTGGCCTCCCATGGTGGAAGAAAAAAGACACATAGGAGAAGAATATTTTATTAATTGGTTGCTCGAGGAAGCCTTCATGCAACAGAGGGATCAAATGATGGAGAATTTTTTCCAAATCCTTCGACGACTGTCGACAACAGCAGACGCGTCTTCATAAAGCAACCACTTTGAAGGTGCCACCCCTTTCAAGATACAAGTTAATTTTGATGTACCTATCTTTGAAGGTCAGATAGATGCAGATGCTTTGGAAAAGTGGTTAAATATGATAGAAGGTTATTGTTCTATCCATAATTTTTTCGACAGGTAAAAGATCACCTTTATGCTCCTTAAGGATCTCCCCCATGTCAAACATTGGTGGGAAACTTACTGTGAGAAAATTTTTACAAAGGAGTATGGAATGTTCGAGGCCGACTTGGGATTTTTTATGGATGTGGTTAAGGAACAGTATTACCATGTTGGGAACTATGATGACCAATAAATGAGATGGACCACATTGCATCAAGAGAGGGGGCAAATAGTGTCAGAGTTCACAAATACCTTCCATACCTTACACACTAAGATGGGTATCAAATATTCTAAGCGACATTTGATTCTAAAATACCATGGGGATATACAAAGGTACATCCAAACTAAAATGGATTTTTTGGGCATCTCATCACTAGGAGTCGTTTATCGATATGTTATCAAATTGAGCAGAAGAACAAGCAGGAGTTTAGATCTACAAATCCTCAAAAACCGAAGTATGGTAAAGGTAGCCCCAACTCACAAAACAATCAACCTCAAGACAACTAGTCCAAGGCACAAGAAAATAAGGGTAATGGGAATATGAAGAAGGACACTGGGAAATGGTGTGATTTCCACAAAATCTCTTGGCACAACATCAATGAATGTCACTCAAAATAATCATTGGTGGTCGAGCTCAAAGAAAAAGAGTCAAGCCTGGACTCAGACTCTAACTCAAAAAATAGTAAAAGGCGATAGATCATTGATGCATAACCCACTTCTACCATCACAACCACAACAATCCAATTGGAAGAACCAAAGGATCCCGAGGAGGGGGAGAGCCTCTTCCATTCATAGATGTGGATGAAGGGGACCCCATTGCATTTTATTGTTGATACCAGAAGCTAGAAGAACATCATCTCAACAAAGGTATTCAAGCAGTTTTGATTTCCAACAACAACACACCTACATCCATAAAACATCGAGTGGCTTTGTCAGGGAAGAGATCTCTGCATCAACCAATAATGTCACATGTCCTACGACATCAAGCTCTTCAAGGACAAGGTACTATGTGATGTTAACCCACTGGAAGTATGTGATGTTCTATTAGGCCAACCATATATGTGGAAGCATCATGATGTCTATGAGTCTTGACCCCATAGTGTCATTGTTACTCTCGAGGGTCAGCTCTATAGGATACCATAGGTAGTTATGACTACTGTCCCACCAAAACAGTGCCATAAAGTAATATCTCATACTACAAATTTTAGCTTCTTTGTGATCCAGTAAGAAGGAAAATAGAAGGACACTACAACTTCTATAGCCTTGGCATAAGACCTTTCTATCCAATAGAAGAAAATCAACAAGATTGTAGAAGACCACAAAGATGTTCTTATTACACCTACGGGGGTGCCTCCACATTTCCCAGTCAAGAAAAGTTATAAAATATCCCTTCATACTCTTCATGATGCATATTCACCGACAGATTCCTCCCACACTCAGGAAGATCATGCAGCAATATTGGTTGAACAGGTCCAACCCCTCCAGCAATAGGTTCATGACAGCCTTCAACAAGCTAAACATGATAGCTTCTTTAGGAAGTAAAGTTCACCAAGGTTCAGATTCGGCAAAATATTCCTTAGGAAATTGATGCAATGGATACCATTGCTTCCTAAGGGGGGAGGAATTATCCAGGTGGATATTGGTGGCCACCCACCAATTCCATTGGCTCAAAATAAAGTTTTCCACCTTAGCAGTTTTTCTATAGTTTTTCGGGTCCTAAACCTCCAGGGTCGTTTTGAGGCCGTAAACGACATTTTTTGGACATTTGGAGGCCTAGGAAATGGCCAATGGCTCTATATTATTCCTAGTTGAAATTTTTTCTTCTCAGCTAGACCTTTCCAATGAGATATCGTGCGCCCCAAATGAATATTGTATGCAAAAGTTATGCCCTTGGGAAGTTGAGTTATCAACTACCCCCATCGAGGCCCACAAACCTTTTGGCGTTTCATCTTCCGGGGTTAGGGTTTTGGGATTTTCTTTATGTTAAAAAGGAATTTGGAGCATCATTGTAAACATCATATTCTTGCGAATGAGTGTAACCATCACATCACATCTCTTCTCAGAGATAATTTTCCACCATTCTAGCGATTTCATTCACTCTGTATTTTTACAGTTTCTGTACATTCCTTTCATTAATAAAAATTGTGCATTAATGTATCTTTGTGGTTATTTCAATATCTTTGTATATTTCCTTGTTATATATCTTCCTTCATTTCATTTTCAAAATAACCTGGATCAACCAAGAACCAACTCAATAAGATATCACCAATCCAAGATCTTCATACACAGAGTACATATGACTTCACCTGCATTCTTCATTCCATAGACAATCCTTCAAACCCTAACAAGCCTCATAGCATCATTCCCAGAATGTAATAACTAATGGAAACATCCATTCATGGAAACATACACTAATGGAAACATCCACTCATAGAAACATCACAGCAACATCACAACTTCATAGCAGAGCATATGGTAGCATCACAACCTCACGACAACATCACAACTTCATCGCAGAGCATACGGAAGCATCACAACCTTACAAAAACACCATAAATTTATAGCAGAGAATATAGAATCATCACAATATCACGGTAACATCACAACTTCATAGAATATCATACAACAACATCACAACCTCACGACAACATCACAAATTCATAGCAAAGCATATGGTGGCATCACAACCTCACAGAAACATCACAACCTTATACCATACCTTGAGAATAATAAATACCTTAAGAGAATCCCTTAGACTTATCTTGCACACCAAAAATACACCCCAACACCTTAAGAACACTTCAGAATTGATCTCTTCATTGGTTTCACTAAAAACTATGAAATTTTTTCATGTATTTATAGTAATTTTTTCCCCAAAAATTAGTTGAGTCGACCTCAATTTTCTGGTTGGGTTGTCGGATGAAAAAACTAATATCTCCTCATTCCTAGGGATTTAGAGAGACTTCCACATAATGTTGGAAATGTCTCAGAATAATATTTCCAACCATGTAACTTGTGCTCCCACTTGAGTTAGGTATGTAGGGTAAAGATTCCCTCAAATATAGGGTATCCAAATTGACCACAAATAATACTTTCAACAATATCCATCTTGCAATATTTATCTTGGACATTTGTAGGCTTATTCACTTGATTTTAGGACTTCTTCAAGGCTCCTTCAAGGCTCCATTTGTGTACAACTAAAAGTGGGCATGTGGAAACAACCATATGTTATCTCATCTCATTAGGGTGATGCTTAAAATCTATGTCATAAGGGGAAAACTTTGGAGTTATATACACTTATATCAAGGCTTCTTCAAGTGGAAACATCATTACTGCTTCAAGGGCTTCTTCAATTTACTTTGACATTGACTTTTCCTCATGGCTTGACTATTACATGTTGGCTTCTCAAGGCCTCATCGACATGTCTTCAAGGCTTCTTCTCTTAGATTCATGGCTTCAAGGCTTCTTTACTTGGCTTCAAGACTTCTTCACTTGGATTCATAGCTTCAATACTCAAACATTATCAAGGATTCTTTACTTAGATTCATGGAATCAAGGCTTCTTTACTTGGCTTCAAGGCCTCTTCACTTGTCTTCATGGCTCCAATACTCAAACAATCCCCCTTTTTCATTGCCACATCATCATCATCATTGTTACATCCTTATCATTACTTCCACATCATCATAATTATTGCCTCTTTAACATCAATGACAACATGTTCTCAACATCGATGAAAGATCATCTAATCCCTCACCTAAACGAGAAGAAAATGGTCAAAGAGATGTTTGATTCCCTGGTAAGTTTATTATAGAGAAAGAACATGATTATGAAGATGGATTTAAGGAATAAACTCATATATTGGGGGACAAGACTCCAGAGGAGGCATTCTCGGGGGTGAAGCCAAAGATAGGACATTTGAGGATATTTGGTTGTTCAATTTACATCCATGTTTATATGGAGAAAATGATGAATCTAGAACCTTCAGGACCGAAGGGTATATTTTTGGTGTACAATGAGACCTCAAAGGATTACAAGATCTACATTCCAGTGGAAAGGAAGACAGATGTGAGTAGATAACTGAATTTCGAGGAGAACGTAGCATCTATGATTACTCAAGAGTCATCAGTAGTGACATAGGACGAGGAGTAGCAGGCTCCAAAGGATGAGTAGAAGTTCAGACTTCAGGTGGGGAGGAGGATTTATACCCTTCTACCCCTATCATGAGATCCAAGTGGCTAGTACAGACATTGAGGGATGTTGGTGAGGCTCCTAGGAGTGTGTTTAGAGATCATAGGCCTTCGAAGAATTTTATGAACTATATGGTGCTTATGAGTAGCATCATTGATGTTGAGCCTTCTATTTTTGAGGAAGCAGTAGATCAGTAGGTATGGTGGGATTCCATGGTAGAGGAGTACACATCTATTATGAGGAATGATGTTTGGGACATAATGTCGAGACCAGAGGGGAATTCAGTTGTGAGTTCCAAGAGGCTCTGCAAGATCAATCATGTTTCATATGGTATCATAGAGAAGTTCAAGGAGAGGTTTGTGGAAAGAGGGTTATCCCAAAAAGAGGGAGTGAACTACGAGGAGACATTTTCTCCAGTCGCCAAGTATGCTTCTATTTGAGTTGTTACTTCTATTGTTTCAGTTATGAAATGGAGGATACATGAGATGGATGTGAGAAAAACATTCCTCAATGGGATTATTAAAGAGGAAGTATACATAGAGAAACCACGGGGATTTGAGGTACATGGGATGGATTCTCATGTGTGTGGGCTTAAGAAATCCTTGTAAGGAATCAAACAAGCACCCAGGACATGGTATTCCAAGATCGATGGATACTTGTAGAGTATGGGATTTACCGAGAGTGAGGTTGATCCTAACTTGTACTTCATGCTTTTTGTAGAGGATCCTCTCATATTGGTTATGTATGTTGATGATTTATTTCTCACAGGTGCAGAGGAGCTTATTGCATGGTGCAAAGCAGATTTGGCTAGTGAGTTAGAGATGAAGGACATTGACTTGATGCATTATTTCTTGGGGTTAGAGGTATGGAAGGTATCAAGAGATATATTCCTTGGACAAGGGAAGTATGCAGTAGAGATATTGAGGAGATTCAATATGGAGGGTTATAAATCAATGGTTACACCTATGATTACCAATCTGAAGAATACTTCATATTCATATTTGGTGGATCCCAGGATATACAGGCAACTGGTAGGGTCTTTGATGTATTTGGTCAAAACCAGGCCATATATTTGTTTCGTTGTGAACACCTTGAGTCGGTTCATGGTAGAGCCAAGGCATGTGTATTGTATCACAGCAAATCATGTTCTCATGTACTTGAGAGGTACAATGGAGTATGTATCGAGATATGTTGGAGGGGATGGAGAGGAGTTTCAAGGATATACAAAATCGGATTGGGCAAGAAGTGCAGTAGACATAAAGAGCACCTCGAGGTGTTGCTGCAACTTGGGATCAGCAGTGATTACTTGGTTCAGTAGAAAGTAGAATTTTTAGCATTCAGTTCAGTAGAGGCAGAGTATATGGTAGCGAGTATGGCTAGCTATGAAGTGATTTTGCTTCAAAATTTGCTTACAGGTTTATTTGGTCAGGAGTTGGAGCCTATAGTGATATACTGTGATAATCAAAGTTGTATCAAACTCTTTGAGAATTCAGTATTCCATGATAGGTCCAAGCATATTGAGATCAGATATCACTTCATTCGGGATAGGATCCAGAAAGGAGCAGTGAAGTTTCAATATATTTCAACATATGAGCAGGTTGCAGATATTTTGACCAAGCCCTTGGAGAAAGGGAAGTTTGTCTTCTTCGGAGACAGACTTGGAGTGGTGCAGAATGCTTCCTCACCAAGACGAAGTGTTGATTTTAGTAGTAGCATAGGACAAGTATTTCCACATAGGTCTATGTATCTAGACATGTGGAAATCATCCAAAGAATTCTACTCTTGAATTTACTTTAATTAAAGGAATTATTAAAGTATTTTTTTTATTAATTAATTATGTAATTAGTTAATTGAGTTATTTAAGAAACATGATAAAATTACTTAGAATGTAGGATGTAATCTAAATCTCAAGTGAGTGTGAGAAGAAATCTCAACCGTAGATCACTTTTGAGATTATAAATAGATTATAACTCACGATTATAAAAGCAAGTCTAGGGTGAAGGAGAAAGAAACTTGACACTTGACAGATTCAAGGAGATCTTGAATAGGGAAGGAGAATGACTTACATCTATATATCAAGTCAAGGAGAAGAGAAAACAGAGGCTTACGCAAGTGGGTTTCAGTCTGAGGAAGCCACAGGAGAGTGTTGAATCGTATGGAACTTGTCATACAAGTTTTATGTATGGATACATGGTTCACAATTTATATAGTTGCATATATACGTGATTCAAAAGAAGGTGAATCGTGTATGCCTTGAAAATCATGCCAGAATTGGTCATACAACAGGTCAAACCTTTCCATCTTAGTCGACAGTTGTATTTCTCTCAATGGGCCACTATTCCTATTATGGGAGCCTTGATTTTAGCATAATAAAATCATTCTCAACACTAGTTTTCCCTCTAGGGTTTTTCCAGGGGTTTATACCCAAAAATTTTGGTGTTCTTATGTGTTTGATTTGGTTTCCTTATTTATGTTTCCATTGCATGTTTAGTTTATTACTCAGATGTTCTTTTAGTAGATAAAGTGATTTTTTTTTGAGCTAATTGTTGGGTGTTGAGTAGGAGAAATTTCAACATGATATCAAAGCATACCAGGGGTTGAAGTGGTAAAAATCAACAAACTTGAGTCACAACAATGGAGTTGCAACACAAAAATAAATGTAATTGAGTTACAACAATGTGAATCGTAGCTACTGAATTTTCTCATAACCAAAACTTGAAGAAACATGAGTTGTAGCAATGAAAAGCACAAAACGATTGTGATGTTATCAGATGCTAAAATTAGGAAACCAAACCACTCATAAATCATAACACTATCCTATAGATTGGAAATTACAACATAATGAAAGATATTTTTGAAATATGAGAACTATACTATGATTCTATAATGACAACAAACCAGAAAACATAAACAACATGTGAATAAAGTTATGAACCTGGAATTAAAGAAATTGAAAGTAACGAACAATAGAATAAATTGAACAGAAGTAAAATGCTAATTATAACACTATTGTTATAGGTAGTACCTGACTAAGGAGGGGGGGCTACCCCCTTACGTGAGGTACTAGGATACGAAACCATAATCACAGGATCAATCAATACAGCAACACGCAAATGGAAATTCAGAACCAGAATTATATTAAAGTTGAAATATACAATAGCAAATTGTAATTGCTAGAATAATTTCCTCTCCCTCAGCTCTGGGGAGCCAGGATTTTTATACAATACGACTATTGTTCTAAATTTAGAAAAATAGCGGATGGAAAACCATGAGAATTCGATTGTTCATCCGGTTACAACGATTCTTTCAATTACAGGTGTATTCTGACTCGACGGGTAGTCAATTTCCATAGTCGCTTATTTGTCGTGTGTCACTTTCCCTCATGGATATTGCTTCCCAATTGTCAGCTTCCAAATGCCAACTACAACATTGACCACTGGGTTGGTTAGATATGTCCTGATTCGCAGCACGAAAATTGTGCTTGTGGTTGTAACTTCTTTGTCTGGAATTGCATCAACTATGAATGCACCCTGAGTTGCAACAGTTGGGTTTTGCGCCTTGAATTGCAGCAACTTGCTTTGAGCCTAGAACTATATTAGCTTGGGGTTGCAGCAGAGAGGTGTTGCAGCTACTAGACTCTTGTGCAGCAATGTTTGTGATTGGTAGTAATGAGTTCCTTCCTAATAATTATGCAAAAATAATGTAATAATGGTGTATGGGGTAGTATCCATACCTTTGGTGACAAATGAGGTGAACTAGATAATGGAATTATCAAAAAGGGAAGTGATAAATGGAAAATGTTAAGAAAAAAGGTATAGATGGGTGATGAAAGTATGTCATTTTAGGCACCAATTACTCATCATCGGCATGCTCATCATCTTTTGAATCATATTCAGAGCTCATATCTGAACCATTACCTAAGTGAGTGGACTCATCATCACTGATGTCTAGTGCATATAGTGGTACAGAGGTCTCACTGTGCTCAATGATGAGCCTATCAGTATAGGGATAAAGTAACTTGTAACCCTTCACACCATCTGGATATCCCACAAATATGCATGTGGTACTATGTGGATCTAATGCTTTCCTCTTTTCAGAGGGTACGTGGGCCCATGCATGTGATCCAAATATTCAAAAGTGGGTGACTTTTGGTTTTTTGTCACTTCATGCCTCAAAGGGAGTCAGTTCCTTGATAGATCTATGAGGATATTTGTTTTGAATGTGGTTAGCATAGTTAAGTGCCTTATCCCAAATCTTGGGCGGTAGAGATATTGCATGCAACATGCAAGTGGCCATCTCCTTGAGGGATTTGTTCTTCCTCTCATCTACTATGTTCTATTGTGGAGTGTAAGGTACTATGTGTATTAGTTGTAACCTTCCTCTAAACAAATATGTTGGACATCTCGGTTCACATATTCCCCCTCATTCTCTATGTGGAGGATTTTGATCTGTCTCCCAAACTGAGTCTCTACATGTGCTTTGAAGTATTTGAGATGCTCAAAAACCTTGAACTTCTTCCTAAAAAAATACACCTAAGTGTGTCATGAGAAATCATCAATAAATGTAAGCATGCAACTTGATTTTCTGATGGATGGATGAGGAAAGGGTCCCATCATATCACTATGGATGAGCTTCAAAGGAGAGGAGGCCCTACAGGCCTTCCCTTTATCAAACTTCTCTTGGGGATGTTTTCCAAGAACGCATTCTTAACAAACTCCTTTTGAAAACTGTATGTTGGGCAAGTCAACAACCATATCCCGTTTTCATAGTTGTTGCATGTATTTGAAATTTAGATGGTCGAATATCTAATTCCATAATCTACTAGTATCATCAACATGTGTCAGTAGTAAAGCATAATCATATTTAGTAATGAATTTACTGAAAGTATGCAAATGAGATTGGTGGTTTACCTCACCAACAAAAATCGTGGAGTTATCACACATATCATATATGTTTATGGAAGTAGGTGTGAATTCCACCCTTTTTCATGTACCAGAATGTGTTATCTGATAAATGGAGAGTAGATTCACGGAGATATTTGGAACATGAAAAACGTTCTCAAAACTTCCATGTAGGAGTTCTACTCTCCCGTGGCCAATGAACCCAATTGGGGTATCATCTCCCATGAGGATGGGAGGACCCGTGCATGCAAAAATAGAAGATAAAATATTCTTTGTTGTTGACATATGGTGGGATGCACCTGGATATAAGATCCATGCATCAGGAGAAGAGTTAATGACAATCAGTGTATGAGATTTACCTTGTTTGGTTATCTTTCGGATTCTTATTTTTATCTTCGATAATGTGATCCCTGCGGTTGTTCTAGTTGTAATGTCCCCAGCCACCTAGGTTGAGCCATGTCACCCAAAATCAAACTTCTCATGCTATGATACCACAATGTAATGTCCCCAAATGGTGTGCCCATCTTACTATCAAGTAATGTCACCCAAAATTCTAGTGTGCACAACCCAAAATGGTTTGCACCACACCACGGTCCCCCATGTTCTTAAATATTATAACAACGGAAGTAACATGAAATAAAATTGTGTGCCCAAGCACACAAAGCACACCAACATTACAGAGTGTAATACCACTCCAAACATGTGAACATTATTGCAAGCATAACCATACGAAGCACTTGAATACCACATCGTACATAATTGTTCTGATTCCACTTGTAGGTCTGGCTTTCTTGTGCACTAAGACCACATTCCAACACACACAACGAAACCAGTCACTTGTGCACATAGACCACCTCTGCGCATAAGGTACGTCTAGCCTCACTTAGGAAGCTCTTGACCATTTATCATGACTATCTTAACAAAAGTTACTTATCAACTAGCATACTCAGCATATACGAATACTATGCTAAATATTCACATAACACTTACAAAATAGACATCATTAATAGAATAAAAACCATTATTCATATACAACACTATGAAAGTAATAGATCATAATAGATACAAATGAATAAGCATGCAATAAAAAGAAAAGCACATAATAACACTCATTTTTTATGAAAATTCACCAACTGTGCATGTGACTCACACGTTCCTCCCAACCATAGACATTGTTGCTCATATTATTTGAGAAATAGGTCACCCTTGAGCTACAGCTCAAAATCCACCAGGGAAAAAGGATTCGTAGTGCCAATATATGGTCTAACAAACAACAGAATTGCTCATTCCAAGGTGTCGACTATTGCAACTAGTCTATAGTCCCTCATTCATGACATGCATGTCCCATCCTAGGAAGTGTGCCTCTTCTCTGCTCAATAGTCCTTCGACTGACCCACTTCCCTTCCAGAGCTTCAACAACAGGATGGATTAGGAAGTCTTAAAGAACTGCAACTAATTCCCAATGCACCAAGGAACAATTCCCAACCAATCTCTCACTTGGAGAGATTGTTCACAGGCCTAACAACCCACCTCTTGGACAAAATACGGGCTTGAAAAATCGCTTATTCGATAACCTACGGGCCTAATCACCTGCTTCTTCAATCGTACCAATATTTTCCCAAGCATGGGATTAAAACATTATCATAATTACAACAAAATACAGACTTATGTTCCTATGAATGATGGAGGAAAATAATGGATGATCCCCTCGAATTACACTAAGGCCAACAATATATATTGCATGTCTTAAACTAGACACTTATCAACTTCAGAATTTACTTTATCTACTTGGTGATGCATTCCCATTGGGAACTTAGGATAAATGATATATCCATAAATTACACTTTTTAGAAGTATTATTAAAATATCCCCCCCTTTTCCTTTTTTCGGTGGAGTTCATTCCCGGGTCTCTTTTCATCTAATTCTATTTGCATGTTGCAATGTAATATATAATAACTTGAGTGTGATACACTTTACAAGAATATGTGCACTATCTTATCTTTGTCACATCTCACTATCCCAATAATTACATAGGCTCTCTGACCTCAAAACATATACATATTTATATACATCACAATCATTCTTGTGCACTTACTTGTGTGCATGCATCATTGTGAAATATGTGCACCCTCCCTTAATGTGCAATCCACACACACTATCTTAGGTACATGCAACACTATGGAATGTGTGCACTTTTTCTTTTATAACAAGCCTCTTGCACTCCACAGGTGTGCGCAAAACCAAAACTTAGTACCATGGATCACCAGGCTATATGTACATTACATTTACACTTGTTGTCAATGGCTCACCAGGCTATATGTACATTACATTTACACTTGTTGTCAATGGCTCACCATCCTATATGGATCATTACATCATGAACTACTTAGGTGTGCTAAAAAAAAAACAACTCACCAGCTGATATGTGAAAATAAAAATGGGGTTTGGATTAGGGACATTACATTCCCCTCCCCCTTATTTATGCATTGTCCTCGGTGCATTATATACACATATACATAAAATACTTGAAAATGTTTCAAAAATGTGAGGATACTCTGGTCGCATAGCATCCTTTCACTCCCAACTTGCATCATCAAGACCGTACCACATCCATTGGACCTTTACCAACTCCATGGATTGATTCTGGAGCTACTTGTCTTTCCAGCCTAATATGAAAATCAGTCGCACTCAAAAATTACCTTTTGGCTCCACCTGAATCACATTCCAATCAATGACATCAATATTTGCATCAGGTGTTGATTTTTTAATGGTTACTCAAGCACATGTAGTGTCTTTTCAATTTAGCATGAACTTGAACCATAAACAATGTAACAATACAATAGTTATAGTAAACCAAGATCACAAGAAGAATAACCATGCATAAGACACAAGAAGTTATCCTGGGAAAAGCCTTCTCAACCAAGGTAAAAACATAGCAACCCTTTGCTATATTTCCAAGAGAAGAAACCCTCTCCGCCAAAAATATGGATTCCAACAAATGTGGCCCTCAAGATGAAACCCTAGTGCACACAATAGGGTTCTTTATGACCAAGAAAGATAGTGCATAAGAAGTGTGCACTAAATTACAATTCTCCGAGTAATTTTTTGATTGAATGAGATGAATTATCCACAATGGGCATCATTCACTAATATGTACATGACCTAACTCAATGAATAGACATGTCTATTGGCACAATAGGGATGACTTGTACAACTCAATAATACAATTAGTCTTTTGCATAATATTAATTGTCTTTACACAGTAGGGCCAACTTGTACCCTTCACAATACAAATTAGGTTTTTACAATAATCTTACTCTTTGACAATATATACAGGGGTCTCACATGCATCCTCTAGTGCTCTGCCAATAGGGACAAGTCCACGTGTTCTCAACCACAAGGGATGTCACTCTCAAACAGATCAACTCAGCTAAATCCATAGGAGTATGAACTAGAGAGCCATCTCAGGTCAACTCAACTAATTCCATAGGAGTACGACACGAGACCATCTCAAGTCATCTCAACTCAGTCCAGAGGAGCATGAAAAGAGACCAACATAAGTCATCTCAACTTAGTCCAGAGGAGTATGACTCACCTATCACATAGGATTTTTCACAGATCATCTCAAATAAGTTCAGAGGAGTACGATATGGATAATTTCTCATGAAGCTGCAATCATCAACACTCCCTCTCATATACGGAGGAATTCTCCACCAGGCCAAGTCTCTCACAGAAGTACTCAAACTTCATCCTGGCAAGCAGGTTGGTGAAGACATATGTAACTTGCTCGTGTGTAGAAAGGTATTGCATAATTACTGCTTTCCTCTCCACCATATCTCTGATGTAATGGTATTTGATATTGATGTGTTTTGATTTATCGTGAAACACATGATTCTATGAGATCTTCACACAGCTCTGGTTATCACAAAGGATAACGATGGAATCCATCTCATGTCCAAATAATTATGTAAGGAGCTTGTGAAGCCACACTGCTTTGTGGACTGCCACACATAATGCAATGTACTATGTGTTGACGTATAAAAATGCAACGATGAATAATGCTCGCAAATGATTGCCAAGCT
>JZKD02S0242113.1:0-21264 GCA_000966675.3 Picea glauca | reverse complement strand
TAGGATAGTGTTTATCGAGCCATAATATCCTTTCATGCACTCGGATGATAAGGAACTTGGTACACCACACAACCTCATTAGTAGTGTCGAAAACTGGCAAGTCTCGAAGATTCATAATGCTGGAGTTGAAGAGACTGATAAACTCCATATTTGACACGAAATTCATCCCTCCCATTGCATATGGAGCTAAATCCTAGAACACATTAATGTTCATATGTGGGAACAATACCTGGTCTGACAGGTCAAGGTCGAGGAGCTTCACTTTCTTGACCTTTCATTTGAGGTCACCCACGATCTCAACCCGAGATAACGTGGCTCATATGGAACTGCTTCTTTGGAGACTGAACTCTGACTTCTTTTAGCTCTCGACATTGTTGCTCTAGACTACTAAAATACTTAGATCGGCTGTAATGGGCTTTGAGGTCACGACTGAGGGTCCGATAATTTTGCAAGCTCTATGACAGTTCATAAATCTCAAAACATGAAATAGAAAACAATAAATATTACATTGAGTTCGCTGACCCTTATACTCAGGCCAGCTGGCGGGTTTTGTCATTACTCCTAAGGCCACTCATGATTAATCCTATAGACACAACCTTGAGATGATTTTTCCGACGGGACTATTAACGGGGTAAATCTATCGGGTGATTGTAGATTTTACTGAAGAAGTTCACAGGGACATGGCCAACCTCGGGCATTATCATTTGAACATTTGAGAATCTCGACGTGAATACCAATGGCATATTCATGTATCACATATTTATGGCATAACAAAAGTTTGGATGGGTTACTGTAGTGATCATAAAGACTATGAATGGACAGGGTGCGTGTGGCACATGGACTGAGATTTAGTTCAAATTCACTCTCCCTCCAAACATAATGGGGTCCCCATCATATTTAATGACTACATTTAATGTACTCATGGATATTATGATCTTGTTTCATTGAGTAATCAATTCTACACCAAATTAATGCTTAGACTGAAACAAAAATGAAATACATGTTGCGACGCAACAATGCACACTCCAAATTTATTAATTGAATTTAAATAAATTATATAAATTCAAATCTAACTACTATACATGCTCCTTTGGACTGGAGAAACATTCCTTTAGCTCATTCCTGAGAAATATATGGTTTTATATGAGTGCGATTCACCCATCCTGGTTGAAGTATACCATCCAGTTGCACTATTCTAACTGCGCCAGAGTGTCGGATCTCTGCAACTATAAATGGGCCCAAACAATGCATGCGCAACTTGCCTGTATGTTTCTGGTATCGATTTCCATAAAGTAGGACCTTATCTCCTTGCACAGATGCTTTGGCCTTAATATGCCTGTCATGTCAGGCCTTCTGCCTGGATTTCTCAACTTTTTGATGAAATTATGCTAAAAAATTGGTCTCATCAAGTTCCTACAACTATGTAACCCTTTGCACAACTGATTCATCCTCTGACATAAGTGTCACTTGTGCAATGTAGAGAATAGGGGTAATGAATTCTGTAGGCACCACAACTTCTTTCCCATAGACTATCTTAAATGGAGTATACTTGTGAAGTTTCTTCATGGTCATCCTGTAAGCCCATAAAATTGTTGGGACTCTGTCATCCCAATCTTCCCTGTTTGCACAAGAAACCTTCGTCAAACCTCTTTCCATAATTTTGTTAAACGCCTCCATTGTGCCATTGGCTTGTGGATGGTAGGGGTTTATTTTATGAGGTTGGATTAGGAACTTTCTCGTAATATTTTCTATTGTACTACTAAAAAAATGACCACCCTGTCACTAGTTAGACTCCTAGGACATCCAAACCGAGTGATAATGTTTTCAAAAATATACCTGGCAATGGTATCGGTTGAGAAATCCTGAAAAAATGTTGCCTCAACCAATCGTGTCAGGTAATCGGTTGCGGTGATAATATACCTGACCTTTGAGTGCTTATCCGTGGGGTTGATCATTCCAATAAAATCAACCGTCCACTTCTCAAATTCTTGCAGAGATCGAACTGGCTGAAGAGACAATGTCTTGTTGTGATGGCTTACCTACTCTTTGGAAGATGTCGCAAGATCTATCATACTCCTTTTCATCTTTGAAGAGTGTGGCACACCATAATCCAACTTGGAGGATTTTCCGTACAATGTCCTTTCCTCCGACATGGCCTCCCATAACTCCATTGTGGCACTCCCACAGGATGTCTTGTCTTTCATGGTCCAAAACACACCTCCTCTGGATACTATCTAGGCCCAACTTATACAATTTCCCTGCGATCAATTGATAGTCCGTTTCTCGAACCACCATATAGAATTTTTGATTTGCAGAGTACGTTTCTGGGTAGGCCCCTATACTCAGGAAAATTGCTATGTCTTCCAGGTATTCTGGTATAGCCTTAACCCAAAACAGGTCTGCATCTGGGAGCTGATCATCGATTTCTCCGCCACTCTCTCTTGACTCCAATCTGGAAAAGTGATCAGGACCCACATTTCATATGCTAGGTTTGATGATCACCTCAAATGAAAATTCCTGAAATAGTAACAACCATCGACAAATTCTTCCTTCCAAGACAGACTTGTTAACTAGATATTTAACGCAAAATGACCAGTAAAAAATTTAAAATGAGAGCCTAACAAGTAATGTATAAAATTTTGTAGAGCATAAATCGTATCCAACCCCCCCCTTTCTATGGTTTTATAGTTGTGTTCATCTTTCGATGGCATCTTGATAGTAAAATAGATGGGATGATCCATATTTCCATCTCCTGGTTGCGCTAAGATGGCTCCCAGGCAAATACTTGATGCATTCACGTGCACATGAAATTCATTTTCCCAATTTGGAAATATCAAAATTGGCGTTGTGATGAGATTTTCCTTTAGGATGTCAGATGCTCGATCACACTTTGGTGTCCACGGATACAATTCAGACTTATTTAGTATTTTTCTAGGGGTGCAGTAATATTCACATACCTTATGATGAACTTGCGATAGTACCCTGTGTGCCCCAGTATTGAGCGCAATTGTTTAGCGCTCGTAGGTGGTGGCATATTCAAAATGCTCGCAACTTTGGTTGGGTTTACCAACACTCCTTCTCGGCATACTATGTGGCCTAACAGATTGCCATGTGGCACACATAAGATACACTTTCTGAGGTTTAAATATATTTACAGTTCCCTACACTCATCAAACATCAGTCGTAGTAGAAGTACATGTTCTTTCAACAGAATGTACACTGTTTAGTCATCCATATAAACTTCTATAAAGTTGTGAATAAATTCTCGAAAGTATGCTATTACAATCTAGGAAAACACTGTAGGGATGTTCTTTAGACTAAAGGGCATCACATTATATGAAAATGACCCATATTATATTATGAACGTGGTCTTCTTTTTGTCTTCTTTGTTAATTCTCACTTGGTGATACCTCAAAAATAAATCCATAAAGGAGTAAGACTCCTTCCCCACAACTTGTTCTAGCACCTCGTTAGTAAAAGGTATGGGAAAAGGATCATGCACACATGCATAATTAAGTCTTTTGTAGTCTACAATTACCTTAATGTCATCTGTACCTTTCTTTTTCTGGATGACTATGGGGCTAACCCACTCTGCCTATTCAACTGGAAAAATAAGTCTG
Organism: Picea glauca; assembly: GCA_000966675.3. NCBI lineage: Eukaryota > Viridiplantae > Streptophyta > Pinopsida > Pinales > Pinaceae > Picea > Picea glauca. Next base: position 17,644 of record JZKD02S0242113.1, on the reverse strand, counting down.
GCCTCAAGCATCTTGTCTATTTCCCTATTAACCTTCTATTTCAACCTGGGGTTAATATGATATGGTATATGCCTTACAAGTTTTGATCTTGGTTTTAGTTCAATTTTCATCTCTCCCATAGCCCCTTTTATCACTTTTAGCTCTGAGAATTTCATTGGGAATAAGTCCTCATACTCCCACACCAGGCTATGTATTTCCTGGCTAGTTTTCTCATCCCAGTAATCTCCTACGACAATTAACTTGGGTTGATCGGTAGTTCTGATGTTGACTTTTCACAACTTCAATGGATGGTTATAAGAGCTATCAGTCTGACTGGGCATCATGTTATGGATTTCTCTACTTCCTTTTGTTTCCTTAATGGCTAAATTTATTAGTTCTTCTAAATCATCAGGGGTTTCCAAATCCTTCTCAATTTTATAGCATTCTATGGGTATCTTGTTTGTGTCCAAGTGAAGGTCAGACTAAAGCACTTGACTATGATTGGCACATACCACTAGGTATGATTTCCATTTACAAACATTGGTAAAAATAATTTCTTTAATTCTTTGTAGGACTATCTTAAGCTCTAGGTACTTGTAAAATAGAAGTCCTTGCAAAATTGCTCTGCTAAAGTTTTCCAACTACTGGTCCAACTTCTGGTCTCTTCATGGATGTACCGGGATTTCAGGATCGGACCTAGTGAATGGGGAAATACTTGAACCCACAAGTGAGATGGTACTTCCGCAACTTGCCACTGTCTTATGCATTGTTCGATATGTGTTTTAGGATCATATTCTCCATTGAACAGTTGGGAAACTTCAAAATCCATCTGCATCTCTGATTTTAGTTTATCCTTATCTTGAAATCTACATTGGATAGAATGGTTCACATCCTCCCAGTTCCTAATTACTACTTTTTGACTACCACACCACCTGGAAGGGGTGTCTTCCAGGGTTAAGTCTAGAACTACGATCCTTTGATCTTATGTTATCTTTTCTTCCATGCTAACCAAACAAATACCAAGGCATGAGGTACCATTGTATGTCGAATGTTCTCTGACCTCAGTTCCAACCCATCTCGTTTCTCTGCAGTTGTGCATCATCTTGAAAATATTTCATATGCACCATGTTTCAAACTGTCAAATGCTAGTTTTGAGTCTCCATCTGCCGATTGTATGCTCCTCCAACTTACTGATCCATCGACAATCAAATTGATGTAGTATTCTCTCGTTCCTACTGTTACGACATATAACTGATCTAGATCATCTCCTTCCATAATGTTGTCCATTGGCTCCGTGTATTGAGGGACTACATGTGTATCCAAGGGATGAACTACTTTTATTCCATCTGCTTCAAATGTCATAGTATCCCTCTTCAGGTCAATAACAATATATTTATCATAAACCCAATCAATACCAAGTAGTGCAGGATAAGGGTCCTTATCCCCCATGATTATATCACCTCAAAATTAGCTACAGTATTTACTCTCGCAACATCTATCTCCACATTCTCAGACCTTCCTATTGGGAAAATACAATACTAATTGGCCATTCTCAATTGGATTGGGGAATATGTCAACTGGGGTTTCCCTAAATATTCCCAAGTATTTTTAGGCAATATGTTAACATCATATCCTATATCTAACATAACATCCTTAATCTCAAACTCGTCTAGTTGGGTTGCTAGTCTAAACTCTTTCTCAGTCATTTTTTTCCTTCTTTGCACTCTCTGAGGATTCTTCTCAAGAAGATTAGTCATTATTATAGCTTCTGGGGATTACTTCATTCCTAGGACTAGATACGAGGCATTGCGCAACTTCTATGTTAGCTGGTCATTCCCAAGAATATCATAAAATAACTAAAACCAAAGGTTGACTACATTTTGTGACTGCTTAGGTTGTCTCATCGGGATTATGGGGTTTCAGGGTGCAGGGGTGAGGTAGGAAATTACATAATATTAGAATAAATGGTGGGATAAGGGTGTTTTTCTTCTATTTCAAGGCTCGGGATACTCTAAAATACTTCTATTGCATCTTTAAAGAATATATTTTGTTTCACAGGGTCATACCCATCCTCCTTGGGCGCTTCTTTCTGGATATTAGGCAGATTATCAACATTTTCTCCAGTCTTTGGTCCTCCGCGAGTAATGACTTATGTTGGGTAGCTATCCCTTGGATTCCCTCTTTATCTATGAGCCAATGAAGTTGTCTCCTCATTGACATGCCCAATATTCCCATTTTTCAATTAGCTCCAGGCAGTCTTCAGTTGCCTGTCCATTGGTTCTACAGTGCGAGCACCGTGATCATCTCGGTTGAGGACAATCCCTAGCCATGTGACATTGATCATAAAATTTGTAGAATATACTTGGTTCTTCCTCCTCTGAAGTCACCTCCATCCACACCTCCTCAACCTCTTCTTGATCCTTGAGGGGTTTCATTCACCCTGAATGATGTTTGATCCAATCTGTCTGCAAGTGCATCCAACACTCTACATTGATTCATAAAATGCGTGGTATATGCACAAAACTCACAATTTACGATATTTGGTATGGTAGAATAATTATGAATAATAGGGAACTAACTTGGCACATTCCCATGAGTTCGTAATATCTCACAATACGCAGTTGATTGCGATGCCTGATTTCCTAGAAAGGCATGATACAGGGTTGGGGTATGGAATGGTAAATTCGTAGATACTTGTGCAACTCATCTCGTGGGTCCTGGTGAGGGTCCCATTGGATTTTGAGGAGGTTCCATTCCCCTCATATGTGGACATTCGTTCACTGGATTCCCCTCTATGTAGCATCCAATACACTAGATTTGAGGTCGTCCTAGTCTGGGTATCTTCAATTCTTGAATATTCTCTATCAGTGTCGATATTTGTCCTTGTAATTGTACCAAATTTGCATCTGTTGGGGGTCTGGTCACCCTTAGACTCCCCGTATATCCTTCCATGGCTTCAATATTCATTGATTTCTCCAAGGCATATTTCAAGGTGGGTATCCGTTGTCTTGTTAATGGAATTCATGTCAAAGGTATCAATCCTTGGATATACCACTCTCAATAGAATCCTTAAACTTCTGACTATATTCCCAGGCTGATTCACCTTGTTGTTCTGCCTGAGGCAACTTAAACTCTTCTATGAATTTTATCCAAGCTTGGCCAAGTATGAACACATATCCTTGTTCTTCTCCTGGCTCAATAGCCTTCATGTACCATTTGAGGGCCCGAACTCTCAAGGTATTATGGAATTCAACCAGTTTATTTGCATCTAGAGTCCCTCTGGACCTCCAAATCACTTCACATAGAAACCAATTTTGCTCAACATCCTCGTCTCCTTTACCCCAAAATTTTGGGTATCGAGCGATTGAGTCTCCCGTGTTTCCATCCATTGCTAATCTTACTACTCCTATCAAGTAAACCCTAACAGTCCTAGTTGTGATATACTATGGGATCTCAATATCCTCTCAATATTCATGCTTACCGACTATGATTGACTAACTAACTGAATTGAAATAGGAATAGCATAAGAAGGTAGTATATAATTTACCACTGGTATAGAGGAAACTTGGGGGATGAGTTATTTGGGGTTGGTTCCACTAGCTTCTGGGTGAGTTTCTTTGAATCATCTGGGGCATCTTGTTCTCATCCTCTAGTGCGGTCTCATCAGTTGGATTCTTCAGATTTCCTAGTATTGGGGCTAAATCTTCTCTTTCTTCTACAAGATCCATGCCAACTTTATCTTCCCTTTCTTCTACACATTCTTCTTCTTGTCCACCCTCTTGGGGAATTCTTTCTCTCTGCGCTTCTCTCTCATTTAGTATTTGACTGGTTAGTCTTCCTTGTCTTCTCATCTTCCTCAAATCTTCTTTCTCTCCTTCATCAACTTCTCCTGATCCGATTTCTTTCCTCAACACCTCGAACTTCTTCACTGCCTTCTTTATCTTACCACACCACCACTTCTCAACTATGGCAGTTCTTTTCAAGGATCACACATTCCTTACATCCATTTCTTACTGCTCCCCCATTTATCAAAGAACCCTCTCCCCTTTCTCAGGCCATGATCCCACCCCAAAGTTACCCCACCCCAAGCGTGGGTGTTTAGGTTGTCATCTCAGTCAGGGAGATGGTCAACATCCCCTCCTCCATAAATAATACCTTAATCCATAGGGGAATTTCTCTCAATAGTCTTCCCCATGTGTATTTCTTGAAATCCAATTCTGTCCTTGAAAAAGACGAGTGGTTCTCAGTTGAAAAGGCAATAATGTATCCTTCCATATTTGTGTTGACCTAGAAATCAACTACTCATGTAATCGGGCGATCCAACCAATGAAGCATTGCAATATTTTATGTATGCCAAGTGCAGGTCTTCTTGACTCGTTCTTGGAATTCCTAATATTATTGGAGCCTATCTATCCAATGTAATAGTTCTTCCGAAAATTTAACCTAGAATATCTCATACTGGTCACTTGATCTTTCTAAGTAAAATACAACTTCTCTTGTATCTTTCACATATTTACCTCGCAACTCTGATTGTTTCCAAATGAAGGCATAACAATTTCTCTCCCACCATTGGTGAATATCAGATCGGTGGATCCATGAATAATTCTCCCTACAGGTTCCCTTATAAAGCAGGTCCCGACAACGAAACCATTTTGTTGGCGCATAATTGATCAGATGAGGGTCCTTCTCAAGTTACCAACAAAAGGTACCGAAGTAGTCTAGAGCACTAGAATTTTCATCTTCCTTGAAGGGAAGAAGTCTCAACCGAAGTGCAACCAAGACGAGGAAGATAGGGAAGGGTAAGAAGAATACTTAGACAAATCCATACAATCTCAGGATCGTTGTTAGTCCTGTGCAAGATAGATTAAACCCGAAACTGTCTGAACATTCCTAACCCAGATTAAATAAAATAGATTTATGTTGCATTCATAAATAAGCTATATCCAATTAAGTATATCTGAAATAAAGATAATACGAAGCAACCTTCAAGATAATATGAAGCTAAACAAACACAATAATTTCAAAATTTGGGTCTCTCTTTATGTTAGCATCATATGGTTCTTATCAATTACATGATTCGATGAAGTTACAGACACATCTTGGTCATGCCGAAGCTAACAAAAAATGTTACACCATTGAGAGACAAGGTTATCCCAAACTCTTGCTCTTTCAACATTAAAATGGGACATGACTCTGTTATAGCCTTGGTCTGGTTCCAAACCCAGACTCTATAACTCTAGCTAACATTTACCCCAAAATGGACAATAAAAACAGAGAACTTGAACCAATTACAACAACCATTTGAACCATTCACAATCATATTCATCCCGTATATATAATCCAATTAGTATCTTCAGGTTTGAGGCTTTGAATGCTTTTTTTTATTGTTCTTGTTGTAACTTCTTTCTTCATGTTGGTGTTGCGTTGTCCTTCCAACCATTTTCAATTTCTTTATTCATTCTGTTGTACAAATCCTCTGTGACTTGTGCAAATTTTGTTTACCAAAATTGGGACTATAACATTCCTTGCACAACTTCTATCAACAAAATGAAGGGCCCGACACTAGGTTGACCTTAAGGTTAGTGCAATTCCAATATAAGTTGACTACTTTGTAAGAGTACATTCAGGAGCTGTAAATTTCAAAGCCAAGCAAAAGAGAGGCATTATGGTGCATGTTGTGCAAGATAAAATGCCACCTATGGAATTATTAACCCATGACCCATAGATATTATATGGTAGCTTCTAATCTTTTCTTGGGTAGTATGTTAGGAAAATCAAACATGGGACTCTACAAGATATGTAGGAATCTAGGACATGACCGACATTATTGTCCATTGTTGCAAAATTTCATATCTAACACTATGGTGGTAGTAAATTACAACTTTTCTAGGGTAAACACTCACTATACATAGGACTACCATGCATTATATACACTCATTAAGAGATTGAAAAGAATATGTCCATGGTGGAATTGAGGGGAGGAGAAAATTGAGGGAAGTATAAGAATCAAAATAAATATAATTGACCATTAATGAATGATGAGAACCATCCTCCACCTTAGTGTTACAATTGTACTAAACTAGGGAGCATTGTATGTATTTATCTACAACCACATTAGTGTCATTTTGGGAACTGTCAAAATACTAGGCATAACACCAAGGACTACACTGAGTTGAAAGAAAAGTGGGAGGCACAAGATAGAAGGAATGAAAACATGGTTAATCTTGAACCATGGATCCTTGATGTGATGACTCAAATAAAGTATACATTGGCATCAATATTGTCACCTATGGTGGAGAAAATACAGGCACAAATGTATGAACCAAAGAACAAGTACCTATCCACATATATTTGTAGAAAGCACCCACATTTCATCCTGCATAGTAGAAGTATTTTCTACGAGATACAATGGAAGACATGAAATAACTTGTACACACATAGAATTTTGACCCACGAGGTATAGAGAGACTATGATACATGAATCAATCACAAAAAAGACATCAACTCCTACTAGTGAAAATGTTTTGGAAATAGGTATAGGAATGGTTGAAGAATTCCAATGGGTATTGGAGGATGGACAAGTTGTGTCCAATATGAAGGAAGTATTTGGTTGGTTTTTGGGACAAACTGCCATGTCCATTATTTGGTCTTCACATCACATGCAAAGAAATAGGTCAAGGAAATAATTATGACTTAGATATTTAATTAGAGGATATGAGGTGTGGGAGGTTATGATGAATCTAGGACAATATTCCATAGAACAAGTCTTGGGAATCCATGGGTAGGCCAAGTTTGGTATACTCATGAATACAACTATGACTAACAAACCAACAGAGGATTTTTCCAATCTTCTAGTTGGAACATATGGAGGTTCATCTTGATGGTGTGAAGACATATGCTAACTTCGAATTCAATGAGATATTATATTATAAGGATCCATAACATACACCACTAGGGATTGATTGGGCATTTTATAATAATTTTATGCTCAAATTGAAGCATAGGCATATTTCATTAGATAAATAAGGCAAGAGAGTATTTCAAACATTGGACTCCACATTAGGTCAACACTTTGTGGAACTTGCAGAGGAAATTTTTATGAAGGAAACCTAGATCAATTGTAGAACCTCATTGTATGGACATCAATAGGATTACATTAATCCTACGATGGACGGGAAGCTAAGTTGGCACAATGTTTTCTTATTTGGAACAAATTCATAAGTTTCCTTTAATTAGTGGTAGAATGGAGACCATGAATAGTCCACTTGACAATGTGAATTTTTTCTAGTGTGTAGGTGGATTGGTGCAGATTAAAAGGACTCACTGAGGTTTGATGACACGACTAATGTGAAACAATTTTTGGATCAAGTAGAAAATATGATTGCTCCCATACAAATAATTGTAGTGTTGGACCTTTCTTTGGAAAATACTCTCACAGAGTGGTGGGAAACACATACGATGGTGTCACATTCATGGGAAGTTAGAGTAGCATCATTGAAATCTCACTTTTTTGTAGACCTAAGGCACCTTCCAATGGTCTACAAGTTCATACCTATCAACTTGTCTCTAGCATTTTCCAAAACCACTAACCTTATTATACAAGTGGGTCATTGTGGGAATCACTAGATGGAGTAGGCTATTCCACTTTAGCAATCAATACCAAAATTTATGTACACCTTAGATGTAATGATGAGTAATTGGTATCTATAGTTGGAACTATAGAAACATGCATGTTATTGGCTAGAGATATAGGAAAGTTTCTATGCTATTTTCCAACTCAATGGGATAGAAACATTGCATGCATGTGTGCTCTAGTTCATTTAATGTTACCTATAGAGGGAGCACCCACAATTCCTAACTATAGATTCCATGGATGGAGACACCATAGAGGGGAACAACATATAGGAAAATACAATATCAATATTACAAAGGATATGTAGTGTCTATAGTTTGAGGATATAGAAGGACACTTCATAGTTTAAGATACCAATGACACCAACAACCCAATGTATTACCATGAGATGTTTTAGACAAATCATGTTAATATTGGAATTGAGGTCGAGCTAAAAATTATGGTGATAGAAGATGATTTGGATGAGCACACAATAAAATAGATTGTATCTCTACTCCATGAATACACATACTTTTTGCTCCAGAGGTTTAAGGAAATGACAGGTGTTTTAGGAAAACTTAGTCAATGAATATAAAATTATATCTTGATTCTTGGCCAATTAAGAAAAAATTGTACAAGATAAACCTACACTATAAGTAATAGGTCAAATAAGAGATAGATAAAATGTTGGATGCATGGTTGATATTTCCATTCGAGTAGTCTGATTAGATCAGTTTGATTGTGATATGGGGAAAAATGATAGGTGGAATACTTGTATTTGTTTATTTATGAAAACTCAATTAAACCTATGTACACGACCCCTCCTTAATATGTTTTCCTTAATGTATTATTTGTTTGACAACACATTTATTCGAATAGAGGATGAACACCTTCAATAACCACTCACACAACCATATCAAATATCAACACACCGATTTTTTCACATGGTAAAACCCCTATGGGGAAACATCCACATCCCCATCCAACGTGGCCACTTGGAGAAATTTATTAATTCAAAATAAAAAAATTACAGAGATATTTACAAGAGAGTTTCTCACAATCGATCATTGACAAATGACCCTCCATGCTCTTTAAATAGAGATCATGGAACAATTTGGTTTTAATCCATGGAACAATGTAGTCATTACAATCAAGGAGAATATGGACCACCATATCACTCTACGTTGGGAACATATCGTGACCATCGAATTTACTAACTATAAATGCATACTAATTCATACTAAAGAAACACACTAAGAAACACTCTTTTACCTAACAACACATTAGACCAAGATGATATTAACTAACTCCTAAGTTTATAAATATAATAGCACCCCCCTTAAGAACAACTTGGGATAGGATTGAAGGATTTACAAAGGAAATAAAATAGGAGAAGGAAGGAGGCATTAGAGCCTATCCCCCCTTAATGACAACTTCCTGAACTCCTAACATAGATCGAAGTTTGGAAAAAAATTCTTTTGTAAGAGACTTTGTGAAAATGTCTACAACTTTATCATCTGTAGGGAAAAATAGCACTGTACAATTACTCAATCATGAATGAGATTTTATGATGAACTGTGTGTGTAACTTGATGTCTTTGTTGTGCTAATTTTGAACTGGGTACTTTGAGAGCTTGATAACACTTTGATTTTTTCACTATAGGGTTTTCAGATGTTTTTGTTGGAATCCAAACTCTGAAAGGAGATGTCAAAGCCACTAGGCTTTTTGACTTGCATTAACCGCTGCTCGGTACTATGATTTTGCTAAAGAAAGAGAAATTTTATATCGTTTCTTAAAGGCCTAAGTGACAAGTCCTAAACCAAGGATAAAAACATAACCTGCAGTATAATTTTTATCATCAAGGTGGCCAACCCAATCTGAATCAGTGAAACCAACCAATAATGGAGTCCCCCCTGAACTACAATGTATCTCAAAATGAACTATATATTGGACATACCGAATTATTCTTTTAGTTTCTTTCCAATGGATTTCATGGGGTGTTTACATATATTAGGAAAAAACACAAACAACAAAGGAAAGACTAGGATGGGTATGAGTCAATTATAAGAGGATACCAACTAACTGACAATACAAAGTGGCATCAAATTTAGGATAAGTAGAAGTGGTAGAAAGTTTGACTCCATACTAGAAGGCAGAAGGGGCTAGTTTACAATCTTCCATGTGAAAGCAATGAAAAATGTCACAAGCATACTTAGACTGGGAAAGAAAAAATCTTTCCTTGGTTTTCATAACTTGGAGGCCAAGGAAATAGTACAAAAATCCTATGTCTGTCATTTCAAATTTCTTCTTAAGGCTCATTTTCACATGATTTAAATTTTTTGGGTCACCACTAGTGAGGATAAGGTCATCAACATAAAGAACAAGGATTATGAGATGGCTTCCTACTTTCTTGGTATATACATTAGGATCAGAATGGAATTTAGAAATTTTGGTGTCAAGAAGAAAAGTATCCATTTTGTCATACCAAGCTCAGGGAGCTTGCTGACAACCATCAAGAGATTTCTTAAGGAGACAAATGGGGCTAAAGTCATTCTGGACATAGCCAGGAGGTTGTTCCATGTATATTTATTATTTCAAATACCCATGCAATAAGGTGGATATGAAATCCATCTTATGGACATCCCATTTATGTGAGGCTGGAAGGGCTCGAACAAGGAGGATGGAAGTCATTTTGGCTACAGGGAAAATGTTTCATTATAGTCAATTCCTTCATATTGGGAGAATACTTTGGAAACTAACCAACCCTTGTGTCTTTAAACACTTCCATATGATGCATAATTAGTTCTATAGACCCATTTATATATGAAAAGTTGTATTCCTTTCAGAAGAGGTACAAGATCCCAAGTATCATTTTCCATTAAAGAAAAATATTCTTCATTCATTGTTGTATCCAAATATGGATGAGCTAAATCTTTTGAAAATGTCTTTGGATCACGAGTCTCTAAAAATTGATCCAAAAGAGAAGAGGATCGTTGGAACTATGAATGTTTTTGACGTTGATATGAAGGATCACTGATAAGATCAACAACTTCTTCTTATGTTGAACGAACCCATCTGTGAAGAAATGATCTTTATTCTAGTTCATGTTCAATGGACTCATCTAGAGGAAGGTGAGAGGGTGGAGGTGGACTTTCATCCTCACTACCATCATATGAAGAAGAAGAAACCATAATAGGATCAGAAGAAGGCATAAATGTCGAAGTTGGTTCATACGACGAAAAAGGCACAAACATCGAATTAGGCTCGCAATCCAAGAGATTTTTGTCAAATTTAACATCTCTTATAATAATAATTTCATTACAATGTGGTTGAAGAAGTATGTAACCTTTGACATGTTGAAAATAACCAACAAATATACACTTCTCACTTTTATGTTGTAATGCTTTCCTTTTCTCATCAGGAATGTGAGCCTATGCTACACTTCCAAATACAAAAATGTGACTTACATCTAGTTTAAGTTTATTCCATTCTTCTTTAGGTGTTATATTTGTAATAGCCTTTGTGGGAGTGCAATTTACTGTGTAATTTTGAAATTTAATGGCTTCCGCCCAATACTTTAGACTTTATCCCTAAGATTGGATCATACAATCAACCATTTCACTACCACAGAAAATGTAATTAGCACCAAAAATAGTGTTGGAATATAGTGTATTTCAGTTTAGGAATTGGACACCTTTTTCGACGCAAAACTGGGTGCAAACATGAATGTTTATAATTTATCCAAGTTTAGTGCTGGAATTACTGCCATGAATAGCGTCGTAAATGATTAGCGCCAGGATTAGCACAAGGTGTTCCTTCCCGTTTTTATTCTGATATGCCTTCCAATTTTTCTTCCAGTTTGGCTTCTGGTTTGGATTCCAGTTTTACGTCCATTTTTTCTTTTGATATGGCTTCCAATTTTACTTCTAGTTTTGCTTCTAGTTTGGCTTTTAGTTTTACGTCTATTTTTGCTTCTAGTTTTGCTTCCCGTTTGGCTTCTAGTTTTGCTTCCTGTTTTTCTTTCAGTTTTGCTTCTGGTGTGGATTCCAATTTTTCTTCTGATTTGGCTTCCATTATTTCTTCTGATGCCTTTCAATTTTGCTTCTAGTTTGGCTTCCGGTTTTACATCTAGTTTTTCTTATGATATGGCTTCCAATTTTTCTTCCATTTTGGCTTCTGGTTTGGCTTCTAGTTTTACATCTAGTTTTTCTTCTAGTTTCGCTTCTCATTTTTCTTCCAGTTTTCCTTTTTGTTTGGCTTCCATTTTTGCTTTTAGTGTGGCTTCCAATTTGGCTTAAATTGTTGCTTCCAAAAATGCTTCTTGTTTTTCTTACAGTTATTAATTTAATATGTTTTATTTCAATTTAATTAGTTGAATATAGCATGTCTCTTAAATGACTTATATGATTATGCAATAATTCATATAAATGCATTTGAAATATTTTATGGGATAACATTTATAAAGACTTTTTAGGGAAATAGACATCCATACAAATTAACAACATCACTATACTTATTAAATCTCCATCAAAATATAATCTACAACATTCGATATATATAAAATAACAAGATAATTATTATAACATGATCATCATCTATAATTAAAACAAGTGAGTCAAATATCTATAATTTAAGTGAATTTGACAACATTTATCATGAGCAGTGAATCAAAACCATCATATGTAATAAATATGCATCCAAAAATCATCAACCACTTTCAATATATAAAAATTGATGGGTCAATGCTCATAATATCATCATCATATATAACTAAAACAAGTGAATGTAAAATATGTCAGTAGATCAATAACATGTGAAAATGATACATGCTCAATAGTAGACCTAAGTCAAAATGATACATCATGTACAAATGATATAAATAATAAAAATGATAAATTATGTAAGAAAAAATGATACAAGTCAATATGATACATCATGTCCAAATGATATAAGTCAAAATGATACAACTCAATAATATGGTACTGGAGGCCATGAAAATGATACATATGATACTAACCATTAAAAGAGGCATTATAATAATATATCAAAATGATCCATGATGCAGTCTATATGATCATGAATGTCACTGGCTTCTACCAGCAACTACCTCATCATCATCATCACCATCATGATCATGATCATCATTGTCATCATCTGCATTGACATCAACCTCGATGTCATTTGTATCTATGTCATCATGAGCATCATCTTCCATATCATCATCGGGCCCAACGTGATCTAGATCTATTTGATGAGGATCATCTGGATCTTCTGGAATATCCTTGTTCTGAAGAAAAAAAAACATTTAGAATGAAAATTTATTGTTTATTTCATGCAATAATTAGTTTCTCTATTATACATATAATATTACAACATGAAATGAAACCATAAGCACAAAACGAAAAGGATAGTGAAAGAGAAAACATGCCATCTAGAGGGGGGATATACTCACAAACCATGAAGGTAAAAAAATTGAATATTAGCATAGAGGAATGAACAATGTTGGAATCCATTGGGGACTACTGGAACGATGCAATAGTATCTAAGGTTATGGAATTATTTAGATAATATGATGATTTATTCCCACAAATATTTACTGAGATGAATTGGGTTAAATGGGAATTGGGAAAAATGAGGATAGATATGAAACTAGATGTCAATCTTGTCAATAGGAGACCCTATAGATTTAATCCCTGGATCAAGGAGAAAGTGAAAGAGGAGACCGAAAGAATGCTCACAACAATATTAATTTTCGTAGTAGAAGAATTTGAATCTGGGTGGTATCATAGTATGTTTCGAATTCAAAGGGTCGAATGATTCTTGTGTTCATGGTCCATTCCCTACCCCTTTAAATGATGAAGTGCTAGACTAGGTAGCATGGAAATATACTTAATCTTTGATTGATGTCTTCTTGGAAAACCATCAGGTAGGAATCAATAAGGACAAAAATAAGACCACTTTTTTCTATAGAATGGTGCACCTACACCTACAACATGATGTTGTTCATATTGAAGAATGTGCTAGTAACATTTTCCATGATAGTGGTCACTGCATTTAGATATTATATACATAAATTTATAGAAGTTTACTTAGATGACTAGGGCATATACAACCTATTGAATGAACACATTGTAATGTTTCCACCAATGTTAAAAGGATACCCCTTAACTTGAAGAAATGCATGCCATGTGTTAACTCCATGTTGAGCATGGAAGTAATTGCACACCATTGATATATTTAACCATAGTTGTAGATCTCCCTTAACTTGAAGAAATTCATCTTCTTTAGTCCTTTTGGTATATTTTTGGGTTACATTATCTGTAGAGATGTTGTACAAGTTGATCCAGCCAAAACAACCATAACTTTCCACCTAGAATATTCGACCAATGTCCAAATCCTATGGTATACCATATCCCACACTGGCTATTATAGAAGATTCTTAAAGGGTTACATGTCCATCACTTCCCCATGGAATGATTGATGAAGAAGATAGAAGATTTCACTTGGACTATGAAATGCCAAAATTCCTTCAATCTTCTCAAAGAAAAATTGGTAAGTGTGCACATCTTGTTTTTTCTAAATTAAAGTATTGAATTCCATGTACATGTTGATGGATTTGGCATTTTTCTAGGAGCCATATTGGAACAATTTGGAGAAGTAAAGTTGGATTTCCATATCTATTTTTCCAGTGGGAAAGTATTGAAGTCATAGTGTAATTATACCGCTACTAAGTGAGAAGGACTAGAAATGGTGTATTCATTATAGAAGTTTTGGCACTAACTTTTAGGGGGGGAATTTAAATTCTTCATAGACCATTAAGCTCTTAAGTATTTGGTGAAAAATATGGTGTTGGAGGGATGGATCTATTTATGGATGTTGTTATTCCGGAATTAATATCCAACACAATAAATATAGAATGAAGATAGGACTTGATCATTTGTCTACAATAGCAACAAGGGACTCCATAGGTTCATTGGATGACCAATTTCTAGACTCTGAATTATTCAATATTGAATTAGAAGAAAATTATTTGAATGATATAATTATTTTTCTCACCATAGTTGTTGCACCACAAGGGTACTTGACAACATAGAAGAAACAATCGGTTTTCTATGTGACAAAATATTAGATAAATAGGTCATTTGTACAAGCTCAGGGTATGGCATCCTTAGATGCTACATCATGGATCATGAAATACTTATAATTTTATGGGAGAGCCATGATGGGGTGGTAGGAGTCCACTACAGTGGAAATTCCATATCTCTCAAAGTCTTAAGGTGGGATTGTGGTGGTTGGATATGTTCAAGGACACCAAATAATATGCTCAATATTGCGACCTCTATCAAAGAACTAGGAAACCGTCTAGTAGGGATGAAATGTTGTTACACATGGTAGTTGTGCTAAAACCATTAGAAAAATGGGTAGTGTATTTTATCGGACCTATAAATATGCTCACCAGATATTTGGGTTCTCGATACATTATCAATGCTATTTATTATTTGACTAGATGGGATGAGGTAGAAAAAATTAGGGATTGCAACATCACTACATGTAGCAAATTTATTTTTGAAAACATCGTCACTCGGTTTGGGTGTCCCTAGATCCTTACAACCAATCACGGTAAACACTTCATGATACAAATCATCTATAATTTAACTCAAGTACAACACCATATTGTCATCCCTTGTCATATGTAAGGAAGTGGGGTCATGGAATGATTCAACAAGCTATTGGAATAGGGATTGACAAAGGTCTATGTGGTCAACGGAGAAAATTGGGATGACAGGATAACTATAGAAGATAAGTCCTATTAGAAAAAATCACAAAACATACACCTTTTAGCCTCATATGTGGAAGGGAAGTAGTGGTACCTGCAAAATTCTTATTCCCAAGCTAATTTTATTTCCTAAGCTGCCAAGATGATTGTGGAATAATCAATGTAGAATCAACTTGCATAACTCATGCAATTAGAGGAGGAATAATTCTTAGCATGGTATCACAATGAGGTTGAAAATTCTTGATATAAATCTTGACATGTGAACCATATCATATGTAAGGGCTTTGACAAGGGTGATTAGTCTTAATTTACAACAACCAGTATCACGAGAGTCGCGGTAAGCTAAGGATGCATTGGTTAGGACCCTTAAATGTTGTAGTTAATTGATATTTAGGCATAGTATGATTAACACCACTAGATGGAATGATTTGGGAGGGATGGGTGAATGACACTTGCTTGAAACTATTTACTCATCAATATTATTTTATGACTTCCATAGATAAGGGAATTGTACCATAGTGTCATTTTTGTCTTGGTCAATAAGGCTCAATCCTACGAATGAGCTAGTAGTCTATGTCACACTAGTGAACTACACTTCCACTTGAAACTCAACCATTTTGTTTGAATCCCACAAGAGTCCATAAGTTTGAAAAATTATAATCTTTGGTCATGTCTATGCCTTTCCTTACACATTTTCAAACAAGCACCACCTTTGTGTTCAAATAAATATTTGTTCACTACATTTTAGGTTGCATCCCACGATATTTTGAGTTGTGTCTAGACCCATGGGTTGTATTAGGATATAGATGTTTTATTTTCATTGTCATGGAACAATGTTTCAGATGTTTTAGTTGCATTAGACAGACCTTACCCATTCATGCTAGAGATAGTTTGAGACTTGACTGATTTTTCCATGGATGCATTAGAGGTCCCCACTACACTTGAACAACATAAGTACAAATGGGTTAGACCCTATTGATAGTACTAATAATAGTCATAAAAAAATCCCTCTTACTGTTGCATACCATGTTTCTTATTTTTTTGGATTTATTATGCTATAGGCGTCTTTATTTTCAATGCACTCATCTTACTCTTGTTCTAATTTTGAAAGTTGTCAAGCGAATTTTGCACAAAAGTTGATTTTTAGTCTAGGGTGTTTGTTTAGTGAAGTCAAAAAATAGATTGACCCTTAATTATCTAAGGAGGTATAATTCTAAGAAGTCAACCACTGATTCCTTCAGCTACCTCTTTACTTCTTGTCTTCTATCTTTCTTATGAACTTGAGTCTTCTAGATATCATTAACCTCTTGAAATGTGTGGACTTTGAAGTCTCTCATGTTTATTTCATTGAAATTATCTTCAAGTAGTCAGAGTGGACAGGTGTCCATAGGCTTGATCTTTGGACCCAATTAGGATTTTTAGGGATTATGAATTCAATACTATATTTCTTGGATTAAATGTACTTGTTGTTGATCTTTGGACCAAATCCGCAACATGCCCTTGAATGGCTTGAGGAGGTGAGTTGCAACTCATGATAAAACTTGAACCAAGACTCATATGCATGAACCATCAGTCGCATTGGATCTAGAGAACTAATTTTAAGATAGTGGGGCCCCTATGCTATCATTTCGTCGACCGAAAAAACATTTTTTGGACTATATCCAACACTAGGGTTTTGGTCAATGAGGCATAGTGAAATTTATGAAGAGGAGGTCCATTTTAAAGAACATTGTTTTAGGTATTTTTGGCTAGTGTAGTCACATGGGCCTTGGACAAACAAACTTGCGGGAGCTGATAGAACTCTGTTATGTTGCTTGGTTTGGATTTTATGCCCCCATACCAAATTGGCCACATGTCTCTGAATGGCTTGAGGAGGCGAGTTTCAACTTGCGATAAAAATCAAATCAGGACTCAAATGCATGAACCATTAGTTGCATTGGATCCATAGAATCAGGTTTCAGCTAGTGGGGCCCCTCCGCTATCATTTTGTTCACCTAAAAACTGTTTGTTGGAGTATTTATGACACTAGGATTTTGGTCAATGAGGCATAATGCGATTTCTGAAGAGGAGGATGATTTTCAAGAACACTATGTCGAGCATTTTTGGCTAGTGTCGCCACGTGAGCCTTGGCCAAACAGACTTGTGGGAGCTTATGGAACTCTGTTATGTTGGATAGTTTGGATTTTATGCCCCAGGATCCAATTGGCCACATGTCCCTGAATGGATTGAGGAGGCGAGTTGCAACTCATGATAAAAATAAAAATGGGACTCAGATG
>JZKD02S0242102.1:0-15406 GCA_000966675.3 Picea glauca | reverse complement strand
CTGTGGGAGAAGGAGAGTAACCTTTGTCCCTTGTTATTTGTTGAGAAAAAGAAGAATGTTTTCTCATGGAATCATACTCTACCTAGGGGGTGGCCAGATGTGAAAACACCAAGAGAAGTTGTGCCTATGGTTGGGTGGAAAGTGGCACACCCTTATGCAGTTACCAATATTTTCCTAGCTTTAGATAAATATATTTTGTGCTTAATCCTTGTGAATGTTTGAGGTCAGTAATGATACCCTAATGTAAATGAAATATTTTGAACTTAATCTTCTAGTGAATGATAGATGAGGAATTTCGTAAGCGAGGAGATTGATATTGTGAACAAGTATTTTTCTAACACCTTTCTCATTGACTATCTATATTTCCTTGGGAAATTTCCATGGGTGACTACTTGAGCCTCGAAGCACAAACCTAGGACAAATAGATAAATGATTGAATTTAATGTGAATCTTAGTATTTTCATAATTAAGGAACTGTATAAATGATTCCTTCTCGTTGTTGTAATTATGACTATAATTGTTTGTGTGTGCCTCCTACATGTGCACCTTGTGTCTTTAACCTCTCCTTATTATGAATGGATGTGTGGAATGAAATCCCCAATTGGGTGAATAAGTATCATGACTTATTGCTTGATAGAAGAATGGAGGTCAAAATGCCTTGGAACTTGGGAAGTTTTCCATGCAGTTTGGATAGCTTTAGGCTCCGAAGAAAAACTCCCTATTTGAATGGAAAGCCTGGAGACCACACAGAATCTCCACTAGGATAAGAAAAGAGTACCTTACTTAGTTTTCCAAATAAGTATTAGATTACTTAAAGTTTGGAAACCTTTAGAAAGAACTTAGAAAATCCCTCAATTGGCTAATTTCAGACCTAGGATGATAGCATGGGGAAAACCCACATTTTAATCCTGAAGCAATCACAATCGTCGAATCTGTGTAGTGATGAGATCCTGGCCCTTCATCGGAGTGAATAACTATCAGAGTAACTGGGAATAGGGATGTGAAGGACTTCAATGGGAGATCCTCTAAGTTAATCAGAGTCATTGGATCCATCAGAGAAAGATCTCAGTGGATATTGGACCTTGGATATTGGTCACAAGATGGTTGGAGTGTGTGGTTGTCAGAGTATCGGTGTGCGAGAATTAACTAGAAAATATGACAAGGAGAACTCCAATTTATTAAATGTCCTAGATCCATTGGAGGATTTATCTCATCTGTTGGATCTAGGAAGACATGTTCCAATAAAAAGGAGCAAAGGAGGAGGATGTCACCTGACCAATGGGAAATGGACAAGTGTCATCACCTAGATGGATGCACCAAGTGCTTAGCTATGACATGTATTCCATTTCAATCCATGTAGGTGGTCCACGTGTCAAGTGGTGGTTGTGCCATGTGTCAAGGTTATTTGGTACCTTGAGGAAGTGAAATGTGATGTGGTATGACTCCCACATGTCAATCTAGGTGGCAAAGTTGGGTAAGTCCACATGTCCTGGGTTCCAACTCCGATGATACATAGGTTCGTGCTTAATAAAATCTAAGAGGGATAGTGACGTTATGTTGATGAGGAATTTCAGCGTGTCCCATAGGTTGGCACGTCACATCCTATGATTTGTAGGAAGGACCGAGGGTGAGTCTATGTTGGTTTGTACCTTGGGATAGGTGTCTTAAATCTTAACCATCATATATATGGATTATGATATATTGATTTTCCATTGAAGAGATTTTGTTCGGAGTAAGTTGTGGTCTCAGAGGGGACACACTCTGATGTGAGGTACCCCAAGGAGTGATCTGGACCATTGATTGAATGATGGTCGTGACACAGTCTCAGTCGTCGATTTCCTTGGTGAGTATTGGGAAAGGGAGTGACGCCAGGGTGTCATAGGTGATATCATTATGACTAGTGTGTCACAGGGAGGACAAGTGTCAACACCTAGATGGATGAACCGAGTGCTCTATGATGATGTGTACACCATGTAAATTCCACGTGGGGGTCCATGTGTCGAGTGATGGTTATGCCATGTGTCATGGTGCTTTGGAACCTTGAGGGGGGTGGATTGTGACATGATATGAGTGCCACATGTCTCGCCAACCTGGCGGCTAGATTTTCCTGGAGGAAAATAGGTGTCAGCACTTGGTTTTTCAAGAGGGCAAGGATGGGCCCCTGATGAGCTCAAAACTTTGGATAGTCTCCATTGATTGTCAACCATGGGGTCTAAGGGTGGAAAAATATCCATCGTCGATCAGAGGATACTTCCATCCAAATATTTGAGTGTAGGGTTTCTAGGGGACTCTGACTGAGGGAATCTAAGAGGTGATCTAGACCATATATCGGCAAAGGGGTGAGATTCAATCTCAATCGTCAATTCATTTTGGATCCCACCTGATCACTTAATGTGAGAAAAAGGAGGAGGGAGTTAAACACTGTATGAGTTAGAGACTCTAAAGTAATTGGAGTCATTGATATGTGACCTTGAGGACCTACCAATCCATCAGAGCATGCATGGTCAGAGTATGTCATCGGAATGGTTTCCAAAGCAGAGTAACTAGACACTCCAACGAGTACTAGTCTAAAGTGCTACAGGTCATTGATCTAATAGAGGGAGATAGTGTAGGTTTTTTATTTGGTGAGCCAAGATCAATGGGTAAACTAGTAGGTGTCATGTCAATGCCACATCAGATGGAACCAGTGATCAGGCGCCATGTGGATGCCTCCTGGCGATGAGGTGGGACTAATAGAAGAAAATCCATGAACTTTAAAGGGCTATAACTTTTGATCCAGAGCTTAATTTTGAGCATGGTGACATTCCTTGGAAATCTCTTGATGAGAAGAAGATGATGGTGCCTAGAGTTGTGTTTTTTAGATGTTCAAGGGAAAGAAAAAATTTAATACCCCATCCCTTAAAAAGGTACCTAGGGTGTTGGGTGTCTTACATAACCCCTCACATTCCATTGATATCTATTGACTATTCTTGTTTTTGCATATTATATTACATCTGGTACCTTACAAGTGGTAATAGAGCCCTTTCCTTGGCAGGAATTGTGGGTGAAATTTTTTCCAGGGTAGATACATGTACTATTGGTATATTTAAAGCACAAAATCTATTGTTCAGCACATAAAATTGCAATGGGGAAGACTACACGCAGGTGATACAGACAGTTTCATGGGGTTTCCTAGAAACCAAAAGTTTTTCCCTTTTTGGAAACCTCTGTAACCCATGTTGGTACCCCTTGAGTAGTATTTCATCAGACAGAATTTGTACATGGCCATCACTCCCATGTACTGACATGTATATAGGGAGTCCCCTAGGTCTCCTGAAATGATCCCTAGATCAACTAATTGGTCACCTGATTGTTATAGTTCCACCGAGAACAACACTCGAGAAGATACTCTCTAGTACCTGGGTAATCAAGTAGTATGGCTAAGGGTACGATTGAGCCTCCTTACTTGGTGCCCCGAGATATTGGGTCGAGAACTGTTATTCGACCCCACACATATTTCGGGTCCTACCCACAACCTTCTTTGAGACCTATCTCATTGGATTCCCCTTTTCGTCCTGATCATTGTGATACCTATAATTTTTAACCCTTTTTTACCTCGTGGACCCATACCCTTCCCTACACCTTTATTTCCCACGTATCCCATTGATTTTCTCTTGTTTCCCTTATAATAGTGGTATATATCACTTATCTTCTTTTTTTTCTATGGACCCACCCCTCTTCCTCTCATGGATCCTAACCACCAAGAAGAAACCAATAAAAAACTAAATAATGACCTTACTGCCCTTCATGCTCAAGTGAATAGTGACATTTCTTCCATTCATGCCAAAATGGACTACATCTAGGAACAATTAGGTAGCCAAATTTTTGAAGTCAATTCCACTCTCCAAAAATTCATGAACAAATTCCAAGGTCCTTCCTCCTCTAACCCACCTATCTATACTTAAGATGTTGACTCCAATCAGCCTCTGCACTCTCATTCCAACTCCCTGTCTCATGACTCTCGTCTTCCCATAGTTGAGGTGAATAAATTTGATGGCTCAGATCCAACAGCCTGGGTCACTCAAATGGAACACTATTTCTCCCTACGTGGCATTACTAATGAGTTGACCAAGATTCATTACGAAATTATCTGTTTGGATCTGCAACAATGGAAATGGTGGCAATGGCATAGAAATGCACATCAAGGGTATGTTTCTTTTTCAGAGTTTTTTGTTGAGTTGTATGAACTCTTTGACATGGACACCCATCATTTAGGATGTCTGACCAAGTTGAAATAGTCTAGAACAATTGAATATTGTATTACTTCCTTTGAGCACTTGAATTTTCGAATGGAGGGCATGACATATGTTTTTTTCATGGAATGTTTTATCAGTGGCATCAAGAATGAAATATGAGCTTAGGTCTTAATGACTTACCCCTAGACTTGGTTGGAAGCAACTAAACATGCCAAGGAGGCACAACAGGGCATCTTGGCCCAGAGTAGAAACCCATTTTTGTTCCTCTCCCTAAACCCACAACCCCTTCCCCTCAAGCCACTCCTCTCAAGGTCCAAAAATTAACATGGGTGGAAATGGTTGAATGCCAACTCAAGGGTATCTGTTATAATTGTGATAGAAAATACTTTCCAGGGCACAAGTGTAAAGAACATAAACTTTTTATGGCCATTTCATAGGATGTTTCTGATGAATATGTTGAGGTTTCTCCTAAAGTCGCGTTACCCCAAATAGATAATATTTCGCTTCCCTCTAATCCTCACAAAGTTGAACCATTGATTTCGTTGAATTCTCTCACTGCTTTTTCTGTTCCCCAAACCCTCAAATTGATTGGTTAGATTAAGAACAGGAAATTCATCATCCTAGTTGACAATGGGAGCACTCATAATTTCATTCATTGTCACCTCGCTTAGGAATTCAATTGATATATTTGTGTTTTCAACAATGTTCAAATCATGATTGCCAATGGTGGTTCCATGAAATGTGGGGGGCGTTGTGAAAATGTGTGCCTACAAATTGGTCAGTATAACCTGAAATATCACATGTTTGTTATTGGCATGGGTGGTTGTGACATTGTGCTTGGTATCGAATGGTTATGCACTCTTGGCCCCGGAACTATGGATTTTAAGGATTTAACCATGTAATTCCAACAAGAAGGGATTTTAAGGATTTAACCATGTAATTCCAATAAGAAGGACAATAGTATAAATTCCAAGGAATTACAGCAAGGTCTTTGGAGATCATCAGTTCCCACCGCATGGAAAAGTTACTCAAAAAAGGTCATTCTAGCATCATTTCCCAACTCCATTCCATTCAAACAGTTGAGACACCCCTAGTACACATCAACCTTCAAGCTATCCTTTCCCACCATCCCACTATTTTTTAAACTCCTCAGGGCCTTCCACACTCCCCTATATACCATGACCATTCCATTCCTTTAATATCAGGCAGTTTTCCTCCCAATGTTCACCCTTATCGTCATCCCTTTGCTAAAAAAATGAAATTGAGAAAATTGTCTAAGAATTGTTAGAAGTAGGTTTTATTTGTCCCAGTACCATCCCCTACTCTTCCCATGTTATCATGGTCCTCAAGAAGAAAGGAACTTGGTGCATGTGTCTTGATTTTCATGCCCTTAACAAACTTACCATCAAGGAAAAATTTCACATTCCCATCATATATGGCCTTCTGGATGAACTCAGTGGGGCTCAATACTTTACCAAACTTGACCTATGTTTGGGCTACTACCAGATACATATGAAAGAAGAAGACACCCCCAAGACTACATTTCACACTCATAAGGGACACTATGATTTCTTGGTCATGCCCTTTGGTCTCTGTAATTCCCCCTCCACTTTTCAAAGTCTCGTGAATCATGTCTTTCATCCTTTCCTATGTCACTTTGTGTTAGTTTTCTTTGATGATATTCTCATCTATAGTAAAATGTGGCCATCCCATCTCACCCATGTAGATCAAGTTCTCCATATCCTTTCCAAGAACCAACATTTTCTTAAACAACCTAAATTTTCTTTTGGCACCTCTAAAGTTGAGTACCTAGGTCATATTGTTGGCAAGGATGTTGTAAGGGTGGATCCCGAGAAAATTGAAGCTATGCAGAATTGACCTTGCCCTAAAACTATTATAAGTATGTGTGGTTTCCTTGGTTTAATGGGATATTATCGCAATTTTGTTCATAATTATGGAAAAATTGTGGCTCCTCTCACAACTCTCCTTAAAAAAATACTTTCAGTTGGACTCCAATAGTTGACCAATACTTCCAAGCCTTGAAACAAGTTATGTGCATTACTCGTGTACTATCCCTACCTAACTTCACCTAGATCTTTGTTATGGAATGGCATGCATCATGGAGAGGAATTGGGGAAGTCCTATTGCAATATGGATGAACTTTGGCTTTCACCAGCAAAAATTTGTCGGACCTACATTTGGGCCAATCAATTTATGAAAAGGAAATGTTGGTTGTTTTGCATGCAGTATATCTATGGCATCCTTATCTATTGGGACAATGCTTCCAAATTAAAATGGATCATCAAAGCCTCAAGTAATTCCTGGAGCAACAAATTTCATCCTCGGAGCAACAAAAATGGGTGACCAAGTTGTTTGGATATGATTATGAGATTGTTTACAAGAAGAGAAAAGAAAATGTGGTGGTTGATGCTCTTTCCAAGAAATATGAAGAATAATGGTCCCTCTTTTCCCTCTCATTCATTGTCGTTGACTGGATTCATGATATTCTACAGGAATGGTTACAAGACCCCAAAGTTTCCATCCTAATCCAAAACATTCAATAGGATCACTAAGTTGCTCTAGGGTACTCTTGGCATAATGAATAATTTCACTATAAAGGTCACTTGTATTTAAGTAAATTGTCGGCCCTTAAATCCAAGGTTCTCTCTAAGTTTCATGCTTCATCTATAGTGAGCCATTCAACTTTTACCAAAACTTATGAACGGGTCAAACAATATTTCTTCTAGGATGGTATGAAACAGGACATTCACACATTTGTGGTCGAATGTGATACATGTCAATGCAATAAGGGAAATATTGGCAAACCTCCTAGTACCTTACATCAGTCTCCAGAGAAAAGAATGATTAAACACAAATCATTTTGGGGTTTTTTATCTCATACCTTCCAAGTCTTGATTAAAATCTCCATATGTAAAATTTCAATGATTAAAAAATATAAAAACAACAATTTCACTTAATCAATGGAAATGAGAGATTGTGAACTAGAGCAGATCACATTGTTGGAAGAACATCATTGATAGTTGGTAGACTTATAATATTATGATGCAATCTACAAGGTTTTATTGATAAAATTATTTCTCATATCATTTACCAAAACTTCTAGTTTCTTTGTGATTATGTCAAAATAGTCTCAAGTATCTTTGGTATTCTAAGAATTTATGAGAAAATGGTTTACATTTATTTTTGGCTTTATGAGGAATATTTCCAAAAAACACAAACATTTCACAATATACCTTATATGATGTTGAAATTGTTACCACATTGTCACTACCTTTCTCATTGCTTGGATGGATGTTCACTACTATATTGCTTGGCATATTGTTTCAGAGAGGTTCCAAACCACAACCCAAAGTTGTAGGATGGTTCCATCATTAGGACCCCCCAGTTGCAAGGTTTTTCGATCAATAAAAACCCCTCAATATTTGTTTTTGAAGTAGATTGGAAAACAATTAAATATCACATTAAATAAGGTTGAGGATTCATGTTGCAAAAGAGAAGATGATGTTATGGGAATCAAGGGATCCACAACTCAGTTTTACAGGGGAAGAGGACGTACAAAACCCTTAGTAATGAATGTTCCATGACAATATTAAGGTCACATGGACACACAACAAAATATAAAAAATACAAACGATATGATCGCAAGAGAGGAAGTCAAATTACCAAGAAGTTTAGTTTTCCAACTTCAATTACTATTGTGAACACTTAATAATAAAGACACAATTCTTGAGATCGAAAGCATTGAAGGTTTAGAGTGGCTATACTATTGTCCCCTATTTCCAACTTAAAACTAGAAAATCCATTTCAAATATGCTTTCTTGCATTCTTCAATGTTATGTTTATCAAACTTAGTGTTGATGTCAAAGTGAACCAATAACCTATTCACACATACAAATTGGTACATAGACTTTCTATTTTTAATTCAAACTAATCAAAAGATCCTACATTAGTATCCAAGATCAAACTCAAACAACCTGTCAAGAGAATATATCTCAATCCATGGCACAACCACTTTTAATGAAAGTATGACAACTACAGCATATAGAAAATCGAATTCATGGATTCATACAGGTTTCTTTTTTACAAAGCTAGTTTCCACACTAAAAATAAATGTCCAAGATTATAAATACTTGATTAGGAAAATTTGTGTCACAAGTCAGTGTAAAATTTTGACTGTGTAAAGTAATCTTGTGATTATGGAAATACTTTAAAAAAATCTTACAAGTTGCAATTAGAAGTTGCACCCTACCATAGTAACCTTCATTTTGTACCCTATTTACCAAGTGATCTAGAGAGGTGAACCTGACCAAATGGTACTGTTGATGGGGTTCCATTAAAAGGTCATCCAATTGCCAAAGACGAGCAGTGGCCAGAAATTATCCAAATCGAAAGAGATTGTGAAACTATGGTATACATTGTTGGGATTACCTGGTAATCAACTCTAGCATATGCATGGTGTACAAGATTGATTCAGATTCAAGGGAAATAATGGCCCTTGAAGGAGTACAACCTACTGAGATTGTAGAAAGGTATAACACAATACATCATGGATGATTATGCTAATAGATATGGTTTTGAATTGTGGAAGAAGTATACCAACCTTGTGAGGAGGAGGATATTGTACAGTAAACAAATAAACTGATTAACCAACAGAGTATTATGTGCATAGTTTGCGGATAACAGTAAATTAGAATAGAACAACAAATAATTTCTCTATTACAGAACTTGAGATATTGTGTGAGAATTATAGTAGTGTTACTTATATGTGTGTGGTTTTAAACATATTTTGAAATAGTTTAATAAGGGTTGAAAACAAAGACGAATTATTGTCTATTACCATAGTCCATATATTATCACTCCATAATACAATTACTAATTATTTTGATTCAACCATCAATAAAACAATAATATTATTAGAATCTAGAGACGGAATTTCAAAAGAGAAATAAAATTTATAAACAGAATAGAGTTTGTAACTTATCTTTCGAAAATTTCATACCAACAACCAGTTGAGCGAGTGATTTCCACCCAACCATAGGAAATCCACAACGGATGTCACCCCTATCCTAGTTATGATACCACCAGGGCGAAGCAACAATAAGTAAGTCTGAAATTCGGATTCAAACCAATGTTTTCTACTATTGGTTTTTTTACGACAGAGAAGCACTAATGCACCCACATACCTACCCCACACAACACTAAGAGCACCTCTTTATCTATTGTACAGTACCTCAAAAATTACTCTTTCTCATGTTATTTAGTGTGTGCATAGAAGGTCCAATCTATTATCTCAAGTTTCAATAGAATTCTCCATGGTTTCTTGGATTTCTTCAAGGTCTACAAGCTTCAATTGATGGTTGGTTTTTGTCTATCATGGGCTTGGCTCTTCATTTTTGTTTTATAACGTCTAAAAACTATTTTCCACTACTTTTTCTAACATTTCCCCTCTCCCCATTCGAATTTATTTCATGCATAATGGTAAAAGAATTAAAACTCAACTTCTCTTCCTAGTTCCATGAATGTAGGGGAGACATCTTGCTAGATTTTAGGAGTGGTGGCTTAGATTAAGGAATTTGTTTCCTCCAATATTCTTAACTTTCTTATTTGAAATTCAAATTTGAAATGGGTGAGGGTTAAAGGTAACATAGGATAGATTTTTTTAAGAATAAACCCTCGGTAAACACCCTCACCTTTCCACTCTTGTGGTATCATATCCCCTATAGGCGCTCAAGCTCGGTTTATCTTAATCTTATTTTTTATTAACTTAAAAATAGAAACTTACATATTCATAGTACCATGGTATATATGTCCCATGGAGTTAGTGTAGCATATTTATAAAGTGATCATGCAAAGTATATAGGTATTTAATTAAAAATAATTCCAAGAGTAAAAATTGGGATATTACATCCCCTTCCCCTTGGAATAACACCATCCTCATTGTTCTTTTTCATAACAATGTCTATGGTCAAAACATGAATGGGCATTCCTCTCTCATGGCATCCTCCATTTCCCAAGTGGACTCATTTGGCCCAAAGTGCTTCCATTTCACTTTTACCCGAGTGATAGCTCGATTCCAGAGCATTGTGAATTTCTCATCTAGTATGCACATGGGATATAGCTAGAACTCTCCCTCTGGTTCCACCTGGATAACATTCCAATCAATAACATGGTTAAAATAATGTACATATTTTTTAAGCAAAGATATGTGAAAAACATTGTGTACTTTAATATTTGAAACTAAAGCAATTTTATAAGCTATTGGTCTTATCCTTTCCAAAATTTTGAATGGTCCACAATACCTGGATGCAAGTTTGGCATAGGCTCCAAGATTTAGTGAACTCTTTTGGAGTTTCACTTTAATATACACATGCTCATCAATTTTGAATTCGTTATGCATCTTATTTCTGTCTACATAACTCTTATGTTTGTCTTGGGTTGTCTTCAAGTTTTTTTTTATCTTGTTAACTTCTTGCTCCATGTATTTCAACATTTCTGATCCAAGTGTGATTCTATTTACTAGGTTGTCCTAGCTTACATGTGTATTACACCTTCTGCCATATAGTGCTTCAAAAGGACTCATTTTTAAATATGCTTGGCAACAATTATTGTAGGAAAACTCGACCAAATGCAAGTAACCCTCCCATTTACTTGGTTTATTCTGACGTACATGTGAAGCATGTATTCCACTATTTGGTTTGTCCTTTTCATCTTCCTGTCTAACTATGGATGATAGGCAGTGTTGAAATTAAAATGTTTATCCAAGCCTTCAAACAATCCTTTCCAAAATCTTGATGCAAATTTTGATTCTCTGACATATATGATCGTGGTAGGTATTCCATGTAATTTAAATATTTCTTCATGAAAAATGGTTGCAACACTGACTACTTTAAATGTGGACTTTATAGGAATGAAGTGAGTAGCCTTGCTCAATTTTTCAACGACAACCATGATGGAATCATGTTGTTTTACTGTCTTCAGAAAACATGTGTTAAATTCTATCCTTAATACTTCCAATTTCCATTTAGGAGTGCGTAAAGGTTGCAACAAACCTACTAAATGTTTATGTTATTCTTTAACATGTTGACATTCTAAGCATATTGCAATATATTCAGCAATTTTCATTTTCATTCCAGGACAAAAGTATTATTTTCATAGTGCGGTAATCATTTTCTAATAACTTGGATGTCTTAAGTAAGGTTTCTTGTGCATTTCATCCAAGATAAAAAAAATTAAATCCTATGCATCAGGAATGTACAATATATCCTTATAGATCATCAATCCTTCTTCGGTGATTTGATAGCCATCAATTTTTTTGGTTTGGGGGCTCTTGTTGTAATCCTTCTTTTACATGTATAAAATAATCATCCTTACACAAGGATTCTTTTATCTTGTAATTCAAATCAAATTCACAAATGTTGATAGTCTCTAAATGTATAGCATGCATACTCTTGCTAAGTGCATCTGCTACCTTGATTTATTTTCCCTTTATGTGTCTAATTTCGAAATTATTCTCACTGATAAATGATAACCATATAAAAAATCTAACATTCAAGTGAGGTTGATCAAATATATGTTTTAATCCACTATGGTCCATCAGCAAAACAAATTTTCTACCCATAAAGTAGTGTCGACACATCTTCGGTGCATGTATTATGGTTGCAAGTTCCAGGTCATGAGTAACATAATTCATTTCATGCTCCTTCAATTTCTTGGATTCATAACTTACCATGTTATTATCTTGCACAAGAAATCCACCCAATCCTTCCTTACATGCATTTGTACACATTGTGAAGTATTTATTTGGATCAACAATCTTTACTATTAATGCATTGGTTAGAATATGCTTCAACTGTTGAAAGATTTCTTCACATTTAGTATACCATACAAACTTTACTCCTTTAATTTGCAAAGAGGTTATGGGATGGACATTTTTTGAAAATCCTTTTATGAATATTTTGTAGTATCATGACAGTGCCATAAATGACCTTACATCTTTCACATTCTTCAAAGGGGAGCAGTTCATAATGTCCTTGATTATTTCTAGATCAACTGATATTCCCTGATCTGATATGATGTGTCCCAAATATTGTATCTACCTTTGATAGAAATCACATTTACTAAACATGGCATACAAATGATGTTCTCTTAGTGTCTACAAAACTAATCTGAGATTCGCCTCATGTTATTCTTCTGATTTAGAGTAGATAAGGATGCCATGGACAAAGACAAATACAAACTTATCCAAATATTTGCTAAAAATGTTGTTCGTGAATGTAATCGATGCATTGGTAAGTCTAAATGGTACCACCATGAACTCATAATGATTGTACCTTGTTCTGAAAGTTGTCTTATGAATATGCTCATATTTAATCCTGACCTAATGATATCCTAATCTCAAGTCAATCTTTGAAAATATGTTTTATCCTTGTACCTGCTCAGATAAATCATCAATACAGGGAAAAGGGTATTTGTTTTTCATTGTCACTTTGTTCAATTGTTTGTAATCAATTAATAATCTAAGAGTACCATCATTTTTCTTCACAAATAGTACATGTGATCCCCAAGGAGACACACTTGGTCTAATATACCCCTTGTCTAACAAATCTTGTATTTGCATCTTCGGTTCCACCAACTTAGGTGTACTCGTTCTGTATGGAGCTCTTGATATAGGTGAAAAAACAAGCATGAGATCAATTGAAAAATCAATATATCTTTTAGGATGTAAACCTGGTATCTCCTCTGGAAAAGCATCCTTAAATTCTTGGATCATTGGATAGTCTTCAGACTTTGACTCTTTTTTTTTCGATGACTCCAATACATGAATTGCATGTAACTGGCAACCTTTTCTAGCATTCCTTTTTAGTTGTAAGGCTGAAATATGTCTAATAGAGATAGTTCTTGGAGTTCCTTTCACTAAACTTGGATTCCATTCATCATCTATGCATTAAAAGGTCTTATTGTAGCAATCCAAATTTACTTTATGTGTTGTTAACTAGTCCATGCTAATTAAGGAATCATATGAACCAAAAGGTAAAATATTCAAATTCACCCTTGTGATCAATCCATTCATTTCCACTAGGAAATATTCTATCAATTCACTGACCTTTATCTTTACTCTTGTTTCCAACTGAACTAACCAAGATTTATTGTGTTTTCTTTTGTGAAGAATACATGTCTCAAAAATCTTAGGTGCAATGTAGTTATGACTAGATCTGAGGTCAATTAGAATAGAAATATCTTTCTTCACAATATTATCATCAAATTCCACCATTGATGCTTGGTGGTTTGCTTATCGATCCACTAATGCAACATATATTTTAGGAATAGTCTTTGCTATGTCATTCATTGTTCCAAATTCTTGTATAGTGTAAGTAGTCTTCTTAGTTTCCTACCTATGAGGACAGTCCCTGATTAAATGCTCTTCTCCACATCCCCAACACTTCAGAGGCCTTTTTGAAGGCTCCCTTGTCTTTCCTACTACTGAATCTAATGGTTTGTTCCCACTCTAAGATGGAAAATTCTAACGAAAGATAATTCATGTTGGACAGTTTGGATTAAAACTTCTTGATTGATTCTTATACTAAGGAGGCTTAAATCATTTCTTCCTCTGCTCAAACTTTTCCTTTTTCTTTTCCTTCCAAATCTTGCTAAATTCTTGTTTGTTCTTGATTTTTTCATAACATTACTTATACTTTCTAATTGTACCATCAAGGGTCTTAGGCTCATCAAATTCAATCTTGTCTCTATATGATTAGGGAAATACCCTAAGGAAATGTTGAATCTTCACTTTTTCATCTTTCATATATGGAACATACCTTAGTAGTTCTGGTAATTTACTTGCATAATCATCCATAGTTGATTGAACCAATTTCATTTCATTAAATTCCTCGATTTTTCCATCATAATACCTCTCTGATAAATACTTTTGACAGGAGTACTTTTTAAATCATTTTCAAGTGATTTTATTTTCACTGAGTTTCCTTACATTCTTGAGATCCTCCCACCAGATGGATGTTATGTCGTTCAAGTTGTAAATAGTCACTTTAGTTGTCATGTTTACAGAGTGATCATGTACCTGAAAATAATTTCTACATGCCTCATATTCCTCACCAGAATTCACCTCGCCATGAAAGGTAGGTGGTTTTATCTTTTGGAACTCCCCATGTAAGTAGTCTTTGGAAATTGTATTCTTCTTCTTATGGCTAGAAGATGGTTTTGGTCCATTATTCATGGATTCATCGGAAGTAGTTGTATTTTGTCTTGAAGGATTTGTTGTTGTATGAGTATCATCACTAGAAGTGTGACTTTTGATGCTAAAATACCTCTTTCTTGAAGGAATTTTACCAGTGTTACTTGATATTTGTCCATGTTGCATGTTTTTTTGAATCTCGGTCAAGCTTTACAATAAAACAACATTCAGTTCCTTCTATTATTCTTGGGATTTGATAAACTTCTCATTATCTTCTTTCATAATTAGTATAGTCTCTACCATGTCTAGAGGAGTCTCTCTCCTCTCATGAGTTTTAGTTTTTGGAATGTGTTTTGCATCTTCCATGATGTTTGTATCATGTATTTATTTCTCTATGAAAACAATGTTAGATAATAAAGACAAAAATGTTAGTTTTTCCAACATCTAACAACATCATTCAAATTTTGATCCCATGTAACCGCGATGTAAAATCGCTCTGATACCATATGTAAGATACCCACTTAAAATATAAATAAAACTACAATCTCCTCAAATAATATCAAGATTCTATGTTTATCTTCAATTATCATCAAATCGTATTTAGACTTGTTTGTCATACTATTGTGCAAATTTTGAAAAAGAAAAAGAAAAAATAATAATTCTTCTAGAAAAGTCATAGTTGCCTTGGATTTCAACATTCCAAGTTTAATGTCTTCATTGTGAAAAAATTTTGAGGTCAAATATATGCAAAGAGACAATAAACACTTGGTAATGAATCCTTCAAAGACTACTTGTTATTTTCAAACACTTAAAAACAATATTCTTCAGTTCATTATCTTATATTCTCTAAGAAAATATAATTATCTTGTGTTTCTATTGTGGCTCTCTGCAGTTTATGGTGGTTCAGAATGATGAATTATCAGTCTCCAAAGAAAAGAATGATTAGACACATATTGTTGGG
>JZKD02S0242080.1:0-21264 GCA_000966675.3 Picea glauca | reverse complement strand
TAAAGGTATGTTACTTGTTCCTTCCTACTAGCTAATTCAATAGTCAAAACTTAGGGAAAGAGTCATGTCCTGTCCTGTTTTGTTCTAGATCCAGGTGGATCTAGGGAGATCTGTTAGTGTCTACACCTACCGATTAGTCCGATAATAGAGTTGTTGTTGAACTGTTTCCATAAGTTAACGACAATTCTTGTTTGTTCCAGATGATGTTTGAAATGAAAATTCGGAAGGGATAATATAACCCTCTGCAAATCTTGGTTTAATTTGTATCAATGGAAGATATCCTCGAGCCTTTCTTTGATTAATGAAAATATCCATGGTTCATACGTAATGAGATGCTATCATTAAAGCTTACTAATTGCATATTTAGAAAAAAGTGCAAAGGTGGCGGTGACGGTGAAGAGTGATTAAGGATTAGAGATTTCGTAACCAAACGACATGTGAAAGAGATTGCATGATGCTTAAAATGAATACTTGGAAAAAATAACACAAATCTCTGCAAATCTTGGTTTAATTCGTATTAATGACAAATATTATGCAGCCTTTTGGACATTAATGACAATCTTAACGGTACCTGCACGATGAGTTGTTAGCATTAAAGCTTAATAATTGCATATCTAGAAAAAAGTGCCAAGGTGGCAGGGATGGTGAAGAGTGATTAAGCATTGCACATTTCATCCACCCACCAACCCACGAAAGAGATTCCAAGAAATGGCCAAGTATGGAAAGCAATCGGGCGGGCTTCAAAATAGGGTCACAAGTTATACTCAGGAGACGTGAGGGGGCGATGGTCAAATTGTATGTCTCTGAAATTTTGACTGCAGAATTTGTATATCGAGGAATTTTGGGTGTTGTTTGTAGGTAGAAGAACAATGGAAGCGCAATGTTGAGTAAGAGTGGCTAGGAACCGACGATGGTAATAGTGGCCAAGTATGCAATGGGTAAGTGATTGGTCGGGGTTGTGATATAAAAGCATGAGACGTACTCAGAACAATGAATATTTACGGGCTTAGAAACATGGCCACAAGATCTACCCAAGGGAGGTGAGGGTCGGATGGTCAAATTGTATGTATTCCAACTTTTGATTACAAAATGTGCAACATGGAACATTGGACAATGACAGACTTTGACGATCAATTTGTATATTGCGGAACTTTGGGTGTTGTATATAAAATCATGAGACATTCAGAAAAACGACCAAGTAACCAAAAAGGGAAAGAAAATGAGAAAAAAGAAAGGGGAATTTGGTTGCCAATATATAGATCGGGGAAGCCCAGGTGTTGTTTGCAACCGACAAAATAATGGAAACGCAATGTTGAAACCGCCTATCTGGGAACCTGCGATCCAAAAGGTTTGTTGGTTATGAAAACAACAACAAGCAACAACCGACGAACCGACGAACAAGAAGCACCCACAAAACCAGTGAACAATGTATGTATCTTCAACGATAACCAAATTGCATTCCAAGCATAGAAGAAATATGAAACATACAATGGCTATGCAACTAGCGGTGGATAACAATATTGTCCAAATTCACTGCTACATTGTATGGAAAAAGTCGAGGAAAAATGTACTCTGAGAAGCCTATTTATGTGAACATTTAAAGTTTTCAGGTTGTTTAAGGGCCTCATGGTATGAAAACATTTAAGCTGCCAGGCCTGTTCTAGTACCTCACGCTATGTAAACATTTAAGTTGTCAGACCTATTCAAGCACCTCAAAAAAAGTGTCAATGCTCTAAACCTTCGGTATGTAAACACTTCAATACAAATAGAAATAATAATAAAAGGACATATTAATATGAAGTCAACGAATTATCGATCGCTATAGTCCCACTACGCCTTCGGCAAGGAATAATAATAATAAAAACATTAAAAAACAATGTTGATGCTCAGAACTTTCGATATGTAAACATTTTAGTAAAAATGTAATAAAAATTAAAAAAGAGCGTCTAAGCTCAAAACTTTGTATATCTAAACATTTACAACATTGGGAACAACGAAGCTGGCAATAAGACCTCCAATATATTCTCCAATGAGACGATGGCATATAAGGTTTTTTTTATTATATAAAACATATTGTTTTTACTTCTATAGAACGAACAATACAGATGATGTGAAAATTTATAGTCAAAGGACATATTAATATGAAGTCAACAAATTATCGATCGCTATAGTCCCTCTACGCCTTCAGTAGGGACTAATAAGTATATTCTATATTATGTTGTTTATATGTTTGTCACTATAGGTTTATTAAGAGAATTTGCTTAGCTGGAAACTTTATTAAAAAAAAAAAAAACATTTTTTTGTTCATTGTAGCCAAAAAAAATGATGCATGACAAAGCAGATGGTGAGATAATGGACAATGACCACAAACAACAAGTAAAGTAGTACAATGCTTTTGATTTTGCAAAAATAACTTCCATTTCCTTTGCACATTAATTCATCATAGCAAATTGAATAATAACATCGAATTATTTTATAAATAAATTTTGATACAGAAAAACATTGAATTGTTTTATAAATTAAATTAAAAAAACAATGAATTATGTCCACAGTTAAGCCAAAGACATCCTCGTATCATATTTTGTAGTGTCTCTGATCCAGAATCCTTTGTAATTGTACATATAGGCTGGTGAACCATTGGAACCAAGTGTAAATGTAATGTACATTTAGGCTGGTGAGCCAAGGACACTGGGTTATGGTGGTGTGTGCATCAGAGTAGTGCTAGGAAAAGTGTTAACAAAGACAAGGTGTGCAGTCTATGTGTTGCGCGCACTTGGGTAAGTGTGCACATTTCACTATGTTGTGTGCACTTGGGTTAGTGCAAGGGAATGAATGTTTATGTTTTGAGGCCCAAGAGCATGTATGATTATGGGGTTGGTGAGCCTAAATGCATATAGGCCAATGCACCTATCCATATAAATATAATCATGAATATTAATAAAATTTGGCAATGTTGCGTGCTGATTGACTCAAACGAAAAGAGATGGGGGGCCTACTCCACTAGAAAAGGTAAATAGGGGTGAGTTGTAAGTCATGGGGAATATTTTAATAATATTTTCGAGAACAGGTCACCAAGTGGCTTAAAGTAACTTTTAAATGTGACAAGTGTCAAGTGGAAGGCATGTAATATATATTGTTGGCCTTGGTGTATTTTTTGGGGGGGGATTACAATTAGTATTCATGTTGCAATCTCTGGTGAGCAGAAAGGGTTCCAGACTATATAGAAAATATGATTATTACCTTATCTGCCAGAGAAGTTTGTAAAGAGTTGTGGGGTTGTATCTATAGTTTCATTGTCAAAGAGTCGGGTTGGAAGACCATGAGGAGTATCTCTAGGTGAGAGACTGGTTGTTGTAAACTGGTTTCCAAACCTATGAGAATATTCTCCACGAGAGAGTATTGTTGAGAATTGTTTCCTAGTGCGTTGGGCACTAGTCACAAGGGTCAGAGACTTCTTGTCTAGCCTATTGTTGGTAACCCTAGAAAGGGAAGTGGGAAAGTTGAAGGACTGGTGAGAAGAGAAGGGGCACACTTCCTTGGGTGTGACAGGTGCGTGGGGAATGAGGGGTTGTGGGCTAGTTGCAACAATGGGCACTTAGGATTGAGCAATTCTGTTGAGTTTCATACCATAGCTTGTCGCTAGGAACCCTTTTTCCCTGGTGGAGTTGAGCCCCAGCTCGAGGGTGACTTGTTGCTAAAAGTTTAAGAGTAACAACGTCTATGGTTGGGTGGAACGTCTGAGTCAAGGCCGTAGTTGGTGATTTTCATAAAAGATAAGTGTTCTTTATGTGCTTGTCTTGTTTATTGTGTGCTTGTTTATCTATGTTTGACATGGGTTAAATTCTTGTATGTCATTGCATATAAGTATTTGTAGTTATCTTGTTTAATGATGCTTGCACCTATAAGTATGATGCATAAAGCTTGTATTTGTAGATATGCATGGATTAACCAATATGGTTAGTTTAGCTTGCTATGTTAACCTGGTGATTTTGGTTATGAACCGACAAGAAGAGGATTGAGTGGCCAAGTGTGTAGGGTGATAGCCTATGTACACTAAGAGGTTGGAATTTGTGAGTGTGAGGACAGAGAATCAAATTCCAAGAACAGTGAAATTCGAGTTTATGCATGATGCTTAGATGGTTAATGTGTGCACGGTTGTGTTGTGGAAATAGTATGATAGTGCGCACAATTGGTGCGCGTAAATTTGAGTTATTTTTGTTGCTTAAGTTTGTAATGAAAGAAATTGTTGATTTTGCTGTTATAAGTTGTGTGGTGTGACTTAGGCTTAGATCGAGGGCATTACATCAAGTGATATTGTGTGGATTTAGTTTAAAGTAGACTCCATGCAATGTAATTCTACTATAACATTGCTCATTGGTATGTTGGGAATGTTGCAGTTTGGTTGTTTTAGAGCATGTGTAACGTGGTAACGTGACTCAGTGGGAGACATTCATTATAGAAGTTAAAATTGTGTGGCATGGCCCAGTCTGGGTGATTAGGCACATTACACTCTGGCATCAAAGTGGTTGGCTCAACACTGGACTTGTATGGGTTAGATATTAGCATGATAAGATGCGTACACTAAGAATTGGTACTGCTCGGTACAGAGATTAGTTTGTGCGGAACACCATGGGTGTGCGCACTAGAGTCCGGGATGTTAAAATCATCTAAGAAATCCAAGTGAAAAGATTCTGAAAAAATGGTGCAAAGTTTTCGTGTAGTTTTTTCATGAAACCATCTAATAAATCTCAATCGCTTGCACATTTTGCAATGTTTTTTGCAAAATTTTCAGTGAACATAGCAGAACATAGTCAATGCAGAAGGTTAAGAGCATGGAAAATGCGCAAAGGATTTATAGTCCTGATGATGAATTTGGGGATTTGTATGTCGGTTTGGGTGTTGATGGTACAAAACCCAAGGGGGAGCACTTGAACTTGATAGAAACTGAAAAATTATTGCAAAAAGATGTCCAAAGTTATAAGGATGATAATGAAAGGCTTATGAGAGCCAAATCGCAGCAAGATGATTTCAATTTCAAATTGATGCAGAGCCTGGACAAAATAGAAAAGAAGATGGATAAGGAGACAGAGATGAGTAGATAAATAAGTCGCAGGTCTCATGATGAGAACATAATATAAGAAAGAAGTGTTGCTAAGCATTCTTTTAGGAAGACACACAATAGTTTGAGTCTATCTCCTGCCAGAAAGAATAAGAGAAGGACTGGGGTGGATGAGCTACAGGAGGGAATGAATAAGATTAAGCTTCCTACCTTTGATGGTGAGCACAAGAAGGATGAAGATGTGGAGACCTGGTTGTTGGGTATGATGAAGTATTTCCAGCTGCATAACTATTTTGCACAGACAAAAGGGAGAATTGTTATCTATCAGTTAAAAGGAAAAGCATCAATGTGGTGGGATCAATATGTCCAATTGCAACGCATTGATGAGAAGAAATTGACTTGGAGGGAGTTCAAGAGGTATTTCCAAAAGAAATACTTAACCAAGCGCTACTATGACAAGAAAATGAAGGAGTTCTTCGAACTCAAGCTTGGGAATATGATGATTGATGAGTACGAAAGAAGATTTTTGGAATTGTTGAGCTATGTGACTTTTATCAAGTATGAACAAATGAAGATTCAAAGATATTTGAGTGGTTTTCCCTCATTTATCAGTGACAAGATACAATATGATGACCTAAAAATGTTGTAAGAGACCATAAGGCGCGCTAAGTGTCTTTATGAACAACAAAGGGGAAGACCGACTTTCCAAAAGGCTTGGGAAGACAAGATGAAAATTAAGGTGGAACTGAGGAAGAAGGGAGTTAAACCACAATTTTTTCAGAAATATTGTGCAAGCATAGATGACTCTTCAGGAGCCCAGAATGTCTGAAACAGTGGGACAAAATTCATGGAAATAACCTATGCAGTGTTGGGGTTGTGGAAAAAATCACATGCACAAAGATTGTCCTCAAAGAGGTCATAAAGCAAGGACTGTGCATAGTGTACATCAAGTTGTGACAGTTGAGGATATGGGAAGAAATGTGCCAAGGATTTGTGCCGCGTTGGATAACAAGAAAGTTGAGTTCCAGTCGCACATGATCGAGGTGTAATGTAAGATTAATGACCAACCCATTGTTATTTTAATAGAATGAGGAGCTAGTCATAGTAATCTAGATCCTAAGATGGTGGAAAGATTCCATTTCCTGAGAAGAAATCTTGGAAAACCATGGTTGGCGTAGTTAGGTACAGGAGAGAAAAGGGATATTAGTGAGGTGGTTAAGGCATTTCCAATGGAGATGAATGGACTGCACACAAAGGTTGATTTGAATATTATACCTTTGGGCTTGTATGATTGCCTCATTGGTATGTATTATACCTTTGGGCTTGTATGATTGCCTCATTGGTATGGTTGGATGAGCATCGTGTTGTCCTGGATTGTTACAATAAGGAATTTACTTGCATGGATGAGGAAGGAAATTTGAGTTCAGTTCAAGGAATTCCAAGAGTTGTGACTATCAGAGAATTTTCGGCTTCACGATTGAAGAAAATTTACAGGAAAGGATGTCAATTATTCACAACACACATGGAAGAGGAACCTAAGGATAAAGTGCCAAGTGTGGAAGATTGTGTAGTTACTCAAGGAATTTGACGATGTCTTTAAAGAGATACCAGGATTGCCTCCGAAAAGAGATATTGATTTCTCTATAAATATGGTGACGGGAGTAGCACCTGTATCCAAAAATCCTTATAGGATGAGTACGCCAAAACTAAAGGAGTTGGAGATGCAATTTGAAGAGCTTTTGAAGAAGGTGTATGTATGCCCAAGTGTGTCTCCTTGGGGTGCGCTAGTTTTTTTCATGAAGAAGAAGGAAGGTACGCTGAGACTTTGCATCAACTTTAGGCAGTTGAACAAGGTAACAATGAAGAACAAGTATCCTTTGCCAAGGATAGATGAAATGTTTGATCAACTAAAGGGCGCAAGGATATTTTCAAAGATAGATCTCAGATCTGGTTATCACCAGGTGAGAATAAAAGAGGAATACATCTGTAAGACTACCTTCAAAACAAGGTATGGTTATCATTACGAATTTACAGTGGTTCCTTTTGGGTTGTCGAATGCACCAACTGTCTTCATGTGTTTAATGAATGGAGTTTTCATAGATTATTTAGATAAGTTTTCCATTGCATTTATATATGACATGCTTATTTACTCAAAGTTTGAGGAAGAGCATGAGCATCACTTGAGGATTGTGTTGCAGGTGTTGAGAGACCATCATCTTTATGCAAATTTGAGCAAGTGTTCATTTTATCAGTGACAAATTCATTATTTGGGTCATATTATTTCAGAAGAAGGAATAGTTTTTTACCCAACAAAGATAAAATCCATTGAGGAATGGCCAACTCCAATAAATGTCGCAGAAGTGAGATCCTTTATGGGACTGGCAGGGTACTACAGAATATTTATAGAAGGAGTCTCACAGATTGTGCATCTAATTACATCCTGCAGAAGAAAGGTGCATGATTTGAATGGACTCCAGATTGTGCAAGGAGTTTTCATCACTTGAAGAATTTTCCAACAAGTGTGCCAATTTTAAGAATTGTTGATCTAGATGCAGACTTTGTGGTGTGCACAGATGCATGCAAGGAAGGACTCGATGGAGTCTTGAGTAAGAATGGGCATGTGGTGTGCTATGAGTCAAGGAAGTATAAAGAGCATGAAAGGTTCTATGCTACGCATGATTTAGAGTTGGAAGATATAGTGCATGCCTTGAAGTTGTGGCAACATTATCTCATGGGAAAGAGATCTGAGTTGAGAACAAACCAGTGTGGTATGAAGTATTTGTTTTGACCGCCAAGTTTGAATGCTAGACAAAGTAGGTGGTTAGAGTTCCTTGGTGAGTATGAATTCGACATAAGGCATATCAAAGGAAAAGAGAACAAGGTGGTTGATGCACTCAGCATGAGGATGCATGCTATGACCATTAACATGTACCAAACATATTTGCATGATAGAATTTTAGAAGTTTCTAGATCAGATCTGCACTATATGGATATAAGTGTGAATTTACAACAAGTTATGTCATAGCAGAAGTTTGAAGGATATGAACTAAGAGAGGATGGAATCCTCCTATATAGGTGTAGAGTCTATGTGTCCAATGATCATAAGTTGAAAAGATTGATATTGTCAGAGATGTATAAGTTTCCTTATGTTGGACATCTAGGTTACCAGAAGACCATTGTCATGGTCAAGAAGCAATACTTTTGGCCAAGTATAAAAAAGGAAGTTGCAAATTTTATTGTGAGATGTCTTGAATGTCAAAAGGTCAAGGATGAGCATACACATCCAACTAGTTTGTTGCAACCTTTTCCCATTCTTGAGTGGAAGTGGGAAGTTTTGACTATGCATTTCATAACTAAGTTGCCTAGGACTATTAAGCAACATGATTCCATTATGGTGATAGTGGAAAAGCTTACTAAAGATTCCCATTTTTTCTATTGAAGTCAACGTACAAGGAAACCAACGTTGCTAAGATATACATGCATGAAGTCTCCAAGTTGCATGGAGTACCTAAGACAATTGTGTGTGACAAAGATTCCAAGTTCACCTCGAACTTTTGGAAAGGGTTATTCAAGGGATTTTTAATTATGAGTTTCAACACAACATATCACCATGAGATAGATGGTCGAATGGAGAGAGTAAATCAGGTGATTGAAGACATGTTGAGGATGTATGTGATGGATAAGCCATCGAAATGGGAAGACTACCTTCATTTGGTAGATTTTTCTTACAACAATGGGTATCAGGCATCCTTAAAGATGAGCCTGTTTGAAGCACTTTATGATAGAAAGTGCAACGCGCCTATAAGTTAAGATAACCCAATAGACCGCACAATAGTTGGGCCATATTTGCTCCGGGAAATGGAGGAGAAAATGGTAAAGATAGGGAAAAATTTAAAGGATTCTCAAGAGAGGTAG
Organism: Picea glauca; assembly: GCA_000966675.3. Lineage (NCBI taxonomy): Eukaryota > Viridiplantae > Streptophyta > Pinopsida > Pinales > Pinaceae > Picea > Picea glauca. Next base: position 12,290 of record JZKD02S0242080.1, on the reverse strand, counting down.
AAAAGTTATGAAGATAAATGCAAAACCTATAGGGAATTTGGAGCGGGTGACCACATGTTTCTGAAAGTGAAGGCCAAGCATAGTTCCTTGAAATTGGGAAAGTGTTCTAAGTTAGCAGCACGCTATTGTGGGCCATTTGAAATCCTTGAAAGGATTGATCATGTCACTTATATGCTTGCATTTCTTGCATCCTTATGCATTCATATTGTTTTCCCTATGCCATTGCTTAAGAAATATGTACTTGATGCTAATCATGTCATTGATTGGAATGTGATTCAGGATAATCTAGAAGGCAGATTCCAAGTGCGATCGGTTTGCATATTGGATTGAAAAGTCAAGTAGCTTTGGAATTGAGCCATGGAGTTGGTAAAGGTCCAATGGACCTAGTACGGTCCTGAGGATTCAACCTGGGAGTGTAAGGATGTTATGTGAGCAGAGTATCCTCATCTTTTTGAAGAGTTTTTAAATTTTGTATATACATGTGTATATGATGCACTGAGGATAGTGCATAAATAGGGGGGAGGGGATTGTAGTGTCCCTTATCCAGAACCCTTTGTAATTGTACATATAGGTTGCTGAATTGTTGGAACCAAGTGTAAATGTAATGTACATTTAGGATGGTGAGCGAAGGACATCGGGTTATGGTGTTGCGCCCATCAGAGTAGTGTGTGGAAAAGTGTTAAAAAAGACAAGGTGCACAATCTATGTGTTGTGTGCACCTGGGTAAGTCCGCACATTACACTGTGTTGCATGCACTTAGGCTAGTGTGTGGGAATGAATTTTTATGTTTTGAGGCCAGAGAGCCTATATGATTATGAGGCTGGTGAGCCTAAATGTAGATAGGCCAAAGCACCTATCCATGTAAATATAATCATGAATATTAATATAATTTGGCAATGTTGCACACTGACTGACTCAGATGAAAAGAGATGGGGGGCCTACTCCATCGGAAAAGGGAAACGGGGGTGAGTTGTAAGTCATGGGGAATATTTTAATAATATTTCTTGGAATAGTGTAAGGTTAGATACATTATTTTATCCTAAGTTCCCAAGGGTAAGGAACGTGTCACCAAGTGGCTTAATGTTACTTTTGAAGGTGACAAGTGTCAACTGGAAGGCATGCAATATATATTGCTCACCTTAGTACATTTTTGGGGGGATTACGATTATTATTCATGTTGCAAGCTCTGGTGAGTAGAAATGGGGTCAGATTGTATAGAAAATTTAATTATTACCTTATCTGCGAGAGAATCTTGTAGGGAGTTGTGGGGTTGTATCTAGAGTTTCATTGTCAAATAATCGGGTTAGCAAACCGTGAGAAGCCTCTCTGGTGAGAGACTAGTTATTATGCAGTGGTTTCCATACTCGTGAGAATATTCTCCAGGAGAGAGTATTGCTGATAATTGTTCCCTAGTGCATTGCGAACTAGTCATAGGGCTCAGAGACTTCTTGTCTGGCCTATTGTTGGTAACCTTGGAAAGGGAAGTGGGGCAATCAAAGGATTGGTGTCTAGAGAAGGGACACACTTCCTTAGGTGTGATAGGTGGATGAGGAATGAGGCATTGTGGGCTAGTTGCAACAACGAGCACTTAGGGATGACCAATTATGTTAAGTTTTAGACCATAGCTTGTCGCTAGGAACCTTTTTTCCCTGGTGGAGTTGAGCCCCAACTTAGGGGTGTTGAAATTTTAAGAGCAACAACGTCTATGGATGGGTGGAACATCTGATTCAAGGTTGCAATTGGTGTTTCATAAAATATAAGTGTTCCTTATGTGCTTATCTTGTTTATTGTGTGCTTGTTTATCTATGTTTGAAATGTATGTGAAATATGGGGAAACAACACATGACACAACCATAGTAAGCATTGCAATCAAAGAATCTTATTTATTTCATTTGCTCAATTATACATGTTTCATTTTCATTTTTTGTGTATTTTATACTCATGTTTATTTGATCACAAACATTTAAATCTCTCCATTGTCTACTAAGTGCACTTAAATGACCATTAAGAGAAAACATACCTTGAAATGCAACAACTTATAGAAATAGGAAAAACAACCATGCTCCTCTTAAAAAATGTGATCGGGATTGGACCAAAGGCATCTCGTAATATATGAGCATGTCTCTCTAGTTTCCTTGAGCCACTCCATGACAATTTTGTAAAGTCTTGTTTACAAACTCTTGCAAAAACAAATGTCCAAGCAAGTTTTCATTAGCATGCTTACAATTGAAACAAATACAACTTTTTTTTCAACGTAGACTAACAAAAACCCATGAAAAATTTACTTCCACGATTACTTTCTTTTCTTTATTTGAATTTTCAACATAAACTAACATAAAACCCATGACAAGAAAAACTATTACATGTCACCAAACTACTCGAGTCAAGTGATGTTTATGTTTCCTCCGTCCAAGCCAATCTAGAATGAATGCTAACATCACATTATAAAAATGGAGTTTCCAGCAAATGACATGTTATATTGCACAAAATGTGTTTGCAAAACATTGTATTCATATGGACACAATCTACAATGCACATAACATATGAAAAAATCAATTGTACTCTACCAAGGGCACTCCTCCAACAATTCTTCTTGAAACTTGTTCATATATCATTTATGCAATACAAACAGAACATTTCAAAATTTGCTTTACTATGACAGGGGTTCTCCATAAATGGGACTTTCACATTTACAATTGACAACATCATTATTGATGTGAAAAAACTTTGAAATGATTCCATAACTATATGTGAGTTCATTCACATTACATAATTAACAAAACCGAAAAAGTATATTACAATATATTTTTATTTTTCCCTTGCCAAACTACATTTCTAATCAATTTCTTTGTACTCCTAGATTTTGCAGGTACGACATTCCACTCAGCAAGAAACTACATCTACAAAAAAAAATCATGAATAGAAACCTAGTACAAATTGATATAGAGTGGTTTTTTTGGGGTGCACTATTACAATTAAACATGTGTATTACATATAATATTCAAGTTTGTCATCTTTTTAAATTATTTTGATAAGCGATCTCTATTGAAGATATATGTTTTTTCTATGGATTGTTTTTCTTATTGCAATCATAACATTAACTTTATCTTGTGTTAAACTATTTTACAATTATGGTTGTAAATACTTGTTGATGTTATTGTAGCTGTGGGAGGTATTAACCTCTACATGTAACCTTTGACGAGACTAGAATATTTCGGGAAGCAAGAGAAACCCTTAAATGTTGGATAATAACCCTAGAAGACAAGTTGGCTCAAGAGAATAATTAATATTGATCTATTAGCCTCCAGGAATAGAAGTTGCCCCAATCAAGTGAGTCGGAGCAGTATAAATAGAGGGCGCTAGAGATCATTTGGAATCACTCACTCTCACAATTGCATAAAGACAAGTGGTGTGCATGACTAGAGGAGAGATGCAGTTGCTACAGTGGTGACTTGGTCTTTGGTTATGGTTGGACTTTTTTCTTGGTTATGATTTGTACTTTCTTACCGAGGAAAGTGCCCTTCACCCCCAATCCCATCCCTGCAATGGACATGGTTTCCTATTGGAAAATACGCAGTGAGTATGGTTGTACCCTGATCAATGAAAGTAGTGTCTGGCATAGATCTGCTTAATCTGTGAGATCTATAGATGGAAGTGTCTCTCCACCTATCCAAGATCACCTATATCTTGGTATCAAAGCAAATATCTCAACCTTGGTCTCCAACCAAGGATTTCTACCTCCTGGCATCTCGCCAACAATCACTACTCTTTGAATCTCACCAAGAGTCACTCTCTTGGCATCTCAACAAGAGTCTCCCCCTCTTGGTATCTCACCAAGAGTACCTGGATCTCGACATCTCACCAGGATCCTCAACTTGGCCTCTCACTAAGTAGCTTCCATCTGAAGTGGAACCAAAATCTGATCTGTCTGTCTTTGTAGCCAAGTGAGGCTCAAGCCTCTGTGGTGCCTTGTCACTCCTCCTCATCAATATCTGATGCTATGAATCCCCTGCACCAATCCTCTCTCTCGGAAAATCTGAAACTGAAATTGTCCCAGGTGGACCAGTCACCCCTGATGATGGTGTTGAAGAAAACTGATTCTAATCTCCTTCTGAATCACTACTATGAGTCAGTAGGTCCTCCTCAACTTTGTCTCCCCACCTAATGTTGGATGGTGTAACAACAAACAAAGTAGCAGAGAATGCACACTCTCTCGTAAATTGTTCATTGAACTCAAGCTCCTCTATTCTCGCTACTAAAACATCATGTTGCTTCTTCTTCTTCTTGGGACATTGTCCTGCATAGTGACCCATCTATTTACAAGCAAAGCATATCACTGTGCTCATGTCTCTCTTCTACCCACCACTGATATCTCCCTATGGAGGGCCCCCAAACTTGGGACCCTGACGACCTCCCTTGTCGGTCTTCTTCTTGCCCTTTTTCCAAAGAGCAATATCCTCATCACCTTGCAATGTTTGTTGTTGTCCAGAAGGCTATGATACCATGAAGATTTTCTAGGTCCTAACAAGCTGCCAACTAGGTCTGCCTTTGACCTAGATTTGGCTTTAAGTTTCAATTGTCAAACAAGGGTTTGTTGTTGTTTTATAACAAAAAATTGTTCAGTAACTTCTTTGTTGTTTTGTTACGGTTACATAGGCCATTAAGGTGATCTAACATGTAGTTTTTGTCACGAGATGTTAGCACATCCATACCATAAGCTATGTAACACACCTAGAGATATTTTAGAGATGAAATAATGTTGTTATAAACACTAGCATACATGAAAATGAACACATGTATTTTTGGTCAGCATGACCCTAGATAAACCCCCCCGGGGAAAACCAGTATGGAATACGAGTGTATAAATGTGGAGAAAATAAGGTGGAATACAACCAGTACAATAAACAGATGAACCTGATATAATATCAGCTTGAACCAAGCTGAAACATAGGTCCAAATGAAGAAGATGTGCCCTCCTCACAAGTTGCCAAAACCATTGAACTAAAGCTCTCTACTAACTGGAAGCTCTGATGGAGAAACCCTCCCACAATAATTTGAATATATGTTGTAGCTCTCCACTGAAATTGTCCTCAAAGAAAACTGACCTCTGCAAGTCCTCCCTGCTAACTGTGTGCCCTCCTCCTCAAGTGCACCCTCCTCCTAGTAAGAACTAGCTCCACAAATAAATGAAGGACTAAGCTTGTTGACTACCACTATGAATGTGGGCGCCCAAGCTTTCCTCACTCAATGCATCCAAACTCATCCTCATGCTCCTCTCCCAACTTTGTTGGTGAACATAACAAGGAATAATATGAGCTCTCCTTTGCCCTTGTGCCCTCCTTAAGGAAGCATAAGGAAACCTAAAGTATGTGTGGATGAGATCATTTCATCTCATCCATAATCAATGGTTGAGATCATATCAAAAGATTCTATACTCAAAAATCACTTTAATTAAGTTTCCACAGTTTCACTTTATGTCCCTCAATTCACCCACAAAGTGAATTAATAGTCATTTTAGGCTTAAATGACCAAATTTCATTTTTGACTTAAATCTGCTAAGTCAAAGTGAAATTAGACATAAAGTACATGGTACATGGTACATGGTAGAAAGTATTTCCCTCTTGTGTTTATAGGTTCACAAACACAAGGGGACCACTTTCCAAGGTACCCAAATCTCAACACACTAGAGCTCATTTGGACTCACTCACTCTCACAACTGCATAAGGACAAGAGGTGCGCATGACTGGAGGAGAGATGCAGTTGTTGCAGTGGTGACTTGATCTTTGGTTATGGTTGGAATTTCTTCTTGGTTATGATTTGGACTTTCTTCCTGGTATGCTAGCTTTGGAGAGAGGTATGCTACCTTGGTTGGCTATTGGTTCTAGGGTTTGCTTCCAAAATTATTCTCTCTGTCAAGGTTAAGGTGCTCAGGGGTGGCCTTTGTGCCTATGGTTGGGTGACAATATTGCTATATTGTCTAAGGTGAAATGAGCACACACATTATTCTAACAATTTATGGGCCCACACTATCTTTAGACAGTCTAACCACTGGAAGGTATATTAGGATGATTTGTTCAGTTGCAGTTGCAGACAAATTTTTTGTTGCAGTAATGAAACCTTAATGCTCATGTTAAGGCACCTTAAGTGAAGTGCTTGACATAATTCTTGGATAACCTATTGTGCCCTAGCCTAGCGCACCTCCTGGTACTCTCAGCAAGCTAAGACGTCAAGTTTGGAATTTTGGTCAAAGTCAACATTTGACCAAGTCAAAATCTAAGGTTGACGAGTCAAAAAGTCAAAATGAAAGGCAATTATGATGATAGAAGAAGTTATTCTTGGATATGTTTCAGTTTAATATTTTCCACGATATCATGGGATAGCAATAAATAGAAGTCTCTTGCACTCAGCACTGCAGAAGCATAGTATATTGCAACTTGTGATGCTTGTATGAAAGTAGTGAGGCTCTGTAAACTGGTTTCTAGACTGTTTTATCAGGTGTTGGATTCGACCGTGATATATTGTGATAACTAGAGCTGTTTGAAGCTCTCAGAGAACCAAGTGTTCCATGACAGGTTGAAGCACATTGAGATAAAGCACTATTTTATCCATGATAAAGTCCAAAGGGCAAAATTTGTTCTCCAGTATATCTCCACTGATGAGCAGATAACAGATATTTTGGTAAATCCCTTGTCCAAGATGAAAAATTTGCGTACTTAAGGGACAAGTTGTAATGGTGGAGATGAATTCTTTATTGGAAAAGGAAGTGATTACTCCCCAGTTTGGGAGGGAGAACTGATATGTTATCAATATATGGACAGTCATTTTCCAGTTTGGAAAATGGTCCAGGTTGGGCAGTCACTTTCCAGTCCAAAAAGTGGTCCAAGATTCTTGATGGACAGTCATTTTCCAGTTTGGAAAATGGTCCAGGTTGGGCAGTCACTTTCTAGTTTGGAAAGTGGTCCAAGATTTCTGATGGGCAGTCATTTTCTAGTTCAGAAAATGGTTTAGAACGGACAGTCATGGTCCGACAGATTGTTGATGTACCATAGATAGTGATTCCCTGTGTGGCCAATGTGGGGGAATGGTCTAGGACAATCATTCTCCTTAGTAGTCACTCTGATAAGTGCTCAAGCAGAATGGTCCACCTCTCTGAGCAGTCATTCTTTTGAATTTCACAGTTGTGAGCAGTTTCGAAGAATGGTCTGATGTAGAAGGTTGGTGTAGGACAGTCATTTCCATAGGAAATGGTGTGAATAGTCGTTCTCTAGGGAAGACTCATTCTCTCTAGGTTGCACTGTGAATTGTGCCAGAAGAATGTCCCAGTTAGGTTGAATGGTCCAAGTTCAGCAATCAAGGACAATCATTCCCTAGGGTAGACTCATTCTCTCTAGGTTGCACTATGAATCGTGCCAGAAGAATGGCCTAGTTATGTGGAATGATCAAGGTTCAGAAATCAGGGACAATTATTCTTCTATGCTTGGGAAGAATAGTCCAGATGTTCCATGGTTGATGTTTAAATTTCTGAGGACAGATGCTCTTCTAGATCTCACAAGATGTGAGTGGAAGAATGATCGATATGACTCAGTTTGTATCATGATATTGTTTATGCAGGTTGATATCAGATGATAAGATTGTTGTGGAGACTGTATGTCTTTGGACAGTAATTGTATGCTAATGTGGTTGATGTGATCCATTGGTAGTAATTGTGTGTCACTGGTTAGTAGTCATGTGCTACTAGGAGTGGTTGTGTACCACTAGATAGTAGTTGTATACTACTATAGATAGACACAGTTGTGTTCTATTGGATGGCATTATAGCAACAATATGCTACTATATGATTTCCATGGAGACTACCACTAGTGTTGGAGTTGATTTCCAGCTAGATGGATAGTCAGTGTGCTGGTGGACATACATTCTCTAGGTGGAGAATGGTCCAGACAGAGCATATTTCTGGTGGACAGGCATTCTCTATGTGGAGAATCGTCTGACTTGAAAGATTGTTGATGTATCATGGACTGGTATTTTCCTAAGGCACTAATTGTGGCCCGATTAGGAAAATGGTTCAGGACCGATATTTTCTAAGGCATATGGGTAGAGATTGATCTCTATGGTACATATGACCCAATTAGAAAATAGTTTGAGACTGACATTCATGTAGGAATGGTCTCTATAGCCCATAGGGTGGCTTTCAACATCTGGGAGGACTGACATTCTTCTAGGACGTAGGTCTAGATTAGAAGAACGTTCCTTGTAGCCCATTGCAGAGCTTTCAACACCTATTAGGACAACTATTCTTCTAGGATGTATGTATGGATTAGAAGAATGGTCCTTGTATCACTTTGTTGAGTGAGTGACTTTTTCAGCATCATGCCCAATTACTTAGATGGAGTATGGCCTCGAGAGATGATATAGTTGATTCTATCAGATGATACTGATAGTGGTGATGGTTCTCATGATGTGGTCATGAGATGGCTTGTGTGGTTATGTTGTTGCTACTGGTTGAATGGTCTGTTTTTGCTCAATACCATTGCCTTTAATACCTCCCTATCTAGGAGGGAGTGGTGATATTATGGTAGCTACGAGAGGTATTAACCTCTACGTGTAACCTTTGATGAGACTAGAATATTCCGAGAAGCAAGAGAAACCCTAAAACATTGGATAATAACCCTAGAAGACAAGTCGACTCAGGAGAATAATTAATATTGAGTTATTAGCCTCCAGGAAGAGAATTTGGCCCAGTCAAGTGAGTTGGAGTAGTATAAATAGAGGGAGTTAGAGCTCATTTGGACTCGCTCACTCTCACAGCTACATAAGGACAAGTGTGCATGACTAGAGGAGAGTTGCAACTGTTGCAGTGGTGACTTGGTCTTTGATTATGGTTGGACTTTCTGCATGGTTATGAGTTGGAATTTCTGCCTAGTATGCTAGCTTTGGAGAGAGGTACGCTACCTTGGTTGGCTATTGGTTCTAGGGTTTTCTTCTAGAATTATTCTCTTTGTCAAGGTTAAGGTGATCGAGGGTGGCCTTTGTGCCTATGATTGGGTGACAATATTTTTATATTGTCTACGGTGAAACGAGCACACCTATTATTCTAACAATACTAACTGTTTGTGCACTTCTTTAGATTGACATATTTTTGCATTATCTTATTTTACAATTTTGGTTGTACATGTTGAATCACTGTGCATTGTTTTAAATTGACATATTTATGCATCAAATATTTTAGAGTTTTGATTGTACACATTGAGTCTTTGTCCATTGTTTTAGATTAGCATTACATAAGAGATGAAAGTTGTGACTTTGCTAACTTCAATACAATGAAAATTGAGAATTGAGTGAAAGCAAAGTAGAAGGTGAGGCACAACTAATGCTCTTTTTCATATATATCAATGGATATAGACTTGAATATAAGCCCAATATGCATCACCTTCATAATATCTCATCTTGCAACACTCTAGCCAATTTGCAACTCTTCCCTGTGAAAATTAACTCTTGACCAATCATAACCAAATTTGTATATCCTTGGTATATGTTGTATAACTGAATTCCCAGTAAGGAAATAGGCTGCTACCCATCTATGTTTTAGAAAAGGGTGTACGTGTAGGTCTATGCCAAAAAGTAACTTCACTGCAAAAATGCACCTCATTCGGGCCTATGTTAAGTAGTGGTGTGAATGATGTGTTGAACCAATACATAAAGCCCATACACCACCTTTATTGTCACTACTTGCACATTCAATAATATTTACGTAATTAAGTTAGCCGCGAGCTTTTAAAAAGGATTGATACCAAATCGATACATAAGAATATATGTGTTTTGTGCTCTTTACATTTTCTAAGTATGTGCCTTTTCTTTTCTAGTTGGGGATTTGAATGTATTTTTTCTTCTAGTCGACAATTTGAATCTTTCTCAACTATTTTCCCCCTTTTCTTCATGTTGTTCCACTCCACCTAGACTAGTAGAGGATTTAGGCTAAGTAAAGCTAAGTGAATGGCTACCTTAACAATATGAAATGGGTGAAAGAATGGAAGCAAGTTTACCAGAGATATGAAACCCTAGAGCTTCGTAATGCCTCCTGCATACTCGTTGCATGCGTTGACACACCTGCTCCAAGCCTGCAACCTGCGTTGCTCCGAGGACGACACCACAAGATGACTGAGCAACCAGGATGAGTCCGGAAGGGGGGGGGGGGCAACCCCCCTCCTATAGTGATATCACGGCCAATGACAGGAAAGGAACCCATGCCAAAAGGCCCACGTTCGAACTGTCGCCGCATCTTCGAGATCAGCTTTTCACTCAGGAACAGGGGCTAAGGAAGGCAATGGATGTAGTGCCTAGTACGTCTCATCCAAAATATTCTCAAGGGTGGGAACCAGACAAGTGCATTCAACAAATGGACAAGCCCCCTCATTACCAGATCAGATCCACACAACTAGGTGAGCATACTCAGTTAATGATGGAGCATGCCCTAATCGGAAAATTCTTAGGGCTCTGGCCAACAGAACGTGACCTCACACACTGGATCAAGGACTGGTGGAACCCCAAAGGAAACTACGAAGTACAACTAAGCTCCAAGGGTTTCTTCACAATAATCCTGTACAACCTTGAAGACAAGGACATAATATTTGATAATGGTCCGTACTTCTACAACTCAGCAGGAATCTTTCTGCGCTTTTGGATAGACAGATTCAACCCAGAGAAGGAGGACTTCACAATGGTGCCAGTATGGCCATGTCTGTACTCACTGCCCCAAGATTTTTGGCTGGAAGAAATTCTTATGGGCATCGGGAACACCGTGGGGCACTATGTAAAATCATCGGAAGCCACAAATATGTGAAAATATACTTCCTATGCACGCATCTGCATTTATATGGACATCTCAAAAGCCCTGCCAGGCTCAATCACTCTAGAGTATCAAGACGAAGACTGGAATCAAACAATCGATTATGAACACATCCCCTTTCGTTGCAGTAAGTGCCATGAGCACGACCACCTCTTCAAAGATTGCCCCCTGAATACTCCAAACGCCAAGACTAGGGACAACAAGAAAAAAGATGGATTCACAAACATCACAGGTCGAAAAAAAAATCCACCAAGAAAACATAACCATAGCACGACCTCAAAAGTCCCAACAAAAAATTCCTATGAAGTTCTGTCGCCGCTGCCTACAGAGGAGGAGGTTCAAAACCCTCATCAACCACCAACCTAGATGAAGGGGAAAAGCCCAGCGGAAACCATCCTGACTCAAACAAAGGGAACAACCCCAGCTACTCCAATGGGACCAGATGGAGATACCACGATGCAGTTGGATGAAACGGATTTGGAGGACATAGACCTGGAAAAACTGGAGGAAGCTCTCAACCAAAAAGACCCGCAACACATCCTTGTGGACCAACTCCGCAAGGTCCACAAGGTTTTCACAAACTCCATAGCAGGATCCACAACGAGACTAGGCATAGCCACCAACCCAGGCACAAAATCTAAGCGGGCAACTAAGGAAAGAAAAAGAAGGGGGTGCAAACCAGCCCACCAGCTGATCAAAGAAGTAGGAAACCTCATGATTAACTCAGGACAGATTCAAAGGCTTTTGGAGGGATACCTCCACCCCCCCCTGCATTCCTCATGATGAAGATCATCACATGGAACATCCGAGGGCTCAATGGTAGATCCAAGCAAAGGATCCTCTAAGACTACATCAAAGTTGAAAACCCAGATGTTCTACTATTGCAAGAGACAAAATGTGCAGGACTAGAAGCTGAAACCATTTTTCGAAAAAGTTGGAGGGGTTGTGACTTCTACCATCAAGACTCTATGGGAGATTTTGGAGGATTAACCATCCTTTGGAACCCTCAAGTTGTCATGCTGAACCAGCCCTTCTCCACGGCAGGCACCCTCACGACTTACTTTACTATAACAGGTTCTACCAAGGAAGGAGCCATCACAAACTTCTATGGACCGCAGAGTGCACAAGACAAGGTAAGCTTCATACAGAAACTACAACGTATCAAAACACTGTTGAATATGCCCAACTGGGTCATGGGGGGTGACTTCAACATGATCCTGATGCTTGAGGAGAAAAATGGAGGAACCAAAAGGCTGGAGCAAGAGAGTGGTAATTTCAAAACCCTTATTGATCAGTTAAACTTAGTGGACATTGAAACCCGAAATGGAATTTTCACTTGGTCCAATCGACGCTTTGGCCACCAGCATGTAGCTTGCCGCTTAGACTGCTTCCTAGTCACAGAAACCCTTCTTGAGGGAGACCCTGCATTGGAAGCCAACATAATGCC
>JZKD02S0242058.1:0-21265 GCA_000966675.3 Picea glauca | reverse complement strand
AATTTTTGGCATGTATCTTGATGAGATACAGGAAAATATAACATAGACATGGAGGATCTCACCTAAAGTGGTGAAGGAGAATGAAGGTATAGAAAAATTCAAGGCATATAGGCACAACATATAGATACAAGTAAGGAGAGACCCCAAAAGACATGGTTGAAGATGCAGTATTGCATCATAGTAGAATAAGTACAATGGGTAATAGAAGAATGGTCAGATCAGTGGAAGGTACTAGTGGTTGTCAAGAAAGGAACACAAGGTAAAGAACAAGTAGAGGTTGGCATGTCGCATAAATCTAGTAGCCTAGCAAAAAATACCAAGAAAGCATCACAATGCACTCAACCAACATAAAGTATGAATATGGTAAATAAGCAGATGAAGAAGGAAACAATACATAGGGCCTCAATACTAGGAACTGAGCATGCATAAGGAACAAATGGGGAAGCACAAAAGAAGGATAACATCCCTATCTAGGAGAAACTCTCCCATACAGAAAGACCACCAAAGAGAAAATAAATGATGCAGATAGATGAAGAATGAAAGAATATAAAGGTGAAAAAAAAGGCCCCTCAGCTCACAATAACTGAGGATGATGAAAAAATGGCGGTAGACAAAGTACACGATTGAGGAGAAGAATCAATATATGTCACAGATTCACAAAGAGGATAAATGATGAAAAATATGATGGAGGTTAAAGAAGTTTTGGAGAGATTATAGATTAAGGTTTCATAGCAAAAAGGCATAGTGAAACAGGAGCCAATCCATGAAGAAAAAGAGATAGTAAAAACAACAACAATGAGAAGCGAGACTTTCCAAATCAACCAAGGGATGTTATAAGTAGACAAAGACACAGCGAAAAATCCCTTGAATGATATAGAGTAGTTGGAATTGGTGTTGTCCAAGGTTCCAACCAAGGCATTATACAAGTTTCACATAAGATTCACAAATGAAGTTCAATCAGGAGCCAGGAAAGATGTGATGAACTTAGAGACAACCAGGGAGGAAAATGATATATTGGAGATAGCAGAGAAATTAGAAAAAATTCTTGAGGAAGTCTTTCAAACTATACCAGACAATGCACTAGCACATGATTTAAGCGTGGAAGAGAAGATACAAAAGATGGCATGGGCTATGGAAAGTTACAAACAAGAAATCACAGACCTGGTAGAGATGATGATCCCTAGCACACCACCAGAAGTCAGATCATAGAGAGAGTAGGAGGTGTCCGGACATATGGAGAACATGACACATAATATTAAGGAAGCTTTAGAGTTATATGAAAAAAGTGTGCAACTATGGACAAGCCTGCAGGAGAATGAAAAGTTGCAAGCATTCCAACAGAAGGAAGAAGGAGTCAACATAGTCATGTATGAATTGAAGAAAAAGTAGAAGGAAATGAACATACAGGAGAGGTTGAGGAGTGTGCAGAAGCTAAATAACTTTCAAGCAGATCTAAAGAAGGTGAAAATAGAGAAGTAGTTGAGACAGGCTCAATTGGATCCATTGCAAGATGCAGAGAAGATACTAGCAGAGATGGATGATGCCAAAGGACATATGAAAAAATCTAGGGTGGAAGCTAAAGAAATACTCAAAGATCATATCACTATGCAAAATTTGGAGTCTATTGCTGAGAAAAGCACATAGGTGAAGACTCATGCTAAAGAGATTTTAGGTAGATTCCAGAAGTTGGAGAATTTTGTCAGACATGCAAACACTACTTGAGTGGCTCAGTATGAACCACAGGTTTGTGTTGGGGGTCTTTTGGAGCAGGATATTTTGGGAGAAAAGTTCAAGGAATAAGGAAGAGAGTATAAAACGAGGTAGGCAACTAACAAATGGACCAAAGAAGCAATGAGCATCAGGAATCAATGAAACGTAGTGGAAGGAAAATAAGAGTCAAAGAAAGGAATGGTTGTATCGAGGACTAGCCACACACATGAGGTTGATATGTGGACAACCATAATCCACTAGGGTTAGGGTTTTGGTAATGTAATGGGTTTAACCCACTTTTGGTAGTATAAATAGGCATTGTAAGATCTAAGGAGATGATCTTGGATCACTTTTGGTGTAGAAGGGAAGTATCTTGGAGAACCTTTTTGAGTTTTGAGTTTGTCTTTGATGAGTGTTTGGTTGAGAGTTTTGGAGCTCATACTTAGTTAGATGGATTGTAACTGACGGTTGGGTCACAAGATAAAGATCTTGGTGCAACACTGGTCAGCCTCACCATTAGCATACTTTTGATGTAATGCATACAACGCAAAGATTTGATGAAGAATAATAAGAAGCATAATATCTTTGTGGACGTAGCCCAGGGGGGGTGAACCACAGTAAAATAATATGTCAACATGTTGAATGTTTTCCTTTATTCTTTGCTATGAGTTATGATGAATGGATGGATAAATGAATGAATCTGTTAGAAATAATTTATAGTGCACACTAGATTAGGTATGAAAAATGAATGTTAAAGGTTAAATGAATAATAAATATGATGATGAATATTGAAGTTGAAGTATAAGTATGCCTAACATCCCATGAGCATCATCCCTTCCATGATTGCATACATCTGAGTCAGGAAATCACCCATAAGCCATCTCGAATGAGACTACATTGTTCACTCTATGAACATTGTTTCCTTTTGGTCTCCAGAAGGGTCGATGGTTTCTAGGGTTTTGTTGGAGAACTAAGGTAGAAATCAGGGTCATCCCATACATCCAATATCTTGGGACCCTAGGATTTCAGTAGGAGATGGTGTAGTAGTTGTCATAGAGGTGAGAGCTAGTTTTTTTCTCTCATGAGATTGGTTCCCTAGAAGAGAAGTACATTGATGAGTTGATCGAGTTATTACAACACCAAGTGGAATTGCTTGTTGGAGGTTTTCAGGAGGCCTATTATATCAGTACATTACCATGCCACACCTTGAGTAGAGGATGCTTCACATCTTATAGGGTAATTTGGGATCCTGGTATCATTTTCAGTCTCAGTCTAGATCAATCGATGGAGTGTTAGGTCATGATGGAATTGCTTGAGGACAAGCAATATTTGCGAAGGGGGGACTTGTCATGTCCCCATTTTTGAGTTCTCTTGTTTTTTAATAGAAGGGACTTTCATGGCTTATCAGCGGAGAAAAATGAGTAAAAAGGGGGTCATTTGATGTCATTTAGTTAACATGTATTATATTATTAAAGTGAGATTAGGGAAAGTAAAGTAAATTTATATTAATAAGTTCCTTAATTATTATTAATGTGACTTTTAATCCTAAACTGAAAATTGGAGGGAAAATAAGGGTTATATTTGATTTAGTCAAAAAGGGGAAAATTCTAGAAGTTACATTTGATTTGGTCAAAAATAGGAGAGATCTAGAAGGCCTTTTTTAGTCGAAAAAGAGGAATTTCTAGAAGAGGTTGGAAAAGTATAAAAGAACTCACTTCTAATAATTATGATTTGACATGTTATTGTAGTGCTATTGTAGCCAACATTTTCGTTGGGGTTTCGAGAAAAACCCTTCGACTATTGGTTTGGTTTCGATTGTTCAATATTCACCCTAGCTAGACAAGAGGGGAATCCATTCAAGATTTACATTGGAGGTAGAAAAGAAGGAGGCAGATCCATACGGGGTCTTCACTGGAGCTTTAGTTTGGTTTATTTCAGTTGGATCGAGTTACAAAATATGGGAGGATCTCTATAGAGAAGGTTGTATTCTATTTTTACAGGAGCTCAAAATGTTTTAGGAAATAATGTATGGAGGCATCCTTGTAGGTTGGAAATAAGGTTCCTCACAAGGTCCTCACTGGTTTTTCAGAATCCTCACACGAGGCCCCACTAGACGACTATCTGTGTCCCACGAGGACCTTTGCAATTTGGCATTGTAGGCCTAAGTTGGGTACGGATGGCCATATTCCCACAGAGAGTCTTCAAGAGTAGGTCGAGACAACATCAACATGATCTAGAAATAAAAGTAGTATACATCTTGAGGATATTCAATAATCATCACCAGGTGTTGGGCCATGGAATTGTTATCCATTTTACATCCTCTTTCCCTATTTTTACTCCCTTCTTTCTTACCCATAACCTTGTATTAATGCTTATTAATCCTTTTTAATGCTTATATGTGGGATTTATAATCAAGTTGTTTTCCATTGCATTTATTTAGTATATCATATGAATTATGGTTAAATATTAGAGAAATATCATGTTTGCATTTATCTTTAAGTTAATCTGCAATGACGATGTATTAGACAGCTTGTTGTGTAGGATGTGATATCGAAGTATTTTGGTTCCCATTGTTGCAACTCATTTGTTACAGTTCCCACGCTATTGCTACAACTCTTTCCTTGAGGAAATCTATCTTGCTACAACTCCCTGCAACTCTTTACAACAATTGCTGCAATTCTTTTCTTGATGAAATCTATCTTGCTAGAACTCTTTACAATAGTTGTTACAACTCTTTCCGTGATGAAATCTATCTTTTTGCAACTTGTTGTAACTCGCTGCAACTCCTTACAATAGTTGTTGCAACTCATGAGGGAACTATTTTGTGTTGCAACTCGCCAGAGATCTATTTTGCACTACAACTTATGTTGTTGCAACTCCTAATGTTGTAACTCCTCATGTGCTGCAACTAGTCCAAGGAATCTTGAGACATCAAAACTATGAGTCATTAAAACTATGAGCCATTGGAACCATGAGCCATGTTAATCCAAGTATCCACCCAAAGAATCAATGGAGTTTCCATGAATTTAGTATTACATCTATTTGTAGAAGCTAATAAATGATGAATTACATTGTTCCAATTACGTTTGGGAAGCTAAAACTCATAATTAATGTTATACCTGAAATTAAAGGCGTCCTAATCAGATAATGATTTTCGTACGAATCTTTTGGAGTGATGGAAACAAATTTGACCATTCTACGACATGGGTTTTGTGCAGAACATGCCCAATTAGCCGACAATTGAACAATTTCCCTAGAAAATATGTGAGGTGGGTGGTACATGAAATCCTTTGAAGGAAAATTGCCTAGATTTACTGTTGTGGTTTCCTTATAAAATTTCCAAATGAAGCATCCACTTTAGTAGCAGAGAATTGGTCATAGATACACATTCCTCCTTTATCATCAAGCTAACAGACCATAACCAATTGTGTCTTAAACAAGAACTGGTTGGGGAATTTTCCCATTCAAGTATTTTTGTAACAATTCCTTTGTATGAAATTCATGTATAAAAAGATCCGCTCACCTTTGAAAAATGGGGGACTCTTGGAGAAACTGTCTAGACTATGATGGAATAAATCATATTTCTTTGAGATCTTGTTTTAATGTAGATCATAGCTTTGGGATTTCATAGTATGTGTAATTGTTGCATTTTTAATTCTATCATTTCCTTTGAGCAAGGTATGAGTTTCAATTAATTTGTTTATGTTATAGATCAGTGGCAGTGCTTTGTTTTATGACCACATGGAAATTGGGGGATATATATTTTAGTTCAATTTATTTATTTATGCAAGTGTGTGAACATTTTTTTTTCAACAATTTTCTTTTTGTCAATTAGATTAAATTTACTTTCTTCAAACTTGCAAGAGTTATTTAGATTAGATCTCCTTGTGTGTCGTGTGCTTCTATCCAATCCCCACAAGTGGTTGAGAGTAGGGGGGTGGCTCAATCCACCACTTGCCAATCCTCGCAGGTGGTTGAAAGCAGGGAGCTGAGGATCCCACCACTTATTGAGTTATTTAATTTCTTGACAACGTGCTTTCCATTTCAGCAAGTGTGGTTCTTTTAATTATGAAAGCATGCTTTCCAATTCAAAATGTGTGATTTATTTAATTTATGTAAGAATGGTGTGATTTATTTCCTGCAAGTTAATATTTAGCTTTTTTTCCAATTTATTTCCAATAGATAGATATACATTCCTTATATGTCATGGGGTTTTTAAAATAGAGTAGATTGTTTCACTGATCAAGGCTTGTTGTGTGGTTTGATTTACGTTCTTGAAGTGTGTTATTCTTTTCAGCATGTTGTGTGGATTGCCTTCCATGTTTCCAAGAGTAGTTTGATTTACATTACTACAACGCATGTTATATAACCAATGTTATAAGGGAAACTGTATCCTGCATAGACTTTGCATCATAACTTTGAAATAAATAGACGCACCCTGGATTGATACTTAATGGTTTGGAATTTGATTGTTTTCATAAGCAATTAATTTTCCCAACACGAGGTTGATTTTTTTTTGTTAGTGGATATTGTTGTTGCTTGTAGCTAGTAGATCTGTTGTGTTCAGGAGGGATTGGTAGCTATTATGAAAATCATTATGGATCTTTGTATTGTTGTGATTTGGGTTCTCATACCATAATAAATATTCCATGGTTATCTTCTCCATTATCTGTGTAATATATGCATGTGATGTGTTTTATTCCTATTTATGAGACATATGAAAACTATTGAGAGAATCTCCAACAAAGTGTTTGATAAAATCACACAAAGGAAAATAATAAATTGGGAAACAAACATAATATCTCCCTATATCCTAGTTGGAAACATTACAAAGTATACAACTTGAGGTGATTCAGGCATCATCACCATGATACTTTATTTGTTTTATGTTAGTGGATATTGTAGTTGCTTGCAGCCAATAGATCTGTTGTGTTCAGGAGGGTTTAGCAGTTGTTGTGACAACTATTAGTGATCTTTGTATTTTTGTGATTTGGGTTCTCATACCATAATAAATATTCCATGGTTATCTTATCCATTATATTTGTAAAAGATGCATGTGATGTGTTTTATTCCTATTTATGAGACATATGCAAATTGTTGAACGAAATCTCCTGCAAAGTGTTTGATAAAATCACACAAAGGAAAATAATAAATTGGTCAGCAAACATAATATATCCCTCTATCCTAGTTGGGAATATTACAGATCTTTTGGTGAAGTAACTACTTTATCTACTAACTCCTAAAGGTGATACTCCTTCAACGCCAAAGTTACTCTTGCTTTCCAAGATAGGAAGTTTGATGCTCCATCCAATCTGTCTTCAACTCTCAATGGTGTTGTTTCCATCCCTAAGACCTGAAAAACTTCCCTGGAAATACCCTATTGTTGAAAACTACCCCTATATTGACTTGTACGGAACTGTACTTGATTTTCACCACTGCAACCCATGCATTTATGCGACTATGCTCAAAGAAACCCATGTATATACATGATTGTGCTTTCTGTGACCCGTGTACACATTAGTAATCTTGTCGAAACTTAGTCCTTTCTTAGTACGTCTATTTCTTCCTATTGGTTATGAATATGTTATGAATCTAAGATTGTAATACTGATAGGTCAAACCTCAACTGTACATATAAATGTAAATGAACATATAGGCTGGTGAGCCAAGTTGTTATATGTCATAAGGATTATGTGATTATTAGTTCAAAGATCCTAGATGCTAAAGGATAGTGAGCCTATTATTGTAATATGTAAACACTCATATTATTAATGAAAACATGCCACTACTACAAACAAACCATGTAAAAGAGTATGGGGGGGATAAAGTCCACTAGAAAGGGAAGGGGGGGCTAAGAGTATAGGAAGGGGCTAATCTAGGGGGATTAATCCCAATGGAATATTGTATTAATNGATGAGAGGAGAAGAACAAGAAGTGATGGTAGAAATCACCATCATTCTCCAAGAAATTCAACTAAGAGAGAACATAGAAGTTCAAGTCCATCCCCTATTAGGAATCATAATAAAATGCATGGGGTAGATGAGCTATAGGGGGAAATGAGAAAAATCAATCCTGCTACATTTGATAGTTATCACAAGAAGGATGAGGATGCAGAGACATGGATGGTAGGCATGAGGAAGTATTTTCAATTGCATAATTACTCTTCACAAGCAGAAGGAAGAATTGCCATCTATCAGCTCAAATGAAAAGCATCAATGTGGTGGGATCAATTTGTGTAGGTGTAGCACAATGATGAGAAGAAGGTCACTTGGAGGGAATTAAAGATGTATTTCCAGAAGAAATACTTGACTAAGTGATACTATGATAATAAAATGAAGGAGTTATTTGAACTCAAGATTGGGATTATTACCATAGATGAATATGAAAGGAGGTTTTTAGAGTTGTTGAAGTATGTTTCTTTCATCAAGGATGATCAAGTTAATATTTAGAGGTATTTGAGTGGGACTCCATCAATTATCAGTGATAAGATACATTATGATGATCCCAAGACACTAGAGGAAACTATAAGAAGGGCCAAATTCCTTTATGATCAACATAAAGGAGGAGCAACTTATTGGAAAGCTTGGGAAGATAAGAAGAAAATAAATATGGAATGGAGGAAGAAGGGAACCAAGCCACCCTTCTTTGGAAATAATTCTCAGGGACAACTAGCTTCTAAAGAACACAGAATGACCGAAATATTGGGAAAAATACCAAGGAAGCCACCTATCCAATGTTGGGTTTGTAAGGGAGATCATATGTACTGAGATTTCCCTCACAGAGGTGAAAAAGTGAGGACTGTTCACAATGTACAACAAGGCGATACAAAGGAGGACATGGGAAGAAATGTACCTAGGATCTACATAGCCTTGGATAAAAAGAAATATGAGTTTTAGTCACACATGATTGAAGTGGAAGGTAAATCAACAACCAAACAATTGTTATTTTAATTGATTTAGGAGCTAGACATAGTTATCTATATCCTAAGATGGTGGAAAGATTGCATTTTCCAAAAATCAAACTTGGAACACCTTGGTTGGTGTGGATGGCTACATGAGCTAAAACAAAAATTAATGAGATGGTTAAGGCATGTCCAATGGACATGAATGGATTGAGAACCATGGCAGATTTGAAAATCATACCTTTAGATTCCTATGAATTCCTAATTGGTATGGATTGGTTGGACCAACATCATGCTATCATAGACTGTTGTAATAAGGAATTTACTTGATTGCATGAGAAAGGGAATTTAAGGATAGTACAAGGAATTCCCAGGGAAATAACAATCAGATAAATTTCATCCTTGTAGCTGAAGAAGAGTTACAGAAAAGGGTGTCAAATATTTTCAGCACATATGGAAGAGACACCTAAAGAGAAGATGCCAAATATTGAAGATTATGTATTTCTAAAATAGTTTGAATATGTATTTAAGGAAATACCAGTATTTCCACCCAAGATAGATATTGACTTCTCCATCAATATGATGCCTAAATCAATGCTAGTATCTAATACCCCTTACAGGATGAGTACACCAGAACTAAAGGAATTGAAAATGCAACTGGAAGAGATTCTGAAGAAGGGGTATATATTCCCAAGCATGTCACCTTGGGGTGCCCCAGTACTACTTGTGAAGAAAAAGGACGAAACATTCAAACTTTGCATTGACTTCAGGAAGTTGAACAAGGTAACTATGAAGAAAAAGTACCCTTTTCCAAGGATAGATGACCTCTTTGATCAGCTAAAAGATGCAAAAATATTCTCCAAGATTGATCTCAGGTCAGGATATCATCAAGTAAGAATTAGAGAAGAAGACATCAAAAAGACTTCCTTCATAACAAGGTATGGTCATTATGACTTCATAGTGCTACCATTTGGTTGATCAAATGTACTAGATGTCTTCATGTGCTTAATGAATGACATTTGTAGAGATTACTTAGATAAGTTTGTCATTGTCTTATTGGATGACATTCTTATATATTCTAAGTTTGAAGAAGATCATGAGCAACACTTGAGGATGGTTTTATAGGTATTGAGGGAACATTAGTTGTATGCCAAATTGAGCAAGTGCTCATTCTATCATGAGCAAATTCATTATTTGGGACATAACATTTTAGAGGATGAGATCACAATGGATCTACAAAAGATAAATTCCATTGAAGGATGGCCAACACCAAGGAATTTCTTGGAGGTAATGTTGTTCATGGGCCTTACAGGATAATATAGGAGATTTATTGAAGGATTCTCAAAGATTGCACACCCAATCACTTCCTTGCAAAAGAAAAGTGTGAAGCTTGAGTGGATAATGGATTGTGAAAGGAGTTTCCAACACCTAAAGCATATACTAACAAGTTCTCCAATACTAAGGATTGATGATCTAAAATAAGACTTCATTATATGTATTGATGCTTGCAAAGAAGGAATTAGAGGAGTTCTTAGTCAGAAATAGAGGAGCATGAAAGGAAACATGCTACTCGCAATTTGGAATTGGTAGCTATATTACATTCCTTGAATATGTGGAGGCACCACCTCATCGGGATAATATTTGAGTTGAGAACGGACCATAGTGGTCCGAAATATTTATTTGGACAACCAACTCTAAATTCTAGGAAAAGCAAGGGGTTAGAATTCCTCAGTGAATACGACTTTGATATAAATCATATCAAGGGGAAAGAGAAAAAGGTGGTGGATGCACTCATAAGAAGATTACATGAGATACATGCTACAACCATTATCATGTACCAATCAGATTTGAAAGAAAGAATTTTAGAGGCTGCAAAATCAGATTTGCAGTACATGGACATAAGGGCAAAATTACAACAAGGTATTTTGCAACAGAAAAGTGAAGAATACAAGTTAGAAAAAGGGGATATTCTCATGTATAGGGGCATAATTTATGTGCCAACTTCTTAGGAATTGAAAAATCTGATTATAAAAGAAATGCATAATGTGCCTTATGATGGACACCCAGGTTACCAAAAAACTATTGCAGTTGTTAGGAGCCAATATTATTGGCCAGAGATGAAGAAAATTGTTGCAGATTTTATTGTCAAGTGTTTGGAATGTCAAAATGTCAAGGCTGAGAATAGACACCCAGCTGTTCTGCTACATCTATTACCCATTTCTGAGTGGAAATGCGAATTTGTAACAATATATTTCATCAACAAGCTACCGAGAAAAACCAAGCAACATGATTCCATCATGGTGGTGGTGGACAACCTTACTAAAGTTTCCCACTTTATTACAGTAAATCTCGCTCACAAGGAAATCAACATTGTTGATATTTATATGAGGGAAATCACTCGACTGCATGGTATACCCAAAATCATTGTGACTGAAAGAGATCCAAAATTTACATCAAATTTTTGGAAGGGATTATTCAAAGGATTTGGGACCAATTTGAATTTTAGCACAACTTGTCATACAGAATCAGATGGAAAATAGAGAGAGTAAATCAAGTGATTGAAGATGTGTTGAGGATGTATGTGATGGATAAACCATCCAAATGGGAGGATTACTTGCATTTGGTGGAATTTTCTTATAACAATGGGTATCAATAATCCCTAAAGATGAACGCATTTGATGCTATGTATGGTAGAAAGTGAAACACATGGTAATCTAGGATAAATCCGCAGATAGAATAGTAGTTGGGCCGAAATTAATCAAGGAAATGGAAGAGAAAATGATGAAAATAAAATAGAATTTAAAGGTTGCCCAAGATTGGCGGAAAATATATGATGATAAGGGAATAACCCATAGAGAATTTAAAGTGGGTGACCATGTTTTCTTAAAAGTAAAGGCCAAGAGAAGTTCCCTGAGGTTGGGAAATTATTCAAAGCTAGCATCTTGTTATTGTGGACCATTTGAAATCCTGGAAAGGATTGGGCCTGTAGCATACATGCTTTCCTTACTTGCATCAATGTGTATTCATAATGTATTCCATGTATTATTTCTTAAAAATTATTTACCTGATGCTAATCATGTCATTGATTGGAATGTGATTTAGGTGGAGAAAGAAGGTGACTTTCTAGTGCATCCAGCGTTCATATTGGACCGAAATATCAAGCAACTCTGGAATCGAGTCATAGGGCTAGTAAAGTTCCAATGGACCTGGTACGGTCCTGAGGATGCAACTTGGGAGCATGAAGATGCTATGATGATAGAGTACCCACATCTTTTTGAAAACTATTAAAGTTTTGATTGTATGTGTGTATACATTTCACTGAGGACAATGCATAGATAAGGGGGAGGGGAATGCAATACCGCTAGGCCAAACCCCAACTATACATATAAATGTAAATAAATATATATGCTGGTGAGCTAGGATATTTTGGGCCATAAGTGTATGTGCTGAAATACCTAGGTTCATTCCCAGTTGTAAATGTAAAAATGTCTTATAGGATGGTGAGACAGGTTGTTATAGTCCAGGAGGCTTATGTGATTATTAAGCCGAAGAGCCTAGATGCTAAATTCCAGTGAGACTATTATTGTAATATGTAAACACTTATATTATTAATGAAAACACAACACTACAGTAGACCAACCATGTAAAAGATTACGGGGGTCTAAACTCCAATAGAAAGGGAAAGGGGGGATAAGAGTCTAGGAAGGGGCTAAGCTAGGGGGATTAATCCAAATGGAATATTATATCAATATTCCTTAAATATAAATTAATAGATATGAATAAATCCTAAGAACTAAAGTAGGGAAAATGGATTCCCTTGGGTGCCAAGTGTCTTAAAGGACACAAGCATATATATATTTTTGGATATAGTGAAAACGAGATATATTTTGGGTATTATTCCTTCATTGAAGCAGTTGTGAATTGTACCTTATGGTACTGGACTGCAATGGGAACCTGTACATGTAATGGTTAGCTCGAGATTTGAATTGAAGAAGCAGGTTGTCAGGCCCATAGGACTAAAGAAGTGGGTTTTCAAGATTGTAGGGATGAATAAGTAGGTTTTCAGGCCTGCGAGCATTCTCTCTAGGTGAGAGAACTGCTAGAAATTGATTTCCCAAGGTGTCAAACTACATCTACAGGGCTCTGAGACTTCTTGTCTGGCCTATTGTTGAAGGCTCACAACGGAAGTGGGGCAGTCGAAGGACTATTTAGTGGAGAAGGGGTACACTTCCTAGGGTGGGACAGGCATGTGGGGAATGAGAGACTCTAGGTTTTTAGTTTGATTTTGCACCTATGTATGATTTTATTTTCTATTAGAGAGACCTTATCCTAGTTAGAAACCCTTTACCCAAGTGGAATTTAGCCCCATATCGGGGGTGACCCACTACTGAGAGTTATGAGCAGTGTGTTCTAAGGATGGGAGGAACGTGGAAGGTTTGCATGCAATTGGTGTTTATTTCCTAATATAACTTTCATTCATGTTCTTATTTCAATTACTGTGTGTGTGCAATTATGAGTTTCTACAATAGAATCTCTGTTGTTAAATAATATATCTGAATTTTTATTGTTGCATGCATGTTGTTATTATTTCTACTTAACTCTATTCATATGCATAATTTCTTATTTAATTTAATGGTATCATAAGTCGTAATTTTTTGTAGCATGGACCAACTCAGGTATGGGAACGTTACAAGAGAAAAAAAATTGAGTCCCTGATAATGGGGATGTTACAAAGATCTA
Source organism: Picea glauca (assembly GCA_000966675.3). Lineage (NCBI taxonomy): Eukaryota > Viridiplantae > Streptophyta > Pinopsida > Pinales > Pinaceae > Picea > Picea glauca. Next base: position 7,915 of record JZKD02S0242058.1, on the reverse strand, counting down.
GTTTTCCTTCATGTGAAGTTTTTACTATTGTTATTATATTATTTCCAAATGACATGAGCATTCAATGCATTTCCAAAACAACAACATAAAGAGGATCACTAAAAGAAAAACAATCACAAGGTATGAAACATTTTTATCCTAGGAAACCCTCATGGGGGAGAAAACCCAACAAAAAATTTCTCAATAATAGATTGTCAATACAATGCCAAGACTACGACAAAAACACCAAGAATAAAATAAGACTAAGCATGCATCTCTCTTCTCCTTCCTCCTGCAACTACAATTGCCTTCAATATATGCGCACTAGATGAGTGAGTGTGAGTGTGTACAAGTGAGGCACCATCCTCACATATAAATACTAGTTGAGGAGGCGCTAGGTTTCTGTCTCCACTTAGTAGGGTCGACTTCTTCTAGAAGTGGTTAAAACCACTTTATAAACACTAGGGGCTGACTTTACAAATACCACCATACAAATTTGGTTTGACCAATCCACAAAAGGAGATTTGATCTTATACAAGACGCGACATGGTCAATCCGCAAAATGGGATTTGATCTGTAAGATAATAACTCAAATAAAATTAGAATATTCTTCGAAGTTAAAATATTTCAACACTCCCCCTTAACGAGAAAGGTATTCTACTGACATGAACCAACACAACATCATAAAGAGAAGAAGATGGAAGCATCATCATCAACATCTGGAACACTGATTGGAACATCAAAAGTTTTTCTCATCATCAATATCATCATTGTTCACAACATGAAGCTGGAGTAATGTCAACATCATCATCAACAACAACAACAGCATCATGACGTTGAAGCATCAACATCAATATCATGAAGCTAGAACAACAACATCATCAACAACATGAAGCCGGTACAACAACATCATCAACAACACAAAGATGGTAGAACAACATCATCAACAACACGAAGATGGTACAACAACATCAAAAACAACACGAGGCTGAAAAATAACATTATCATCATGTGGTAGAAAAAGGAGGTAGGTGTATCAACAATAAAATTTATGGTACTCTGACAGAATATCCTTACTAGACCTTCAGGATCTTCCTAGGAATCATAATATTCCTTAGGATATAAAATCCTAACAATCTACGACATGGTACTCTAATAGACTGTCCTTACCGGACCTTCAGGATCTTCCCAGAAATCATAATATTCTCTAGGATATAAAATCCTAACAGAGATACCACTATTGACCACCATTGGCATATACATGCACAGGTACTCTGACAGACCATCCTTACCAGACCTTTGGGATCTACCTAGGGATGATCAATCCACTAGGATATAAAATCCTAACAAAGCTACCTGTTGTTGGTCAGGATACCATAGTATCATCAACATCAATCCCTGTTTCAAGGGAGGTCCTTTCAGACTACGCCAAGCTTGTCTCAGAAGTACTCAAACTTCACATGAGACAGAGGCTTGGTCAACACATATGCAACATCCTCATATGTGCCAACATATTGGAGCTTTGTAACTCCCCTCTACACCATATCACGAATGTAGTGATACCGGATCTCTATGTTCTTCGACTTATCATGGAACACTGGGTTCTCCATCATATTTATACAACTCTAGTTATCACATAGAATCATGGTGGCTTCCATATCCAGATCGAACAAACCGTTCAACAACTTCTGAAGCCATATGGATTCACAACTGGCGGAACATGATGCAATGTACTCCACTTTTTCCATGTTGAGAGCAATACTAGATTGCTTCCTTCTTTTCCATGAAGTCATGGCTGACCCCAAACTGAAACAACATCTTGAACTCCTCTTTTTGTTTGAGACACTTCTAGCCCAATTTGAATTAGTATAAACATACAGTCTGAAGTCATGATCTCTAGTATAACACAGACCATAATCCAACGTACCCTTAAGGTATCTCATCACATGCTTTGCAACAACAAGGTTAACACATATGGGCTCCACCAGATACTGACTCAAGGTGTTCACAACAAAGCATACAAATGGCCTGGTATTCGTCAGATACATCAACGAACCAATAATTTGTCTATATAGAGTAACATCAACCAACTCTAATGAAGTATCAACCAGGAGATTAAAATTTGTTTCCATAGGTGTGTTCATGGATTTACATTCCAACATGTCAAATATCTTCAGTATTTCAACTACATACTTCCCTTGGTTAAGTAGTATCTTCTCTGGGCTCTACCAAACTTCAAGACCTAATAAATAATGCATCCGACCTAGGTCTTTCATCTCAAACTCTGCAGTGAGCTTCTTCTTGCAATATGTGATCATCTTTTCTTCTCATGTCAAGAATAAATCGTCCACATATAGTAGCAATATAATTGGCTCATCATTCATAACCTTGAAGTAAAGGTTAGGATCAACTTTACACTATGAAACTATCAATTCTGCCATACCAAGATCTAGGAGCTTGCTTCAACCTGTAGACATGAGTCTTTCTATTTTCAACTTCAAACACTTGTGGTTGTTCTATATACACTTCTTCTTCCATAACACCATTTAAGAAAGTTGTTTTCAGATCCATCTAGTGTAACTTCCACTTCATTTTGGCTGCAAGAGCTATGATGGTTGTGATAGAAGTGTATCTGGATACAAGAGAAAATGTTTCTTCATAATCAATACCTTCCTTCTGAGAAAATCCAAGAGCCACAAATCTTACCTTATGTTTTTCAATACTTTCGTCTACTGCATGTTTTATTTTGTATATCCACTTGGAATATTGCACATCTTTGTTTTTTGGCCTGGGAACTACTTCCCATAGATCATTATTTATAATGGACTGGTATTCTTCTATCATGCCATCCATCCATTCTTTCTTCTAAATGAATTCTTGAAAGAAAGTAGGTTCCTTTTTTACAAGATCACACATAAAGGATATATAGTTGGAGAATGGCTTAGGTTTCTTTCTTTGACTCATGGTTCCTTCTGGGGAACCATACTTCTCTGCATCTTGAATAGGTTCACTTGCCCAAGCTGGCTGTTTCTTGTGAGAGATTTTCATCCAGGAGGTTATTGAGATTCTATCATATCATGATCTTTTGGAATCTTAACATCAGGGGTCACTGTAACTTCCTTTATGGGTTTTCCAACTCTGGGAGCTATAGGTTCCTCTTCACATACTTCTTCAAGTTGCCATTTCCTTGATCTTTTGAGTGATGCATATTCATCAAAGGTTACATCTCTACTGATCTCAATATTATGGTAACTTGGTACGTAAATTATGAAGGCCTTAGAGACCTCACAGTATCCAACAAATATTCCCTTTTTTCCTAAAAGATCCAACTTAGTTCTCTTTTCTTTTGGAATTTGTACAAATATTATACAACCAAATATTTTGAGATGGCTTACTTATGGCTTCTTTCTAGTCAACATTTCTTCGGTATTTTTGAATACAAGTGCACTATGGGATAATATGTTTTGGACATATACTGATATTCTTGTTGCTTCAGCCCATAAGTGCATTGGAATATCTTGATCGTGAATCATAGTATGTATTGCTTCCATAATCATTCTATTCTTTCTTTCTTATACACCATTTTTTTTAGGATTACAGGGAGTGGTGATATCCCTTTTAATCCCGACATCTCTGCAAAATATTCCAAATTCATTTGAGGTGTACTCTCCTCCATTATCTGACCTGAGTATCTTGATTTTCCTTTCGGAGAGGTTTTCTACCAAGGATTTTAATTCCGTGAACTTTTTGATTACTTCATCTTTTGAATTTAAGAAATAAACTCGAGTCTTATGAGAGTAATCATCAATAAAGGATACATAGTATACATACCCACTTAGAGAGGTTGATGGCATTGGACTGCATACATCTGAGTGGACAGGTTCCAAGATTCCTTCTAATTTACTATCACTCTTTGGTAAATGATTCTTTATGTTCTTTCATTATGCATATCCCTTGCATACACCTTCATGATCAACCTTTAATTCTGGTAAACATATAACTACCTTGCTTACATATGTTAAGGATTTGTAGTTGATGTGAACTAGTTTTCTATTCCAAATTTCACAAGGAATTTCAGTAAAGTGAGTCAAGGATACACATCTGAGTGACCTTTTAACTTGTACAAACCACCTTCTTCTATCCCAATTACAACTGCATCTTCTATATTTTTTCCTTTATGCCACATAAGAACTTCACCATCTATGAATGCAACCCTGAACCCTTTCTTATCTAGGGATGAAATAAAAATTAANGATGAGAGGAGAAGAACAAGAAGTGATGGTAGAAATCACCATCATTCTCCAAGAAATTCAACTAAGAGAGAACATAGAAGTTCAAGTCCATCCCCTATTAGGAATCATAATAAAATGCATGGGGTAGATGAGCTATAGGGGGAAATGAGAAAAATCAATCCTGCTACATTTGATAGTTATCACAAGAAGGATGAGGATGCAGAGACATGGATGGTAGGCATGAGGAAGTATTTTCAATTGCATAATTACTCTTCACAAGCAGAAGGAAGAATTGCCATCTATCAGCTCAAATGAAAAGCATCAATGTGGTGGGATCAATTTGTGTAGGTGTAGCACAATGATGAGAAGAAGGTCACTTGGAGGGAATTAAAGATGTATTTCCAGAAGAAATACTTGACTAAGTGATACTATGATAATAAAATGAAGGAGTTATTTGAACTCAAGATTGGGATTATTACCATAGATGAATATGAAAGGAGGTTTTTAGAGTTGTTGAAGTATGTTTCTTTCATCAAGGATGATCAAGTTAATATTTAGAGGTATTTGAGTGGGACTCCATCAATTATCAGTGATAAGATACATTATGATGATCCCAAGACACTAGAGGAAACTATAAGAAGGGCCAAATTCCTTTATGATCAACATAAAGGAGGAGCAACTTATTGGAAAGCTTGGGAAGATAAGAAGAAAATAAATATGGAATGGAGGAAGAAGGGAACCAAGCCACCCTTCTTTGGAAATAATTCTCAGGGACAACTAGCTTCTAAAGAACACAGAATGACCGAAATATTGGGAAAAATACCAAGGAAGCCACCTATCCAATGTTGGGTTTGTAAGGGAGATCATATGTACTGAGATTTCCCTCACAGAGGTGAAAAAGTGAGGACTGTTCACAATGTACAACAAGGCGATACAAAGGAGGACATGGGAAGAAATGTACCTAGGATCTACATAGCCTTGGATAAAAAGAAATATGAGTTTTAGTCACACATGATTGAAGTGGAAGGTAAATCAACAACCAAACAATTGTTATTTTAATTGATTTAGGAGCTAGACATAGTTATCTATATCCTAAGATGGTGGAAAGATTGCATTTTCCAAAAATCAAACTTGGAACACCTTGGTTGGTGTGGATGGCTACATGAGCTAAAACAAAAATTAATGAGATGGTTAAGGCATGTCCAATGGACATGAATGGATTGAGAACCATGGCAGATTTGAAAATCATACCTTTAGATTCCTATGAATTCCTAATTGGTATGGATTGGTTGGACCAACATCATGCTATCATAGACTGTTGTAATAAGGAATTTACTTGATTGCATGAGAAAGGGAATTTAAGGATAGTACAAGGAATTCCCAGGGAAATAACAATCAGATAAATTTCATCCTTGTAGCTGAAGAAGAGTTACAGAAAAGGGTGTCAAATATTTTCAGCACATATGGAAGAGACACCTAAAGAGAAGATGCCAAATATTGAAGATTATGTATTTCTAAAATAGTTTGAATATGTATTTAAGGAAATACCAGTATTTCCACCCAAGATAGATATTGACTTCTCCATCAATCTGATGCCTGAAGCAACGCTAGTATCTAATACCCCTTACAGGATGAGTACACTAGAACTAAATGAATTGAAAATGCAACTGGAAGAGATTCTGAAGAAGGGGTATATATGACCAAGCGTGTCACCTTGGGGTGCCCTAGTACTACTTGTGAAGAAAAAGGACGGAACATTCAAACTTTGCAATGACTTCAAGAAGTTGAACAAGGTAACTATGAAGAAAAAAGTACCCTTTTCCAAGGATAGATAACCTCTTTGATCAGCTCAAAGATGCAAAAATATTCTCCAAGATTGATCTTAGGTCAGGATATCATCAGGTAAGAATTAGAGAAGAAGACATAAAAAAGTCTTCCTTCATAACAAGGTATGGTCATTATGACTTCATAGCGCTACCATTTGGTTTATCAAATGCACTAGATGTCTTCATGTGTTTAATGAATGGAATTTGTAGAGATTACTTAGATAAGTTTGTCATTGTCTTATTGGATGAAATTCTTATATATTCTAAGTTTGAAGAATAGCATGAGCAACACTTGAGGATGGTTTTATAGTTATTGAGGGAACATTAGTTGTATGCCAAATTGAGCAAGTGCTCATTCTATCAGGAGAAAATTCATTATTTGGGACATATCATTTCAGAGGATGAGATCACAATGGATATAGAAAAGATAAATGCCATTGAAGGATGGCCAAAACCAAGTAATTTCTCAGAGGTAATGTTGTTCATGGGCCTTACAGGATAATATAGGATATTTATTGAAGGATTCTCAAAGATTGCACACCCAATCACTTCCTTGCAAAAGAAAAGTGTGAAGTTTGAGTGGATAATGGATTGTGAAAGGAGTTTCCAACACCTAAATCATTTACTAACAAATTCTCCAATACTAAGGATTGATGATCTAAAATAAGACTTCATTATATGTATTGATGCTTGCAAAGAAGGAATTGGGGGAGTTCTTAGTCAGAATGGGTATGTAGTGTGCAATGAATCAAGGAAATTAGAGGAGCATGAAAGGAAATATGATACTCACAATTTGGAATTGGTAGCTATATTACATTCCTTGAATATGTGGAGGCACCACCTCATGGGGAAAATATTTGAGTTGAGAATGGACCATAGTGGTCCGAAATATTTATTTGGACAACCAACTCTAAATTCTAGGAAAAGCAAGTGGTTAGAATTCCTCAGTGAATACGACTTTGATATAAATCATATCAAGGGGAAAGAGAAAAAGGTGGTGGATGCACTCATCAGAATATTACATGAGATACATGCTACAACCATTATCATGTACCAATCATATTTGAAAAAAGAATTTTAGAGGCTGCAAAATCAGATTTGCAGTACATGGACATAAGGACAAAATTACAACAAGGTATTTTGCAGCATAAAAGTGAAGAATACAAGTTAGAAAAATGGGATATTCTCATGTATAGGGGCATAATTTATGTGCCAATTTCTTAGGAATTGAAAAATCTGATTTTAAGAGAAATGCATAATGTGCCTTATGATGGACACCTAGGTTACCAAAAAACTATTGCAGTTGTTAGGAGCCAATATTATTGGCCAGAGATGAAGAAAATTGTTGCACATTTTATTGTCAAGTGTTTGGAATGTCAAAACGTCAAGGCTGAGAACAGACACCCAGCTGGTCTTCTACATCCATTACCCATTTCTGAGTGGAAATGGAAATTTGTAACAATGGATTTCATCAACAAGCTACTGAGAAAAACCAAGCAACATGATTCCATCATGGTTGTTATCACTGAAATTTCGTCCGCACAGGGCGACAAGAACTCCGCATCGTCAACACAAAAAAACAGTCGTTCATGGCACAAGGATTAACTCCATAGCACAGCAAAAGGGTCAAAACTATGCAAAATGGCCAAAAAATTAAAAATCGTTATGCACCCACTGGGCGCGCGCGCGCGTGCGCAACATCTTCGTATCTGGAGCGCATATGCGCGGCTGTGGGGTGAAAAACCCGCGCGCCTGCCAAACGACACATTTATGAAGCTGGTCGGCCTCCCAACCACTAATGGATCAGCTCCCAAGTTGATTTGACATCAAATCCGAGCTCAATCTGCGTGGGGAGGCTGGTCAAAGACCTAATTGTGC
>JZKD02S0242035.1:326386-342373 GCA_000966675.3 Picea glauca | reverse complement strand
CAGAATTAGAGCATAGGCTTCACAACCAAAAACTTTAAGATTAGAATAATTACAAGGATGACCTATCCATACCTCTTATGGATTTTTTCACTCTATTGTTGTTGATGGTGATCGATTCACCAGATAACAAGTTGATGTAGGAGCATCTCCCACTTCAAGCGAGCCAGTGCTGAAGTGGAGGACAACTGGACAAATGCCAGCACAAGTTTTGAAAACACCTTGAAAATGTTGCGTGAACATTAATGTGATAATTTAATGAAGCACACTTTATATATTGCAATGGACGTTGAGTGGATAGCTCTCGTCCTTTAGTAGGCAGAGGCATTTAAAATAGTTAATGTAAAGTAGATAGAATTCAATTCTAGACTAGATAGTTTGAGAGCGCAAGAGGGAAACGGGATATAGACACCTCATTGTGCATTTGTATCATTAGTTAGAAGCATTTTGAGAAAGAGCATGCAAAGAGTTGTTTGAGAACACTCATGTACAAATATTTTAATTAATAGAAGAGATTGGTTCAAATTTTTGTGTCTGTTCTCTGTGTAGTGATGTTGATATGCTCATGAATGTTTGCTTCTTGTTATACATTTTCTTTTATATGTTGTGTATATGATTTCATATTTGAATTGAAGTCTAAGAGGAGGAGGGAATGAGTTTCAACTGTTTCTCTATTTGAGTCAGAGAAATCCTGCAAGGAGTGCAGTTGAAGTGTCCATAAGGAGTGCGTTGACAGAGGGTTCAAATAGAGAGAACTTTTGTTCTCATTCATCCATAAGGTGTAGTTGGACATAGGATTCATGAAAGGAGTGCGCAAGCCGATTAAAAGTCTCAGGGTTGTGAACCTGAGTGAAGTATTGAAGGATTGTTGCTGCAGGTGTGCGCAAAGTTAAGAGACTTCAACACTTAGACGAGGTTGAAGATTTTCCGCAAGGAGTGCGTGCAAGAGTTTCCTGGAGGACTTGAAAGTCATGGAAAAGAACAGGAAGGATAGGCCTTCAGAGTTGTTGAAGGAAAACATAGAAAAGTTGTGCCTTAAGGTTAAGCAGGTGTCGCAAGTTGTGTGCAGGTGAACAAGTCTTCGTGGAGGGAGTACTTGGTTCATTTCACATTATTCATCAGAAAGGAATGGACAGTCGGTATTCTCCGAGGAGAATCTGTGAATCTCTGTGAGTCGTTATATCTTGTGGATGTGCAGGGGAGATATAATGACGTATTCCCGAAGGTTTAAGCTCAAGACGAATAGAGTCGTTGATCCAGGTCAGCTAGGATCGTTGGATTATTCGTGAAATCGCCTATCGGGATTTTGTGAGAGAAGAGTCGAAGATTTGGTTATGGGAATCACGATATTGCGATACGCGATATCCAAATGGCTACGTAAGCAGTGTGGGCCATAGCTAAGTCGGTGAGTGGAGGACAGGAGGCATGAGCTATCGGAGTTTCGCAGCAAGAAGTGGCGAAAACATTGCATCAGGATTCACGAAATCGTGAACCCCAAATTCCCGATAGAGGTGACTGGATGTTGAAAGGTCAACTCGAATGTGTGTCAGGTAACCGGCATATCGAGAGTTGGGAGTCGGTAAAATGAAGTGTTCGACATCGCGAGTAACGAAATTGCAATAGAAGAAGTCCCGACAAGTAAGGAAAAGAACAGTGTTGACTGAGGTGTCGAGTCTCAGCGATTCGAGAGTACAACGTTCGATCACTGACCTCGCAAAATTGCGAAGTCCGATCCTCCGAGTGCAGAGAGGGGATCGAGCAAGAATTCTGTGGGTGTAGATTTACCGATAGGGAGATAGAAGAACCTTAGATTTATTTGGGCCGAAGGAGAAGAGAAGATCCTGTGTGCGCGTGGACCTTCCGACCTGCAGGTGGTGAAGGGGCTGCATTGCTATCAGTTTGGTATTAGAGCACAAAAAGTCTCTTTGATTTATGTAGCAGAGAAGAGGAGAATTCACCATGCCACCGAGAAGAGATAGACAGTCACCTGATCCAGAGGATAGGGAAATGTTGTGATGAAGAGGTCGACAGATGGCAGATCCAACCATAGAGAGGCAAATGTGTGATCTCCGAGCTAGACTTGAAGACATGGAGACATCGCAAAGATGCACAGCTAGTGCAGGGGATCTGAGTGATTCCAAAAGTGAAATTGAGGATGAACGTGAAGAGGAAGTTGCAGCCGAAGATGCATCAAAAGAGCATTTGATCAGAGCTATTGCAAGGATGGGTGTAACAGAAAAGATGGACATTCCAGTTTATGAGGGAAACTTGGACGCGGAGGAGCTTCTAGACTGGATTAGAGCTCTCAACACATACTTCGAGTACGAAGATGTCGAAGAGGACAAGAAAGTCAAGCATGTTGTCACTAGATTGAAAGGACATGCAGCATTGTGGTGGGATGAACTACAAGCTGACAGACGCTGCAAGGGCAACTAGAAAATTAAGAGCTCGGATAGGATGATCGCAAAGATGAAGGCGAAATTCATCCCCAGGGATTATCAAATTACTCTGTTCAGGAGGATGCAGAACCTAAGATAGAAGCTGATGACAGTGAAGGAATACACTGAGGAATTCTATAAACTGAATATCAGAGCAGGTCATTGGGAGAGCGATGATGATAAAGTTTCCATATACATGAATGGTCTGAGATACGACATTCAGGATGAGATGAGTATGGTAACCATCCGAATGGTATAAGATGCTTATCAGATGGCTCTGAAAGCTAAGGAAAATATGAGCCAAAAGCAGAGTCAGAGGGGTAGAGGTAGGAGCCAGCCTAGAGGCAAGTCAATTTCCCAGGAAAGAAACTAGAATCCCAAGGAGGAATGGAAGAAACCTCAGGGTAAAGTTGAAAGAGGTGGAACCTCACAGAGAGGGCCATATGTTGAACAACGAGGACAACATAATGAGCAGAAAGGAGATTATACTGACAACAACACTTTCCCTCATACCAGAGGTAGAGGAAGAGGAAGAGGTGGAGTAGTCACATGCTTAACATGTGGAAAGAACAGGCACAAGTCTTATGAGTGTCCAGAGAAAAATAAGGACATTGTAGAATCTCACATCGTCGAGGCGTAGAGGCGACATGTTGAGGCCGAAGACACAGAAGGCAGAAGATCGCTCATGATGCGAAAAGTACTTTTGACACCTGAGAAGGAGGTGAAAATTTCATTCCAAAGGACCAGACTTTTTAGGACTGCTTGCAAGACCAAGGATAGGGTATGCAAGGTCATTGTGGACAGTGGTATCACGAACAATCTCATTTCTATAGAGATGGTAGAGAAGCTGGAGTTGGAGACGACTGATCATCCAAGTCCATATAAAGTTTTGTGGCTATAGAAAGGACACCAGGTAACTGTCACTAAACAATGCTTGGTTGAATTTAAAATAGGGGGATATAATGATAAGATTTTATGTGATGTCATTTCTATGGATGTTTTTCATCTATTGTTGGGTAGACCATGGAAATATGATAGAAATGTGATTCATGATGGACGAATGAACACATACACCTTGGAGAAGAATGGGAGGACACACATGTTGCTTCCGATAAAAGATGAGGTGAAGCCAGAAGTAAGGAACACTGTACTTCTCATGAGCATGAAGGAACTCCTTAATGAGGTTAAAAAGAAGGAGGATCCACAATTCTTTGTGGTCAGGAAGCCGAGGATTGTTTTGACCAGCACAAGAGTGGATGATTTGTCAGAGGAGGTTCAGGAACTGCTGGAAGAGTTCACTGATATTTTAGTGGACGAATTACCTCATTCGTTGCCACCAATCAGGAGTGTGAGTCATCACATTGATCTCATACCAGAAGCCAGTTTTCCAAAAAAATCCATGTACAGATTGACGCCGTAGGAGAATGAAGAGTTTAAGAAGCAAGTCCAGAAGTTATTGGACAAAGGTTTGGTTAGGAAGAGCTTGAGTTCGTGTGTTGTTTCGACAGTACTGAGTCCAAAGAAAGACGAAGGATGGAGGATGTGTACTGACTCAAGGGCGATTAACAAAATAACCATCAGGTACAGATTTTCATTGCTGAGGATGGATGATCTGATGGACTGCTTGAGCGGAGCCAAGTATTTTTCAAAGATTGATTTGAAAAGTGGATATCATCAGATTCGCATGAGGGAAGGTGATGGATGGAAGACAACATTCAAGACAAACGAGGGTTTGTATGAATGTCTTGTTATGCCATTTGGCTTAACAAATGCACCAAGTAACTTCATGAGGTTTATGAATGAAGTCCTAAAGGAGTTCATCGGGAAATTTGTCATTGTGTATTTGGATGACATATTGGTTTTCAGTAAAACAACAACGGAGCATCTGAAGCATTTGGCTATAGTGATGCAGAAATTGGAGCAGGAGAAGCTGTTGATAAACATGAAGACGTCCTCATTCATGAAGATAGAGCTCATCTATTTGGGATTTTTTATTTCCGCAAATGAGTTGAGGATGGATCCAGATAAGGTGGAGGTAGTCAAGAATTGGCCATCACCGAAGAACATATTTGAGGTGAGAAGTTTTCGTAGATTGACTAGCATCTACCGAAAGTTCATTAGTAATTTTAGTGGAATTAGCGCAGCAATGATGGATACAGTGAAGAAATGGAATAAATCTTTTCATTGGACTGATGAGGCTGAGAAGAGCTTCAAATTGTTGAAAAGGAAGATTATGGAACAACCATTTTTGGTGTTGCCGGATTTCCAAAAGACACTTCAAGTGAAATGCAATGCGAGCGGATTTGCAATCGGAGCAGTCTTAAGTGAAGAAGACATGCCGATAGCGTACTTCAGTGAGAAGCTGAATGAGGTGAAATTAAAGTACTCCACATATGATAAGGAATTTTATGCTGTCATACAGGCATTGAAGAAGTGGAGGCATTACTTGATACCCAAAGAATTTGTTTTATATAGTGATAATCATGCATTACAGTTTGTGACTCAATAGGAGAAGTTGAATTAGAGGCATGTTAAGTGGGTTGAGTATATGCAGAATTTCACATTTGTGATTAAACATATTTCTGGTACTGCTAACAAAGTTGTTGATGCTTTGAGCAGGAAGTGTTTGATGTTGCAGGAGTTCAGAGTCAAAACATTGGGTTTTGATGATCTCAGGGACATGTACAGAGATGATCTAGATTTTCAGGAGGTGTATGAAGCAGCTGAGAATCCAGTTCTCAGAGATAGCAGCAAATGGGTCGAATACATGATCCAGGAAGGGTTTCTATTTAAGGGCAATCAACTGTGTATCCTGAATTGATCCATGAGCGAGAATCTGCTGAAGGACAAACACAGTGGAGGATTGGCAAGACATTTCGGTCATGATAAGACATTCGCGAAGCTGAGCGAATCATACTTTTAGCCAAGAATGCGATCAGAGGTCAAGAGATTTTTGGATAGATGCATAATTTGCCATCATTCGAAAGGGAGGAAACAGAATGCGATATTTTATCAACCATTTCCCATACCCAAGAGGTCGTGGGATGCGATTAGCATGGATTTTGTGTTGGGGTTGAGGACACAAAGAGGTTGTGATTCAATATTTGTGGTGGTGGATAGATTTTCCAAGATGGCACATTTTATTCCATGTCAGAAGACTAGCAATGTGACTCACATCGCGAATCTGTTTTTCAAAGAGGTCATTCGACTTCATGGCTTACCGAGGAGTATAGTTTCGGACAGAGACACAAAGTTCATAGGGCATTTCTAGAGAACCTTATGGAAAAAGCTAGGAATTAACTTGTTGTTTAGTTCAGCGTATCATCCTCAGACGGATGGACATACAAAAGTGGTAAACAGAAGTCTGGGAGATTTGTTGAGAAGCTTGGTGATAATATATTGCCACAAGTAGAGTTTGCGTATAACGACTCAGTCAACAGGAGCACAGGGAATATTCCATTTCAAGTTGTCTATGGAATGCATCCGAGAGGAATTTCTGAATTAAGGGATTCATGACAAACTACAACTAGGAGCTCTAGTGCAGAAGAATTCGTTGAGGCGATGAAGGAACTTCACAACCAGGTGAAGGAGAGACTGCTAAGATCAAGTCAGGAATATAAATGCAGAGCCGATCAGCATAGAAGACAACATCAGTTTGAGGTTGGTGATTTGGTTTTGGCACACTTGAGAAAAGAAAGGTTCACGAGAGGAACATATAATAAGTTGAAAATGAAGAAAATCAGACCATGTAGGGTCTTGAATAAGTTCGGGGAAAATGCTTATGAGATTGAATTACCTGATGGGATCGGAATATCTCCGATATTCAATATCTCAGATTTGTACCCATACAAAGCTGGAGAAGAAGACACTGGAACTGATCATTCAGTGATCCAGTGGATGAAACAGATGCCAGTTACAAAGAGGCCACAGATGGAGTGCATATTGGACAAGAAAGTGAGCAAAAGGACCAGGCGGAAAGAATACTTTGAGTATCTGGTCAAATGGAAGAATCATCCAGTTGAAGATGCCAGCTGGGAGACTGAAGAAGAAATATTTAAGCATGGACAGACCATGCATGAGCTCATGGATAGGAGCCTGTGAAATTTTTCAAGCAAGGGAGTATGATGCAGGAGCATCTCCCATGTCAAGCGAGCCAGTGTGGAAGCGGAGGGAAGCTAGACAAATGCTAGCACAAGTTTTGAAAACACCTTGAAACTGTTGCGTGAACATTAATGTGATAATTTAATGAAGCACACTTTGTATATTGTAATGGACCTTGAGCGGATAGCTCTCGTCCTTTAGTAGGCAGAGGCATTTAAAATAGTTAATGTAAAGTAGATAGAATTCAATTCTAGACTAGACAGTTTGAGAGCGCAAGAGGGAAATGGGATATAGACACCCTCATTGTGCATTTGTATCATTAGTTAGAATTATTTTGAGCAAGAGCATGCAGAGATTTGTTTGAGAACACTCATGTACAGATATTTGAATTAATAGAAGAGATTGGTTCAAATTCATGGTTTTGTGTCTGTTCTCTGTGTAGTGATGTTGATATGCTCATGAATGTTTGCTTCCTATTATACATTTTCTTTTATATGCTGTGTATATGATTTCATGTTTGAATTGAAGTCTGAGAGGAGGAAAGAATGAGTTTCAATTGTTTCTCTATTTGAGTAAGAGAAATCCTGCAAGGAGTGCAGTTGAAGTGTCCACAAGGAGTGCATTGACAGAGGGTTCAAATAGAGAGAACTTTTGTTCTCATTCATCCAGAAGGTGCAGTTGGACATAGGATCCATGCAAGGAGTGCACTGGCTAACTAAAAGTCTCAAGGTTGCGAACCTGAGTGAAGTATTGAAGGACTATTGTTGCAGGTGTGTGGAGAGTCAAGAGACTTCAACACTTAGACGAGGTTGACGATTTGTCGCAAGGAGTGCATGCAAGAGTTTCCTGGATGACTTGAAAGTCATGGAAAATCTCAGGAAGGATAGGCCTTTAGAGTTGTTGAAGGAAAGCATAGAAAATTTGTGCCTGAAGTTTAAGCAGGCGTCGCAATTTGTGCGCAGGTGAACAAGTCTTCGTGGAGGGAGTACTTGGTTCATTTCACAGAATTCATCATAAAGGAATGGACGGTCGATATTCTCCGAGGAGAATCCATGAATCTCCATGAGTCATTAGATATTGTGGATGTGCAGGGGAGATAAAACGACATATTCTTGAAGGTTTAAGCTCAGGACAGATAGAGCCGTTGATCCAAGTCAGCCAGGATCGTTGGATTATTCGCGAAATCGCCTATCGAGATTTCGTGAGAGAATATTTGGTTACGGGAATCGTGATATCCCGATGGCTACGTAAGTAGTGTGGGCCACAACTGAGTCAGTGAGTGGAGGAAAGGTGGCACGAGCTATCGGAGTTTCGCAGCGAGAAGTGGTGAAAACATTGCATCAGGATTCGTGAAATCGTGAACCCTGAATTCCCAATAGAGGTGACTGGACGTTGAAAGATCAACTCACACGTGTGTTGGGTAATCGGCATATCGGGAGTCGGGAGTCGGTAAAACGAAGTACTCGACATCGCGAGTAATGAAATCATGATAGAAGAAGTCCCGACAGGAAAGGAAAAGAACAACGTTGACTGAGTTGTCAGGTCTCGGTGATCCAAGAGTACAACGTTCGATCACTGACCTCGCGAAATCATGAAGTCCGATCCTTCGAGTGTACAGAGGGGATTGAGCGAGAATTCTGTGGGTGTAGATTTCCTGATAGGGAGATAGAAGAACCTTAGAGTTCTTCGGACCAAATGAGAAGAGAAGATCATGTGTGCGCGTGGACCTTCCGACCTGCAGGTGGTGAAGTTGTTGCATTGCTATCACAAGTTGTAGTCACTTCTTCTTCCCACAGTTCTTGCTGCAAGTTGGTGTTACTAAGCATACTCCTTTCTCTCTCTAGAAGAGTCATGTTCATGCATTCAACAACTCCATTTTGCTTATGAGTATATGCAGTATTTTTATGCCTATCAATCCCAAAATCCTTGCAATAGTTCTCAAATTCCATCAACGTAAATTCACCACCATTATCAGTTCTTAAATATTTAATGGACCTACCAGTTCTCTTTTCCACTAAAGCTCTAAACTACTTGAAAACAATAAACACATTAGCCTTTCTTTTCAACATATAGATCCACACCTTCCTAGAGAAATCATATATAAAAGTAACAAAATATGATGATCCTCCATACGAAATAGTAGGGGATGGTCCCCAAACATTAGAATGGATATAGTCAAGGATTCCCTCACTAGTGTGTCTTTCGGTTTTAAATTTCTGCCTATTCTTTTTTCCATAAATACAGTGCTTGCAGAAATCTAACTTTAAAGACTTTAGACTAGGAAGCAACTTGCGATCAGATAATATCTTCAATCCTCTTTCACTCATATGGCCCAACTGTTGATACCACAGTCGAACATAATCACTATCATTCTCAGATATAACTGTCACATGATCTGACTCGGTTCTTCCTTCTAACAAAAATAGGTTTCTAACCTTCTTCTCTTTCATAACCAATAGGATTCCTTTGTAGAACTTCATAAATCCACCTTGAACGATACTTTTATATCCTCCAGTATCTAAGTCTCTCAAAGAAATTAGGTTCTTCCTAAGCTTAGGTACATGTCTCACATTAGTTAGTATTTTAACAGTTCCTTCAAACATCTTAATTCGAATGCTACCAATTCCCACAACTTTACATGATATGTCATTTCCCATGTAAACAATTCCATCATCTATAGACTGGTAAGTAATAAACCAGTGTCTATAAAGACACATGTGATTTGAAGCACCAAAATCTAATAACCACTGTTGATCATGACGTGAACCAATACTAATTGATAAAACTTCATCAGTCATACCTGAACCTGTTGCTGAACTTGTTTCAATTGCATTCACTTCCTTTGTCTCTTTTGGAGGGTCTTCTTTGGAGGCTTGTTGTCTCTTCCAACAATCCTTCTTCAGGTGTCCAGATTTTCCACAAAACCAACACTTAAGCTTTCTCTTCTTTCCCTTTGACTTTGACAGAGATAAATCCCTCTAAACATGTCCTCTTTCCTTAGGTCTGCCTC
The DNA here is from genome assembly GCA_000966675.3 of Picea glauca. NCBI lineage: Eukaryota > Viridiplantae > Streptophyta > Pinopsida > Pinales > Pinaceae > Picea > Picea glauca. The sequence goes on along the minus strand of JZKD02S0242035.1, from coordinate 332,827 downwards.
TGACCATCATCGCCTTAGATGTAGAGGCTTCTGAAATGGATTTCTTTCTTGTTTCCTCAAACAGTAAAGCTCCAACAATAACATCAAACTCAATACTTTTCGTTGTGCTGAAAATAATAGAGGTAACAAAGTGATCCCATGATTCAGGAAAAGAACGCAATAATGTAATTTCCTTATCTTCAGAATCAAATTTTACTCCCATGTTGGTCAACTAAACTAAGAGAGTATTAAAAGTATTTAAATGATCATCTATTTTCGTACCTTCCTTCATGCGAAAACTATACAATTGTATTTTCAGGAAGATCATGTTTGTCAATGATTTCGTCATATACATGATTTCCAACTTCGTCCACAAACTGGTTGTTGTCTTCTTTGCAACAATGTTGAACATAACATCATCGACCAAACACAGACGTATGGCACTCAATGCTCTCACATCGATCTCATCCTAGTCTTCATCTGTTATGGTCACGGGTTGCTTTTCTTTTCCCAAAATCACCTTCACATGCCTTGTTGCATGAGCAAATCATGCATCTTAACCTTCCAGATCTCGAAATTATTCTTTCCATTGAAATTTTCAATTTCGATTTAGCACTCTGAGTTTTCTCCATTAGCAGAAGAAAAAATTCTAGAAAATTATGCTTATAAAACCAAGGCCCTTTTAAAAATAACGTGGAGGAATAATGGTATAAACTTCACAAGGTTTAATAAAAAAAAAAGGTTTAATAATAGGTATATCAGGTGGGCCTGGTACCTAAGAGACTTTGTACAATGGAAACTGGACAATTGGAAATTAATGATTCCACTTAGAAAGTTATCATAGTCAAACTTGATACATGTAATAGAATCCATAAGGAACAAGACTGAAAAAATACCTAGAATAGACTCATATACAGTCTTATCATGCTCATAACATAGGATCTGACAAGTCATGGAAATGGCTTGCCTATTCATGTCAGGAAAAATGGTAGATTTGAATGGAGGTGGGATGGTTAGAAGTGGGGTAATTGAATCCAATAACTTGATTAATAACTTGTCCTTTTCAGGTTGAGATAATTTTTGGTATCTGGAGGCCATGGAATCATCATCTATATATTCTTGAGAAATAGGGTCATCAAAATGATGTACTTGAGCAATAGATTCTCTTGAAAATGAACATATTTTTGAAATATTGTAACTATAAAGAGTATTCTATTTATTATTGATGTATTATTCATTAGATCAATCCCCTTTTATGGATTGATCATGTTGAGAATTATAAATGACCAAATCCCCATTTGCGGATTGGTGAAACCCTAATTGTAATAGGAAGAATGAGAAGTCGACCCCCAGATTAAATTAAGGTTGTTCTAACTACCCAAAATAAGAAGTCGGCCCTGCCAGTGAAAAGACACCTTAGTTCAACGTCTGCCAGATTGTATAAATAAGAGAGGCGAGCGCCTCATTTGTTCACACACTCACTTGTTCATTGAGAAGCAAGTTTCATAGTTGCAGTTGGAGAAGAGAGAGAGAGAGAGAGAGAGAGAGAGAGAGAGAGATGGAGGATTATGTATTTCTCAGTGATCCTATCTATGCTATTGTTATCTAGTTAAATGAAAAGAACTCTAATAATAGATCAAACCTTAACATGGTATCAAAGCTAAGCTAAAGAGAGCATCTTTCACACGAGAAAGTGAAAAACGTCACTGTTACCGTACATGCAAATTAGGGATTTTTGTTGATGAAGTATTTCATCCCCAAGACCATCTAAAAAAGTGCGCCCTTCCTCAAGGATCACTTTGGCATCCTCAACGCAACTTTTCAGTGGATAGATCTCCCAAAAAGTGAAACCCTAGTTTTCACGAGGTACTAGACAACCAGAAGTACCAAAGTACCATAAGTACCAGAAGAACCAGAAAACTAGAAGCACCAATCCATAAATCCACTGGTCAAGTTTGAGAGTGTAAAATTTGGATTTTCATAAATCTAACTGCACCAGCCTACTCACCTCATCTTAGTGCATCTATCCCCTGGATCAAAATTTCAAAATTTGAAGTTTGAAAAATTAGGGTTTCCTCATAAAACCCTAAGTTGCAGTTGCAGTCTCAGTATCAGTTGAAGTATTAGATGTAGTACCAGTTGTAGTCACCCTTAAAGTTTTTAAGAGTTGGTAATTATTACCGCTTCTACCAGATGGTGCCACTGCCTGCAAATGCCATCAAAGGTATGTGCTCACATATGTTTAAACTGTTAATATTTAAAGGGTATTTACAGGAGAAGGGATCTCTTACCATATATCCAGAAGGATATCAAGATCCAACACATTCAGAGGAATAATGCAACCCAGGTTTGATTATTCTGATATGCATCTATTTGTTATGACATTATTTTGATATAGATTGCATGTTGAAGCTATTACCATCATACTAACCTTTGGTCAAAATTAAAGTCAAGGTATTAGATGGATTAAAAGTTGAGATCATAGATTTTATCTTCTAACCCAACCTTCTATCAAGATAGCATATTTTCTTAGTACAAAAGACAGGTTGAAGAAAGCACTCGTCATCTTGAGTGAAGGATACTTGGAAGAAAAGAAAGCACACTCATTCTTGAGGAAAAGGCTCCAGGTCCCAGGTTTGATTAATCAATTTGATAAGATTCAAAGTTACACATGACAAGTTGATGACTAAAACTTTACAAGTAACCACTATAGTTGAGATAACAGTATTTGAAAAGTATTATACTTGGTAGCATGTGAGCATATAGAGGTAAATTCTTAATGTAATCATTTTCCTGATACAACTAACACCTCCTCTAGGAGAAACCTCATGTGATAGCTCCAGGTTGCCATGGAGGAATGTTTGATCACAACACTATAAGATTTTGACCTCATTTCGTATTATATCTATTACCTTTAATCTTTGCTTCAAACAAGTTACAAGTGATAGCTCTAAAGGAGCTACTGTGATGATTGTTCGTGCTATTTCTTTATCTACTATTATCAAAAAGATATTATTCTTGCTTGTTGTTTTGTTTACCTTGTCTTACGTCACAGGTGATAACCCTCAGAAAGTTATAGTGAAGGTTGCATAAAGAAACATATTAGATGAGACATGAAGTAGACTATGTACATGACCATATACACTCACATACCAAAGAAGATGAAGAAGAAGCTATCTCTTGAGATTCAAAATATCTCATATGAAGATTGACTGAAATAAGTAGAAGGATCCAAAGATGACAGAACATTAGAACGAGAAGCAGATCTCGTTTGAAGCCTGACTCTGTCTTCCATATTTAGACTTTGTATGCAACACCAAGTATACCCTTTAAGAGATGAAGAAGTGCTTGCAGACTTTGAAGAAATCGAGAGTAAGCCTGATCTCAGAAAGAATCAGATGAAGAGACAACTTACAATACCAGAAGACATATGTCGTGAGAAGACTAGATCATAACTTCCTAGACTCCTAGGAGATATGAAATCTCTGGGATGATTCACTTGTTTCAGTGACAAAGAAGGAAGCCAGTCAGAAAGACTAGGATATGGATTCTTCCGTGAGAAGAGAAGTTAGTAATGAATTCCAATATTGATCTATATAGATCAAACATGTTGCAGATGTACAAATCCTGATGTATGTCCAGAGGATTCTCCCCAAAAAAGGGAGAATATTATGACGAGACACTTATTGAAGAAACAATTCCAGTATTTATGAAGACAACCAAGAAAACCATGATTCATATATAGTATGAGATGTAGGGGGAGAAGTCCCCATATTTAAAATTGAGTGTTAGTTGGTGCAGTACACCAATTGGGTCATGAAGACATGACTATGATAGCATTAACCCCATGAAAGAAGAAGAGCTATCTTCAGTATTAGTTATTGATCCACTTTCAGTTTCAGATGAAACTATTTTCATGATAAAATAAGAGGAGTTACTCTCATATTTTAGCAGCCACAATGAGAATGAAGCAGTCATTCTTAGCCTCAGAGCAGCTATAGGTGAAGAGTCCTAGATTCCAAAAGGGACAGTTGCGGAAAGAGTAGAGGACATACTCCCAGATAGTGAGACAGATAGTGCCTTGCAGAAAGCACATAGAGCTAGCACATGATTGTGCAGATTGAGTTGCAGTTGAGCAAGTGTACCAGATTGGTACAATGTAATGAGAAAAAATTATTTGAATATTGAAGACTCATGTCTACCAATTGAATAAGGATCTGTACGTGTTGAAGCAAGCTCCTAGAGCTTGATATGGCAGAATTAATTTTTTCCTAATGATATCGGGATTTACCAAGAGTAAAGATTATTCTAAACTCTACTTCAAGGTTATGAATGATGAGCCAGTGATATTTCTGTTGTATGTGGATGAATTATTCTTAACTAGAAAATAAAGGCTCATCACCGAATGTAAGAAGAAGCTCGTTGCAGAATTTGAGATGAAATACCTTGGCCTAATGAATTATTTCTTAGGTATTGAGGTATGGCAGAGCCCAGAGAGAATATTCCTTAACCAAGGGAAGTATGCAGTTGAAATCCTAAAGAGATTCAATATGTTGGAGTGCAAGTCCATTAATACACCCATGGAAATGGATTTGAAGCTTCCGGTTGACACTTCGTAAGAATTGATTGATGCCATGATGTATACAAAGGTATTGGAACATTGATGTATCTGGTGAACACCAGACCAGAAATCTGTTTTTTCATGAACACCTTGAGTCAGTTTCTGGTAGAACCCAGACATGTTCACCTAGTTGTTACAAAACATGTGATGAGGTACCTTAAGGGTACATTAGATTATGGTCTCAGTTATGATGGAGATCATAATTTCACACTGAGTGGGTACACTAATTCAGATCGGGCTGGAAGTGTTTCTGACAGGAAGAGAACTTCAGGATGTTGTTTAAGTTTGGGATTAGCCTGATCTCATGGAAAGTAGGAAGCAATCAAGCATTGCTCTTAACATGACAGAAGCAGAATACATTGTTGCGTGTTCTACCAGTTGTGAATCCATATGGCTTCGCAAGTTGCTGACAGGTCTCTTCTATCTAGAGATGGATGAAACCACGATCCCATGTGATAACTAGAGCTGCATAAAGATGACAGAGAATCATGTATTTCATGACAAGTCGAAACACATAGAGATCCGATACCATTACATCTGTAACATGGTGTAGAGAGGAACCATAAAGCTCCAATATGTTAGCACAGGTGAACAAGTTTGCGATGTGTTGACCAAGCCTCTATCTCTTGTAAAGTTTGAGCACTTTCGATATAATCTCGGTATAGTCCGAAAGGACCTCCCTCGAAAGGGGGAGTAGTTTTGTGTTGAGATATGCAAGTCTAGTACCGTGCTTCCATCTTAATTGTTGTGACAAAAATCTAGTCTAATACTATGTTTCCAGCTTAATTGTTGTGTTGAGATATGCCAACCTAGAAATGTGCTTCTAGCTTAATTGTTGTGACGAAAATCTAGTCTAGTACTGTGCTTCCAACTTAATTGTTTTGTTGAGATATGTCAGCCTAGTACTGTGCTTCCAACTTAATTGTTATGATGAAAAGCCATTCTAGTATTGTGCTTCCATCTTAATTGTTGTCATGAAAAGCTAGTCTATTACTGTGCTTCCAGTTTAATTGCTGTGTTGAGATATGCCAGCCTAGTACTGTGCTTCCAACTTAATTACTGTGATGAAAAGTCGGTCTAGTACTGTGATTCCAACTTAATTGTTGTGTTTTGATTCCAACTTAATTGTTTTGATGATGTGCTAGCTTAATTGCTATGATGATTTGCCAGCTTAATTGTTGTGATAATTTGCCAACCTCATGCTATCAAGATGTGTTGCCAGCCTCATGCTGTGATGATGTGTTGCCATCCTTTGTGCTGTGATATTTCTATTGTTGATGTTGTATCAGCTATGTGCTATTATTTATGATGATGATGTATTAGTGTTATACTAATCCATGTTGATATAGATGATGATGATGATGCCACTTCAACTGCTTGTTGAAGATGATGATGCCACTTCAGCTCTTTGTTGAAGATGAAGATGATAATTCCACTTCAGCTCCTTGCTAAATATGATGATGATGATATTATTTCAAATTTAATGTTGAAGATGACGATGATGTTACCTTAGACTCATGACGATGAGGATACTAATGCTACTCCAGCTCCATGCTGTGTTGATGTTACTCCATCTCCATGCTGTGTTGATGCTACTCCAGATCGATGCTGTGTTGATGATGATCCATCCTTTGTGCTATGTTGATGATGAGAAAATATTTTGATGATTTATAGATATGCTAGTTAGTGTTCCAAGACATTGTTGATGATGTTTCTCTCTCTCTCACCTGATGTTGTTGTAGAATACCCTTCTTGTTAAGGGGGAGTGTTGAAATATTGTAACTGTAAAGAGTATTCTATTTATTATTGATGTATTATTCATTAGATTAATCCCCTTTTGT
>JZKD02S0242035.1:307600-326376 GCA_000966675.3 Picea glauca | reverse complement strand
ACACTGGTTTATTACTTACCAGTCTATAGATGATGGAATTGTTTACATGGGAAATGACATATCATGTAAAGTTGTGGGAATTGGTAGCATTCGAATTAAGATGTTTGAAGGAACTATTAAAATACTAACTAATGTGAGACATGTACCTAAGCTTAGGAAGAACCTAATTTCTTTGAGAGTCTTAGATACTGGAGGATATAAAAGTATTGTTCAAGGTGGAGTTATGAATGTCTACAAAGGAATCCTACTGGTTATGAAAGAGAAGAAGGTTAGAAACCTATTTTTGTTAGAAGGAAGAACCAAGTCAGATCATGCGATAGTTATATATGAGAATGACAGTGATTATGTTCGACTGTGGCATCAACGGTTGGGCCATATGAGTGAAATAGGATTGAATATATTATCTGATCGCAAGTTGCTTCCTAGTTTAAAGTCTTTAAAGTTAGATTTCTGCAAGCACTGTATTTATGGAAAAAAGAATAGGCAGAAATTTAAAACCGGAAGACACACCGGTGGGGGAATCCTTGACTATATCCATTCTGATGTTTGGGGACCATCCCCTACTGTTTCGTATGGAGGATCATCATATTTTGTTACTTATATATATGATTTCTCTAGGAAGGTGTGGATCTATATGTTGAAAAGAAAGGCTGATGTGTTTATTGTTTTCAAGCAGTTTAGAGCTTTAGTGGAAAAGAGCATTGGTAGGTCCATTAAATATTTAAGAATTTATAATGGTGGTGAATTTACGTTGATGGAATTTGAGAACTATTGCAAGGAGTTTGGGATTGATAGGAATAAAAATACTTCGTATACTCGTAAGCAAAATGGAGTTGTTGAACACATGAACATGACTCTTCTAGAGAGAGAAAGGAGTATGCTTAGTAACACCAACTTGCAGCAGGAACCGTGGGAAGAAGAAGTGACTACAACTTGTGATAGCAACGCAGCCCCTTCACCACCCGCAGGTCGGAAGGTCCACGCGCACACATGATCTTCTCTTCTCCTTCGGTTAGAAGAACTCTAACGTTCTTCTATCTCCCTATTGGGAAATATACACCCACAGAATTCTCACTCGATCCCCTCTCTGCACTCGGAGGATCGGACTTCGCGATTTTGCGAGGTCAGTGATCGAACGATGTACTCTCGGATCGCTGAGACCTGACACCTCAATCAATGTTGTTCTTATCCTTACCTGTCGGGACTTCTTCTATTGCGATTTTGTTACTTGCGATGTTGAACACTTCATTTTACCGACTCCCGACTCTCGATATGTCGATTACCTGACACACATGCGAGTTGAACTTTCAATGTCCAGTCACCTCTATCGAGAATTCAGGGTTCACGATTTCGCGAATCCTGATGCAATGTTTTTGCCACTTCTCTCTGCAAAACTCCGATAGCTCGTGCCACCTTTCCTCCACTCATCGACTCAGCTGTGGCCCACATTGCTTATGTAGCCATTGGGATATCATGTATCGCAATATCACGATTCCCGTAACCAAATCTTTGACTCTTCTCTCACGAAATCCCGATAGGCGATTTCACGAATAATCCAACGATCCTAGCTGACCTGGATCAACGGCTCTATCTGTCCTAAGCTTAAACTTCAAGAATACACCACTGTATCTCCCATGCATATCCACAATATCTAATGACTCATGGAGATTCACGGATTATCCTCAGAGAATACCGACCGTCTGTTCCTTTCTGATGAATTCTGTGAAATGAACCAAGTACTCCCTCCACGAAGACTTGTTCACTCGCGCACAACTTGCGATGCTTTCTTAACATTCAGGCATAACTTTTCTATGCTGTCCTTCAACAACTCTAAAGGCCTATCCTTCCTGAAATTTTCCACAACTTTCAAGTCCTCTAGGAAACTCTTGCACGCACTCCTTGCGGAAAATATTCAACCTCGTCTAAGTGTTGAAGTCTCTTGACTCTGCGCACACCTGCAATAACAGTCCTTCAATACTTCACTCAGGTTCGCAACCCCGAGACTTTTACTCAGCCTATGCACTCCTTGCACGGCTCCTATGTCCAACTGCACCTTCTGGACGAATGAGATCAAAAGTTCTCTCTATTTGAACCCTCTGTCAACGCACTCCTTGCGGACACTTCAACTGCACTCCTTGCAAGATTTCTCTGACTCAAATAGAGAAACAATTGAAACTCATTCCTTCCTCCTCTCAGACTTCAATTCAAACATGAAATCATATACATAGAATATAAAAGAAAATATATAATAGGAAGCAAACATTCATGAGCATATCAACATCACTACACAGAGAACAGACACAAAACGATGAATTTGAACCAATCTCTTCTATTAATTCAAATATCTATACATGAGTGTTCTCAAATATCTCTCTGCATGCTCTTGCTCAAAATGCTTCTAACTAATGATACAAATGCACAATGAGGGTGTCTATATACCGTTTCCCTCTTGCTCTCTCAAACTGTCTAGTCTAGAATTGATTTCTATCTACTTTACATTAACTATTTTACATGTCTCTGCCTACTAAAGGACGAGAGCTATCCTCTCAAGGTACATTACAATATACAAAGTGCGCTTCATTAAATTATCACATTAATGTTCACGTAACAGTTTCAAGGTGTTTTCAAAACTTGTGTTGGCATTTGTCCAGCTGTCCTTCGCTTCCGCGCTGGCTCACTTGACGTGGGAGATGCTCCTGCATCATACTCCCTCGCTTGAAAACTTTCATGGGCTCTTGTCCATGAGCTCTTGCATGGTCTGTCCATGCTTCAATATTTCTTCTTCAGTCTCCCAGCTGGCATCTTCAACTGGATGATTCTTCCATTTGACCAGATACTCGAAGTATTCTTTCTGCATGGTCCTTTTTCTCACTTTCTTGTCCAGTATGCACTCCATATGTGGCCTCTCTGCTAATGGCATTTGTTTCGCCCACTGGATCACTGACTGCTCAGTTTCAGTCTCTGCTTCTCCAGCTTTATATGGGTACAAATATAATATATTGAATATCGGAGATATTCCGATCCCATCGGGTAATTCAATCTCATAAGCATTTTCCTCGAACTTCTTCAAGACCGTACATGGTCCATTTTTCTTCATTTTCAACTTATTATATGTTCCTCTCAGGAACCTTTCTTTTCTCAAGTGTGCAAGAACCAAATAACCAACCTCAAACTGAAGTTGTCTTCTATGCTGATCGACTCTACATTTATATTCCTGACTTGATCTTAGCAGTTGCTCCTTCACCTGGCTGTGAAGTTCCTTCATCGCCTCAGTGAATTCTTCTGCACTAGCGCTCCTAGTCGTAGTCTGTCCTGAATCCCTCAATTCAGAAATTCCTCTCGGCTGCATTTCATAGACAACTTGAAATGGAATATTCCCTATGCTCTTGTTGATTGAGTCGTTATACGCAAACTCTGCCTGTGGCAATATATTATCCCAACTGCTATGGTGCTCTCAACAAATCTCCCAGACTTTTGTTTACCACTTCTGTCTGTCCATCCGTCTGAGGATGATACGCTGAACTAAACAACAAGTTAGTTCCCAGCTTCTTCCATAAGGTTCTCTAGAAATGCCCTATGAACTTCGTGTCTCTGTCTGAAACTATATTCCTTGGTAAGTCATGAAGTCAAATGACCTCTTTGAAAAATAGATTCGCGATGTGAGTCGCATCATTGGTCTTCTGACATGGAATAAAATGTGCCATCTTGGAAAATCTATCCACCACCACAAATATTGAATCACAACCTCTTTGTGTCCTCAACCCCATCACAAAATCCATGCTAATCATGGATGATTTTAGGGGCTAAATTTCGCTCATGGGCTAATTTTCCATGGTTTTTCCAAAAACAAAACTCACTATTTTAAAAATGATTCGCCCAAATTCTATAGAATAAAATTATTTTTCCTTAAAAATCGCCAAAAATTTATAAAAACTATATAAAATCCTTAGAAATTTGAATAGTTTTACAAAAAAATCGCCAATCATTTATAGTTGACATATGAAGGATTAGTAAGATTCGCTAAGGTTTTTACATTTTAAAATAAAATTCCATCCTTAAAATCATCCCTGATGCTAATCGCATCCCACGGCCTCTCGGGTATGGGAAATGGTTGATAAAAGCCCGCATTCTGTTTCCTCCCTTTCGAATGTTGGCAAATTCTACATCTGTCCACAAATATCTTGACCTCTGATCACATTCCTGGGAAAAAATATGATTCACTCAGCTTCGCGAATGTCTTGTCATGACCGAAATGTCTTGCCAATCCTCCACTGTGTTTCTCCTTCAGCAGATTCTCCCTCATGGAGCAATTCGGGATACACAGTTGATTGCCCTTAAATAACAACCCTTCCTGGATCATGTATTCGGCCCATTTGCTGCTATCTCTGAGAACTCAATTCTCAGCTGCTTCGTATGCCTCCTGAAAATCTGGATCATCTCTGTACATGTCCCTGAGATCATCAAAATCCAATGTTTTGACTCTAAACTCCTGCAACAACAAACACTTCCTGCTCAAAGCATCAACAACTTTGTTAGCAGTACCAGAAATATGTTTAATCACAAATGTGAAATTCTGCATATACTCAACCCACTTAACATGCCTCTGATTCAACTTCTCCTGTTGAGTCACAAACTATAATGCATGATTATCACTATATAAAACAAATTCTTTGGGTATCAAGTAATGCCTCCACTTCTTCAATGCCTGTATGACAGCATAAAATTATTTATCATATGTGGAGTACTTTAATTTTGCCTCATTCATCTTCTCGTTGAAGTACGCTATCGGCCTGTCTTCTTGACTTAAGAATGCTCCGATTGAAAATCCACTCGCATCGCATTTCACCTAAAATGTCTTCTGGAAATCCGACAACACCAAAACTAGTTGTTCCGTAATCTTCCTTTTCAACAATTTGAATCTCTTCTCAGCCTCATCAGTCCAGTGAAAATATTTGTTACGTTTCTTTACTATATCCATCATTGTTTCACTAATTCCACTGAAATTCCTAATGAACTTTCGGTAGAAGCTAGCCAATCCATGAAAACTTCTCACCTCAAATATGTTCTTCGGTGATGGGCAATTCTTGATTACGTCTACCTTATCTGTATCCATCCTCAACTCATTTGTGGAAATAAGAAATCCCAAATAGATGAGCTCTATCTTCATGAATGAGGATTTCTTCATGTTTATCAACAGCTTCTCCTGCTGCAATTTCTGCATCACTGTAGCCAAATGCTTCAGATGCTCCGCTATTGTTTTACTGAAAACTAGTATGTCATCCAAATACACAATGAAAAATTTCCCGATGAAATCCTTCAGGACTTCGTTCATCAACCTCATGAAGGTACTTGGCACATTTGTTAAGCCAAATGGAATAACAAGCCATTCATACAAACCCTCATTTGTCTTGAATGTTGTCTTCCATTCATCACCTTCTCTCATGCGAATCTGATGATATTCGCTTTTCAAATCAATCTTTGAAAAATACTTGGCTCCGTTCAAGCAGTCCATGAGATCATCCATCCTCGACAATGGAAATTTGTACCTGATGGTTATTTTGTTAATCGCCCTTGAGTCAATACACATCCTCCATCCTCCATCTTTCTTCGGATTGAGTACTGTCGGAACAGCACACAGACTCAAGCTCTCCCTAACCAAACCTTTGTCCAATAAATCCTGGACTTGCTTCTTAACCTCTTCATTCTCCTGCGGCGTCAATCTGTATGCGGATTTGTTTGGCAAACTGGCTCCTACTATGATATCAATGTGATGAATCACACTCCTGATTGGTGGCAACAAATGAGGTAATTCATCCACTACAATATTAGCAAACTCTTCCAGCAGTTCCTAAACCTCCTCCGGAAAATCATCCACTCTTGTGCTGGTAAAAACAATCCTCGGCTTCTTGACCACAAAGAATTTTGGATCCTCCTTCTTCTTAACCTCATTAAGGAGTTCGTTCCCGCTCATGAGAAGTACAATGTTGCTTACTTCTGGCTTCACCTCCTTATCTTTTATCGGAAGCAACATGTGTGTCCTCCCATTCTTCTCCAGGGTGTATGTGTTCATCCGTCCATCATGAATCACATTTCTGTCATATTGCCATGGTCTACCCAACAATAGATGAAAAACATCCATAGGAATGACATCACACAAAATCTTATCATTATATCCCCCTATTTTAAATTCAACCAAGCATTGTTTAGTGACAGTTACCTGGTGTCCTTTCTGTAGCCATGAAACTTTATATGGACTTGGATGATCAGTAATCTCCAACTCCAGCTTCTCTACCATCTCTGTAGAAACGAGATTGTCCATGCTACCACTGTCCACAATGACCTTGCATACCCTATCCTTGGTCTTGCAAGTAGTCCTAAAAGGTCTGGTCCTTTGGACTGAACTTTCCACCTCCTTCTCAGGTGTCAAAAGGACTTTTCGCATCATGAGTGATCTTCCACCTTCTGCATCTTCGGCTTCAACATATCGCCTTTGTGCCTTGGCGATGTGAGGTTCTCCAATGTCCTTCTTTTTCTTTGGACACTCATAAGACTTGTGCCCATTCTTTCCACATGTGAAGCATGTGATTACTCCACCTCTTCCTCTTCCTCTACCTCTGGAATGAGGGAAAGTGTTGTTGTCAGCATAATCTCCTTTCTGCTCATTATGCTGTCCTCGCTGTTCAACATATGGCCCTCTCTGTGAGGTTCCACCTCTTTCAACTTTACCCTGAGGTTTCTTCCATTCCTCCTTGGGCTTCTGGTTTCTTTCCTGGGCAACTGACTTGCCTCTGGGCTGGCTCCTGCCTCTGCCCCTCTGACTCTGCTTTCGGCTCATATTTTCCTCAACTTTTAGAGCCATTTGATAAGCATATTCTACCGTTCATATGGTTACCATGCTCATCTCATCCTGAATGTCGTATCTCATACCATTCATGTATCTGGCAATTTTCTCATCATCGCTCTCCTAATGACCTACTCTGATGTTCAGTTTATAGAATTCCTCAGTGTATTCCTTCACTGTCATCAGCTTCTGTCTCAGGTTCTGCATCCTCCTAAACAGAGTAATTTGATAATCCCTGGGGATGAATTTTGCCTTCATCTTTGCGATCATCCTATCCCAGTTCTTAATTTTCTGCTTGCCCTTGCAGCGTCTGTCAGCTTGTAGTTCATCCCACCACAATGCTGCATGTCCTTTCAATCTAGTGACAACATGCCTGACTTTCTTGTCCTCTTCGACATCTTTGTAGTCGAAGTATGTGTCGAGAGCTCTAATCCAGTCTAGAAGCTCCTCTGCATCCAAGTTTCCCTCATAAACTGGAATGTCCATCTTTGCTCTTGCACCCATCCTTGCAATAGCTCTAATCAAACACTCGTTTGATGCATCTTCGGCTGCAACTTCCTCTTCATGTTCAACCTCAATTTCACTTTCGGAATCACTCAGATCCCCTGCACTAGCTGTGCATCTTTGTGTTGTCTCCATGTCTTCGAGTCTAGCTCGGAGATCATGCATTTACCTCTCTATGGCTGGATCTGCCATCTGTCGACCTCTTTGTCACGGCATTTCCCTATCCTCTGGATCAGGTGATTGTCTATATCTTCTCAGCGGCATGGTGAATTCTCCTCTTCTCTGCTACAGAAAGCAAAGAGTCTTTCTGTGCTCTGATACCAAACTGATAGAAACGCAGCCCCTTCACCACCCGCAGGTCAGAAGGTCCATGCTCACAGAGGATTTTCTCTTCTCCTTCAGCCCGAAGAACTCTAAGGTTCTTCTATCTCCCTATCAGGAAATCTACACCCATAGAATTCTCGCTCGATCCCCTCTCTGCATTCGGAGGATCGGACTTAGCGATTTCGCAAGGTCAGTGATCAAACGTTGTACTCTTAGATCACTGAGACCCGAAACCTCAGTCAACGTTGTTCTTTTCCTTACCCGTCGGGACTTCTTCTATCGCAATTTCGTTACTCGCGATGTCGAACACTTCGTTTTACCGACTCCCGACTCCTGATATGCCGATTACCCGACACACGTGTGAGTTGACCTTTCAACGTCCAATCACCTCTATAGGGAATTCGGGGTTCATGATTTCACGAATCCTGATGCAATGTTTTCGCCACTTCTCGCTGTGAAACTCCGATAGCTCGTGCCACCTGTCCTCCACTCGCCGAATCAACTGTGGCCCACACTGCTTACGTATCCATCGGGATATCGCATATCGCAATATCGTGATTCCCGTAACCAAATCTTCGACTCTTCTCTCACGAAATCCCGATAGGAGATTTCGCAAATAATCCAACGATCTTGACTGACCTGGATCAATGGCTCTATCTGTCTTGAGCTTAAACCTTCAGGATTACGCAACTGTATCTCCCCTGCACATCCACAAGATCTAATGAATCACGGAGATTCACAGATTCTCCTCGTAGAATACCGACCGTCTGTTCCTTTCTGATGAATTCTATGAAATGAACCAAGTACTCCCTCCACGAAGACTTGTTCACCTGCGCACAACTTGCAACGCCTACTTAACCTTCAGGCACAAATTTTCTATGCTATCCTTCAACAACTTTGAAGGCCTATTCTTCTTGAGCTTTTCCACGACTTTCAATTCCTCCAGGAAACTCTTGCACGCACTCCTTGCAGCAAATATTCAACCTCATCTAAGTGTTGAAGTCTCTTGACTCTGCGCACACCTGCAACGACAGTCCTTCAATACTTCACTCAGGTTTGCAGCCCTGAGACTTTTACTCGGCCTGTGCACTCCTTGTATGACTCCTATGTCCAAATGCACCTTTTGGATGAATGAGAACAAAATTTCTCTCTATTTGAACCCTCTGTCAACGCACTCCTTGTGGACACTTCAACTGCACTCCTTGCAATATTTCTCTGACTCAAATAGAGAAACAATTGACACTCATTCCTTCCTTCTCTCAGACTTCAATTCAAACATGAAATCACATACACAACATATAAAAGAAAATGTATAACATGAAGCAAACATTCATGAGCATATCAACATCACTACACAGAGAATAGACACAAAATCATGAATTTGAACCAATCTCTTCTATTAATTCTAATATCTGTACATGAGTGTTCTCAAACAACTCTTTGCATTCTCTTGCTCAAAATGCTTCTAACTAATGATACAAATGCACAATGAGGGTGTCTATATCTCGTTTCCCTCTTGCGCTCTCAAACTGTCTACTCTAGAATTGAATTCTATCTACTTTACATTAACTATTTTAAATGCCTCTACCTACTAAAGGACGAGAGCTATCCACTCAAGGTCCATTACAATATACAAAGTGTGCTTCATTAAATTATCACATTAATGTTTGCGCAACAGTTTCAAGGTGTTTTCAAAACTTGTGATGGCATTTGTCTAGCTGTCCTCCGCTTCCGCGCTGGCTCGCTTGACGTGGGAGATGCTCCTACATCAACTTGTTATCTGGTGATTCGATCACCATCAACAACAATAGAGTGAAAAAATCCATAAGAGGTATGGATAGGTCATCCTTGTAATTATTCTAATCTTAAAGTTTTTGGTTGTGAAGCCTATGCTCTAATTCTGAAACATCAATGTTCTAAATTAGATCCAAAATAAAAAAGGCTTATCTTTGTTGGATATGGTGATGGTATTAAGGGGTACATGTTGTGGGATCCTACTGCCCACAAGATCACCATTAACAGAGATGTAATATTTGATGAATCATCTCTCATCAAATCATATGTAGATGTTCAAATGAAATAGGAAGAAGTACCTAAGTATCAATAGATTCAGTTTGAAACCAGTTCAAATACAGATGAAAGTGAACATGAACAAGTTTTTGAAGATGTTCATGAAGAGTTTTTTGCAGAGGAAGACATGGTTTATGATAACAATCAACAGAATGTGGATGAACCAAAAACTTCCCTAAGGAGGTCTACACAGGTCAGAGTTCCTCCAAGAATGCATGATGATTTTGTTTCATTAGTTTCTTTAAGTACTAATGATAATGAACCTTCGTGCTATCAAAAAGCTGTGAAGGGTTCTAACAGTGATAAATGGAAAGAAGCAATGAAGGATGAAATGAAGGCATTAGAGAGGAATGCCACATGGGACTTGGTAGAACTTCCAAGAGACAGGAAAATTGTAGGTTGCAAGTGGGTTTACAAGCTCAATAAGGGTGTCGATGATAAAGTGGAAAGGTACAAAGCAAGGCTGGCTACGAAAGGATGTTCTCAGAAAGAAGGTATTGACTTTCATGAGATTTTTACACCAGTTGTTAAGTCTGTTTTAATTTGAATTGTGTTAACATTAGTTGCATTACTTGATTTGGAGTTGGAGAAACTAGATGTTAAGACTTCTTTCTTACATGGAGATTTGGATGAGGAAATTTACATGGAACAACCTGAAGGGTTCGTTCAGAATCACAACAATAAATTTGTTTGCAGGCTCAAGAAATCATTGTATGGTCCGAGGAAGTCGCCCAGACAATGGTACAATAAATTTGACTCTTTCATGGTGAGCCAGAATTATATAAGGAGTGAGTATGATCATTGTGTCTACTTTAAGAAATTGAATAATGGCATATTCATTATCTTAGTATTGTATGCTGAAGATATGCTTTTAACAAGAAAAAACATAACTAAGATCAACAGGTTAGAGGCTCATATGGCTAGGATGTTCGATATGAAAGATCTAGGAGAAACAAGGTAGATTTTGGGCATGGAGATATTAAGAGACAAGAGGAATGGTAATCTTTGGTTGTCACAACATAAGTATGTTGAGAAGATAGTTTTGAGTCTTGGTATGAATGATGTGGAACCAATTTCAGTCCCCTTGGATTCCCATTTTAATCTTTCTCCAAGTTTATGTCCTAGTACAAAAGAAGAAAAGGAATATATGTTTCGAATACCATATGCTAATGTAGTAGGTAGTCTAATGTATGCGATGGTTAGTACAAGGCCAGACATTGCACATGAAGTTGGGGTTGTCAGTAGGCATATGGAAAATCTAGGTAAAGAGTACTGGGTAGCAGTGAAATGGGTGCTTCAATATCTGAGGGGCACAAGTGATTATTGTATCACTTATAACAGTGGTTGTGAATTAGTCTGTGGATATGTTGATTTTGATTTTGCAGTTGATTTGAACAAGAGAAGGTCGAATTCAGGGTATGTCTTTACTCTTGCATGTGGAGCTATTAGTTGGATGTCAAAGCTACAGAACATTGTTGTTTTATTCACTACAAAAGCATAATACGTAGTTGCTTCACATGTTTGCAAAGAGGCAGTTTG
Organism: Picea glauca; assembly: GCA_000966675.3. NCBI lineage: Eukaryota > Viridiplantae > Streptophyta > Pinopsida > Pinales > Pinaceae > Picea > Picea glauca. Next base: position 315,098 of record JZKD02S0242035.1, on the reverse strand, counting down.
GTTGAAAGGTTTGTTTGGTGAGTTTGGAAGGATTGAAGACAAAGTAAAGTTACTTTGTGATAGTCAAAGTGTTATTCACTTGGCTAAGAATCCAACCTATCATAGTAAAACAAAACATATACCTATCACGTACCATTTTGTAAGATAGGTCATCGATGAAGGTGGATCTCTCTTGAGAAAGTGCATACAAAAGAGAACTGTGCATACATATTCACAAAACCAGTACTTTTAAAGAAGCTATGATGGTGCTTGGCTTCTCTTGGCTTGCAAAAAAGGTGATGAACAAAAGGAAGGAGCAAGTTATCGGGTTAATTGTTGTCAAGGTGGAGATTGTTGGGATTTGATGACAACAAATTCCCAAGAATGGATTTAGATCCTATTATTCTGCGTTGGTTGCAACTAAATAGACCAAGTTAGAATATGGATAAGAGTGCATTAAATGAATTAGTTTCTTGTAAATTACTATAAATTTTTGTATGCCTGTAGAGACTGAGACATAATGAGAGATGTATTAGTGAAGCTGTTGTAATCTCCATGATCTGAATAATAAGATGAACAATACCTCTGCTTGGTGGACGTAGCCCAACATTTGGGTGAACCACCTAAAATCTTTGTGTTTCTTATCTGTATGATTTTTTATTATCATACATGAATTGTGTTTTCCACACTTGCAATTCTAACAATAAAAAGCATTGAATGTTTGATACTCATCATGATAATATTTTGTTAAAAAAAATAAGATTAATAATAAAAGTTTTTACAATGTATACCTTTACATTCAAAATATTAAATGGTTTATAACACTTAAATGGTTTATAGCTGAGTGTGAGCCGGTTTATAACACTTAAATGGTTTATAGCTGACTGCGAGCCTTAATCTTGAATATTGTCAATTTCCTTATGAAAATGACAAAATATTGTCAATTTCCTTATGAAAATGACAGTTTGTTTGGAATACCATCTACAATGACTTTTATTTTTACATAGAAATACTTTAATAGTTAATTGATACCATGCAGCTATTCTATAGAACTTTTTCTTCATAAGAATGGAAGAGTCTAAATATTTTATTCTCACAGGAATTCGATTATTAAAATTACAATTATTTTTTTTGGGTTAAATTCACATTTTTTATTATAAAAATATATCTAGCAATTTCAAAAATCCCTATTATACAATCTTAGCAATTAAATTATACAATTCTTGAAATTAGTAATTAGATTATCATAACTTTAATAATTAAATTATGCAATCCGTTTAATTAAAAATACCATAAAAAATCCAAATCGTGAGATGTTTAAACTTCACTTCTAAAAATTGATATATATTTGAGAATTTTCCAGGATTTATTTTTTTAATGTCAATTTCGCATTTCACACGACTATTTTTATACAATTGTCTTTTGATTTTCCAAATTGTTAAAATTTTACACCTTGTTTTATAAAAGTTGGTCAAGAACATCTTGTTTGTAAGCTTAAAAAATTATTGTATGAGTTAAAACAGGGTCCAAGACCATGGTACTCCAAAATTAGTGAGTACATTTTGAATGGTGGATTCAAAAGAAATCCTTACCATCTTGATTTTTATGTCAAAAATTGCAATGGTGATATTATAATGGTTGTCTTATATGTAGATTACTTAATCATTACATGAAGCAATTTAAGTTAAGTATATGATTTCAAGAGGCAGCTCATTACAAGAAGCAATTTAGGTCAGGTATATGATTTCAAGAGGCAACTAAAGAAGGCTTTTGATATCACAGACTTGGGGAGGCAGCTAAAAAAGGCTTAAGTTAGGTATATGATTTCAAGAGGAAGCTAAAGAAGGCTTTTGATATCACAGACTTGGGGAGGCAGCTAAAGAAGGCTTTTGATATCATAGAATTGGGGTTATTACATTATTTTCTTGGCATCCAGATTTTACAAGAAAAAGATAGAATTCTTCTATCACAACCAAAATATGCACTTATCTATTGAAGAAGTTCAAAATGAAGAATTGTAAATTAGCTCCAACTCCAATTGATGCAGGGACCAAGTTAAAAAGAAACTTTATTTCTGAAAATTTATATTGCATATCAATATGGTGGTAATGTAATGTTCAACTTGCAGTATATACAGACTCTGATTGGGCATATATTCTTGCTTAATTGAATGATATAGAGACTCTGATTGGACATGTATTCTTGTTGAATTGGATAATCCTCAAACATAAGCTACAACTATTTATTGTGATAATAAAAGCACAATACAATTAACAAAGAGTCTAGTTTTTCATGCAAGGATCAAACATATTGAAATCCATCATCATGTTCGTGAGAAAACACAAAAATGAAACATCATATTGAAATATTAGAGAATGGATGATCAAGTTGTTGATAGATTTACTAAACCTTTGAGTAGTATAAAGTTTGTAAAGTTGAGAAGCATTATATAAATTAAAGAAATATCCTCTTAATAAGTGTATGTTAATCCTACATTAAAGGGAAGTGTTAAAACATAGATTAATTAAGTTGTAATGTTAAACCACAGTTAACTCTAGAGGCTTCGATATAGACTTGATGCATGTAAAATTTTCTATAAATTGCCGTCAATAGAACCCATTCCACATTGTTTCAATTTAAATTGAGTAGTGTATTCATTTCCCTTCTCTGTGTGGTTTTGATTTTGTGTTTTGCTCTCTTCACAATGAGCCGTCAGTGACATTTCTTCCTTCTTTCATGAGGTTGTACAAGGTTGTACTAGAGAATTGACAGCAACAACTTTTGAAAGAAATTCTCCACACTTTCTTTCATTTCATGAATTCCAGTAGATTTCCCTTTTCATAGTATTCCCGTGCATCTCATGATTTCTTCAAATGGGAGAATCGTACACGGCATTTTCTGATAGCGGAAGACCACCGACCAACATGTCTTTGAACTTGAATGGATAAGATGAACCTTCATATATTAAACTTTTAGAAACAATCTTGATTCTTTCTCGCACTATAAATTTAATATGAAATATTACTAATTACGCCGAAAGGCGTATACCTATTGAAGATGGGCACAATTAATGATCTTTTAATCTTAAATTCTAATCTGATGGTTATGCATTGAAGATGTTGGCATATTCTTAGTCGTCCTCCAAAGTCAATGAGTCAGATTTATTGTTGATAACTTCTTTGCACTTATAAAAGCATCCGTTATCCTGTTTACTTTTTAACATTTACCTAATCATATTAAGAAATTATTGTAACATCATATGATTTCCACGTTTAAATAATTAACTTTTGGAATTATTCAACTGTTCAGTTTGTTCATGCATGAGCCTTACATTTTTACTGAGTTTTATTTAACCTGGCATTTTTACTGAATTTTTTTTAATGGACCATAAATCTTTCGGTGTTTGCCAGCCGCGAATTAGCAGCTGTGCTAGTATTAAATGATCATAAGAGATGATATTTTACCTAATTGATGACGACGACTTAAATTTATTTTTATTATTATATTAAAAGTAACCATATTTCCATAAAGATTCCGATCTTATTTTACTCAATTGCAAATTATGATGAATAACACTAAGTTTTTTAGTGGAAGTTAATAATCTTTATCTATTAAATTTTTAAATATCAATATATATTTTATTATGATTATTTAAATTTTTAAATATTAATATATATATTTTATTATGATTATTTATATTTTTTTTTTATAAAAAAAAAGTTTTTTATATTCATAGAATATACATACTTCAAACTTACTAAACTATTTTAAAACGTTTTCTTCTTGATGGTAACAAACAAGATGTGTAACTGCAACCTCCTTTATGTTCTATTAGGTGACAAAACATTCAATACTTTTTGGGTTTTCTTTATATCTTTTCCAACTTTTCCTTAAAAGAGTTACAACCTAAATTCCATTTTATGTTATAATGCCTTCAAAGTATTTGTAGTACCCAAAGGTTTCTTTTTGTAGTTGTAGAGTTTCTTTTGAGAGTTCATTTGCTTTTACATTTAGTTCTCTCAGGACATGTTGAAAATAAAGCCATTCAAAGGATTGGAAGGAAAGTCTTATGTCTCGCGTAATATTGGCCAAGTTGATATTCTGAATAGAGAGTTTTCTTTTTTTCCACTCGATCACTAGTTTAGAGTCTCCCATGACCTAAAGCTTCCTTACGTCCTTTCATTTTGTTGTCTCTAGGAAGGTCCATAATGTTGGAAATAATGCTTCCATTAATGCATTGGTGAGTTTAGAGAGTTGGTTTAAGATTTGTTAGAGATTGTTGAGAGATTCTCTCAACAATTATTCCCCTATTTGGAATTAGTTGGATTTGACTCCAACTATAAATTCATGTATTGTAATTTGATTTAGTGTAATATTAATACATATATTATTTTGTTTGTGTAATTTGTGCTATGTCTATGCTCACAAATTTTAATTTGGTATCAGAATTTAAGCCAGGAAGATGTGAAAGAGATGTGAGTGTTGATAAGTGGGGTTGAGTGTTCTAGTTTCTGTGTGTATGTTTGAGAGTGTTAATTCTACTAAGAAAGGCATTGCATAAGAGAGAGCTACAAATTTTTTTTTTGTTGAGAGAGCCATCATCTACTGTGTGTAGATCATTTGAGAAGGAGTTGTTATGTGGAGAGTTTTGATTTATTCTAGATCACAATTTATTTAGCCGATGCTCAAATCCAACGACAGCCTACCCGACATGTGTGGAAATCAAGGCAGTGGGGATTGAGGAGGCTCACGAATTGGTGCAAGCCACAGTTTTTGGATCAGTGCGTGATTTCAACGGTCTATCATATTTTTTTACTTTTCTTCACTCACCCACTTGAGGGATAGATTCTGATCAACATATACAACATGTGGTCATTCAGACAACGTTTAGCATAAGCAAAATCGAAACTAATATTGATTTCTTTAGTAGCATATTATTTTTAAGCACTATTTGTTTGTAAAAATATATTATGAAGAACGAATGATCTAAATTGATGGTTCTTAATATCAATTTGGTTATGCATATAGTCAGCTAGGGTTCTTGTTATCCTTCGGTGCTTCAAGAGCATTAGTTACTTGTTTATCCTTGTGTATATTGTTGTAGATGTGTTTAAAGAAGGTCTGTTGTATGATTGACTGCTGAATATATCCAGTATCCAGATCACTTTCCTATATAACTGTCCAAATTTGCTCTTCGGGGGGATTTCACAGATGGTAGTGTATCCATAGGATGATTCAATATCGAGATTGTCCTTTGGGAGGTCAAGAAGCGTCAGTTCTACAAGTACGTCAATGATGGTTTGAAGTGGTTGTACTTTAAATGGATCAAGTGGTAGCTCGAAAGTGTAGAGAATAAAAGAGCGAAAATCAGGAGATTGCAGAGTGGGTAGAGTTGCTAATGAATACCTACCAGACAAAAAAAAAAAATGAGATCAAGATTTATATTGTAATTTGTATTGCAAGTTTTTTGTAATGTAAGCATTAAGGGGGGTTGTTGGAAATAATGCTTCCATTAATGCATTGGTGAGTTTAGAGAGTTGGTTTAAGATTTGCTAGAAATTGTTGAGAGATTCTCTCAACAACTATTCCCCTATTTGGAATTAGTTGGATCTGACTCCAACTATATATTCATGTATTGTAATTTGATTTAGTGTAATAGTAATACATATATTATTTTGTTTGTGTAATTTGTGCTATGTCTAGGCTCACAAATTTTAATTCATAAAGCTATGAGTTTGGCTTTATTGTTGGAGCCCCCTCCTAGTTCATACCTGATGTTAATGTAATGATTCTAGTTTAAGAATAATACCACACCAACTCCAATAGAGGGAGGGTGTCCTTGGCTAGCTCCGTCAAAGTATCCCCATGGGATGGAGTAATCCAGAACAGGAAAGGAGGGAACCCATTGTTTTGGATTTTTCTGATTATCTTTGGTTTCTGTTGCCCGTGATAATGTTAAGTTTGCAATGACTTCTGGCATCATCCATTTATCTTTGAAGAGTACTGCATTGCGATCCCACCATAAATTTGCTACCATGATGCATGGTAGTCTTGCATACAAATTTAGCGATATGTCCTGCATCCATAGCTTGTAGCATTACTCGAGAGATAGATTACTCCAATATGTGCTTTCTTTTAGCTTTTCTTTTAAATCCAAGGCAACCTGACCTACAAAGGGGAATGAAACAAATAGATGAGATGCAGTTTCAGAGTGTTACATTTTTCCAGATTATCCCAGGTCAACAGTTTATTGGACAAGGCTAGCCACATTAGGAGTTATTCTTTTGACTCCAGAGAATTGTAATACCTTCCAAAAAACATTAGAGAGGCTCTTCGAGAAGGAGGAAATCTCATTTCATCGCCTTCACAGTTATGGATTAACACATTTAATTCAAAGTGCACTTGCTGAGTGCAAAAGAGCAAAAATTAAGAAGTCTGAAACAAATTGTTTTCCAGTTAATGCTTGGTTTGATGAGGAATGCAAAAAGGCAAGGAGAAGGTGGAAGGAATCAGACAAGGATAACATAAATCTCAAAGCTTACTAGCAGATAGTAAGGAAGAAAAAGGCCGATTTCATGGTTTCGAGGAGAGAAGAACTAATATTCCTTGGGAAAAATAACCCCAAACTGTTTTGGAAGGAGCTCCAACGGAAAAAAGTGCAAACTGAAAACGACATTACAACTTCTAAATGGTTCGACTATAAAAGACAACTTTATGAGCAGGATCCCAAGGTCGACCCTCCTCCCTTGGTCAACATAGATACATAACTCTTCATGGTGCAAGAGGTAGAGATGGGTGTCAAGAGGTTGGGTGTTGGAAAAGAAAAAGACTTAGATGAACTCCAAGCAGAATATCTAAAGTGGGGCTTAAAAATTCTTTCACCTCAGATCACAAAAATTTTCAACAACATCATACAATAGGGGTTCCCCATAGATTGGACAACTAGTATGGAAATACCTCTTTTCAAGAGTGGTGATGTCAATAATCCCTCCAATTATAGAACCATAATGATAAATCCCTTGTTTGCAAAGTTATTTGGAAGCATGTTAGAAAATAAAATTAACAACTGGGCAGAAGAATGAGATAAACGTGCTAAAGGGCAAGCAGGTTTTAGACCTAAACATTCCATAGTTGATCATTGCATAACTTTAAGGCACATCGTTGAAAAAGATTGGGAAAAAAAGGAAGAAGTTTTTTGTTGCTTTGTTGATTTCAGAAAATCCTTTGACACGATTCCTAGGGATAAGCTTTGGAGCAGGATGGAGGAACTCGGGGTTCCCAGGCATTTGAGAGCAGTTGTGCATAGGATGTATGAAGATGTGAAAGTCAAAATCAGAACTTCAGCAGGCATTTCTGAAAGTTTTAGAAGCGATATCGGGGTCAAGAAAGGTTGTCCACTATCCTCTACCCTTTTTGGGTTATATATTGACAAGCTTGAAGAGTGGCTAAATTCGCAAGGGGGTGACGGTATCCATTTGGGCAAGTTCGTTATAAGGATTCTTTTGTACGCAGATGACCT
>JZKD02S0242035.1:275300-295155 GCA_000966675.3 Picea glauca | reverse complement strand
TATCTTGACAAACTTGGTCTATATTGACAAACTTCCCCCCTTTAAGCAGTTGTGAAACACATATCAAATTTATATCTTGATTTCCATATATGTGCATATATGGAATCATGCATATATGGAACCTGACTTCCGTACACATGTATTTATAAAAGTTTTCTTCCGTAAATGCAGATATCATGCACAACTGTGTAAAGAGGGAAAGTTTGTCAAGATAGACCATGCATGCTATGAGAGAGATGGTGAAGGGAAACCAAGAATGGTTGAGATAACCCTCACTAGACTAGTACCTACTGGGTGTAATTGCTCAGCAGTCCTTTGACTCTGAAATGAATTACTAGTCAGGATGGTAGTTGGAAGGCCATCCTCAAGAGTTAAAGAGAAGATGGGGCAGGGTACCCATCTAAAAATCTTCCAGGCCTGACCACGAATTGGGATTTGGACCCACACAACCCTGCCGAGGGAGGCAAGAAAGGAGGTATTTTAGGGACAGAGACAGATCTGTGAGATAATAGAGTAGAGGAGACACTCTCTCGAGAAGAGCAGGGAAATAGATTTCGACTCTAAAGTTGAGAGGAAAAAGCTAAGAAACAAGCTCGATCTAGCTGTAAGAAGCCACAGACAGGGTTTTGCTACAAGATGATAAATGACGTTGACGAGTGACTTAGGGAGTACTCATGCAGACCTCCTTGCTTGGAGCAGAGAAAACCAATGGCCACATTCCTGTGGGAGAAGGAGAGTAACCTTCATCCTTGATTGTTGTGGAGCACAGAGAAATGATCTCTGAGAGAATCATGGTCTAGCTTGGGGGTGGCCAGTGGTAAATCTAGTAGGAGTGGTTGTGCCTATGGTTTGGAGGAAAGCATGGGAATTATGCACTTGGAGCAACAATAAGAGGAGCTCGGACCTAGTTCATGGAGCACTTGCCGATAAGAAGGTTACAATCTTTCTAATCTTCATATTGAATAAAATAGTTATTTCCTATCCCAATACATGGTGTCATTATGCTTTTATTGATTAATGCATCTATGTCTATATCTGAATATTGAAAGTAACACATAGAGATTGTATATTTGCAGCATTATTTGCCTAAGTGTTCTTGCAGATCAAATTTGGGAGGAGAATAACAATCTAGGAAGCTACAAAGGCAAAGGAGGTCTACACTAGGCACTAGGACCAAAGGTACACCTACTCATCTTCCTTCCTCTCTCTTGTATTTCAGTTTAGATAGTTTTGAGACAACTTAGGAATATCACTGTCTTTTAAGGGAAGTTAGTGCTCTGCCTGTACCTCGACCCAGTATAGTAATAGCGGGATTTTCCCTGCTAGAAGGAAGGGGGAGAGAGAGAGGGGGGGGGTAGAAAGTGAGNGAGAAAGTGAGAGAGAGATGTTTTAGAGAGAGGGGAAGATAGGGGGATGGAGGGAGAGAGAGAGGGGTAGAGTGACCTAGGTAATCTCAGCCAGTTACTAATTCCCCTAGATCTACAAAAAAAACTTAGTGTTGTCTTCAAAAATGGAGGCTATTGAGAAATGGTGTCATATCCATGCATACAAAACACTGTAAGAAGTGAAGTGATAGGAGGTCAACTAAGGTAATCAACAATTATATTGGTTGTCTTTTTTTGCTTAATTAACAATAAATATTGTTGTAGGTAACTAATCCACTTCCACTGTATTTTTTTCTTCAACATGGACTATATAAGGGAAAACTCTAGAGGCTTATGGTTGATATGTATAACCATTCTCTACCTAGAATGTAGTGTCTTCATTGTTTAAGTGTTTTCATAGTAGCATACAACTCACTTTCACTAGTAGAATACTTACGAATAATATCATTGAAAATGTTTATAAATGGAATGCCATTGGGTGACCAACTTGATTTTTAATGACTCCCATAGGATAGTCTATATAATTAGTCTTTATTTCAAATTGCTAATTTAAATTGTATAGAGTGAGAACTGGAGCTTTACAAAGCTTTTATTTGACCTATTCAATAACTTACATGACCATTGGGTTGATGTACATTTGGATATTAATTTTCCACCTCCCTTCATTCATTAGATCATTACCAAGCAATGTGGTTGAATCATAAAAAAAATGTGTGATAAAAACATGCTAAGACAAGGAAACACCTTAAACTCATGAATGTTTCTTAGTGCTAAGCAATCCTTCATGACTTTAATTTTCTCTAGGTCAACTCAAATGTCTATGGAATCACTCACATAAAGAAGATAGTTATTACTCTTCATTGCAAAAGAGAACTTCTCCAAGTTTTTATAGAGTTTACATTGTTTGAGAGTATTGAGCACCCATTGGCGTTGCAGCAAACACTTTTCCCATGAACTATTGTAAATCACTATCATAGAGCCTTATAGTTGATGCACATACAACATTTCCCATATTTATTAGGAACTAAAACCACGACACCACTAGAAGGAGAGGAAATAGGTCGAATATGTCCTTTGTTGATTGATTCATTTTTTAATGGATTTCTTCATTTTGGACTAAAACAAACCCTTCATAAATAGATACATTAAATAATGAACCTGAAAGAAGATATATGGATTGTTTTCTATGACAATACAGAGTCCTTGAAAAAATATTTGTATTCTTCAATTACTATATGACATTCGACATTGTTGGTTGGTCGAGAGTGTTGATGTTACAGTAGCTACGAAAGGTATTAAACTCAACATGTAACCTTTAACTAGAATGGAATATTTCAGAAGCAAGGGAAACCCTAAACATATGTTTGAAACTCCTAGAAGACAAGTCGGCCTAGAAGAATAAATAATATTAGAATATTATCTTCCAGAAAGACAAGTTGGCTCCACAGGAAAAAGATAAACAAAAAATATAATTAACAGAAAGTCAGGTCGACCTAGCCAGAAAAGTCACTAGACAAATTAATATAAATAGAGGATGTTTTAGCTCATTTGTACACCCAGTCAGAGCATAAGTCTTGTGGAGAGTGTTGGAGAAAGATTTGTCTCACCCTATGCAATCTTGCAAAGAGGACCTTATTCCATTCCCTTATGCAGACTTGTTTTCCCTGATGACAAAATCCAGAGACAAAAATAAATATTTTTCCACTTGTACGCACCTTGAAAGCTATAAAAAAAGCGTGTGCATAGGATGATCCAGTACAGCCCGCATACATCAGGATTTGTGTCAGAAAATCCAAATTAAATGTCGGGTTTCCATGTCACGACATGAGATCTTTGATCCTTGGCCTTCCAGATACTGGAAATGTTCCGACTCGACCCTTCAGTTCCATTTTGAAGGCTATAAATGGGCCAATTCCGAGCTATGGAAAAAGAGAGAGAAATAAACTTTGAGAGAAAAGTTACTTTGGAGGAATTATTTACTTCATATTGATTCTGCATCCCTTTGTCCTTTAAGTCTGAACACATTTTTCAGCCCCCGAGGTCTTCCCTGATTGATGGAGAACCTCATTGTCTCCCTTTTATGAGCTTTCCTTTGGTGGAGGATTGAAGTGGTCGAGGCCCAGTTGGAAGGAACTTGGTTTCTCGATTCTGAACCATGCCGACATGGAAGTTTGTAATATTTTCACTTATGTTGATCATTTATTAATATAAATACTCCTTTCTCATACAATTGATATCTTGTGAATATATGAGTTATTATCCATGGGCATATTTGTTATGTATATTGATGGATTATGCTATCTAATGTGCTAATATTTTATATTACCACCATATGCTTGTTTTGCTTGTTTGTTGAGAAGTTGTTGCATGTCTATAGTTTTGGGTCAAAGTGCTCAATGGTGGACTTCATTGAACATCTGTATGAGATAGGCTTCTTTCTTATTTTGTTTGCGTATTGGTTTATAATAGCATATGTTTGGAATGGAGTTGATTTTTGCAGTCATTTCTGTCTGTTGTGGTTTACCCTAGCCATAGAGAGATTTTCCTCATAACAGAGAGATGCAGTTGCAGCTGCAAGGAGGATTAAGGGAATATGGTCATATCTTGGTCTTGGTATCTCTCTAGCACTATCAAGTGATATTCTTGGTGATTCTCTTGGTGATGTACAAGATAAGTATGGCACAATTTTGAGAGAGTAGTGCAATTGTTGCTGCTAAAGTTTTGTATGGTACTTGTTCTATGGATATGGAGACTCTCTCTTTTGTGCTACCCTTGGAGAAGGAGTGCTCTACTTGTCTTGATTTGTTGTTGTATTTAACAACTTGGGTTTATCTGTTGGTTCTAGTATGGCTTTTCAGAATAATTCTGCCAAAGGTTAAAGGTGCTCAGGGGTGGCTGCGTGCCTATGGTTGGGTGACAATATTGTGATATTGTCTATGGTAAAATGAGAGAATCAATTATTTTAACAGGTTATGGGCCCACATTATATTCATACAATCTAACCACTAAAAGGTAGATTGGGAAGTTCATTGTCAAGCTCGTTATAGCACCAATTGCAGTTACAGTTGCAATCAAGTTTTGCAGCAACAACAAACCCTAACCCATTTGTTAGAGAACCTATAGTAATACGTTTGGCATATTTCTTTGAAATTATAGTGCACCCTAGCCTATCACACCTCTTGGTACTCTCAACTAGAAACAACGTCAGGTAAAATGTGCATTTATGGAAGAGAGCTTCCGTATATGCGAATTTTGGCCTCTGTAAATTGCATGTATGGAAGGTAAAATGCGCATATATGGAAGTTATCTTTTGTATATGTGAATTTATGAAAGGAAAAAATGTGCATTTACGGAAGATAAATTCCATGTATGCGCATTTTGGCTTCTGTATATGTGTATTTACAGAAACCAAAATGCGCATACTTCCATATAAGCTCATTTTTCCTTTTGTATATGTGCATTTTGGATTTTGTATATGCACATTTATGGAAACCAAAATGCACATATACGGAAGCTATCTTCCGTATATGCACATTTTTCCTTCTGTAAATGCGTATTTTGGCTTCCGTAAATGCACATTTTTTCCTTCCATAAATGCGCATATATGGAAGCCAAACTACGCATATAGAAAAAATTACGCATATATGGAAGCCAAAATGAGCATATATAGAAGCTCCCTTCTGTATATGCACATTTTTTCTTCTATATATGCACATTTACAGAAAACAAAAATGTGCATTTATGGAAGAGAGTTTCCATAGATGCGCATTTTGGCTTTCGTATATACACATTTACAGAAGCCAAAATGTGCATATACGAAAGACAAAATGCACATATACGGAAGAGAGCTTCCGTATATGCGCATTTTGGCTTTTGTAAATGCCAATATGCACATATATGGAAATCTCTCTTTTGTAAATGCACATTTTTTTCTTCTGTAAATGCGCATATACAAAAGAGAGCTTCCGTATATGCGCATTTTGGCTTCCGTATATACACATTTATAGAAGGAAAAAATGTGCATTTACGGAAGCCAAAATGCACATATATGGAAGCTCTCTTCCATATATGTTGGTCTTCCATATATGCACATTTATGAAAGAAAAAATGTTCATTTACGAAAGAAAAAATGCGCATATATGGAAGAGAGCTTCCGTATATGCGCATTTTGGCTTCCGTAAATGTGCATATATGGAAGCCAAGATGCGCATATACAGAAGCCAAAAATGTACATATGCAGAATCTCTCTTCCGTAAATGCACATTTCTGCCTTTCGTAAATGCACATATACAGAAGTAAAGCATATATGGAAGAGAGCTTCTGTATATGCGCATTTTGGCTTCTGTAAATGCGCGCACATTTACGAAAGCCAAAAATGCCCATATACATAATCTCTCTTCCATAAATGCACATTTATGCCATCCATAAATGCACATATATGGAAGGATAGGGAAATTAGGGAAGTTCGCCCAGTCTTTGGTTCCATTGTTTTACCAGTGGGAAATATCCCAGATGGTGCTGATATTTTGAGTTTTTAGGTAGGATTTTAGGAGTGTCGTGCCTGGGATAGTATTGATTGGGGGGGTCCCCCATTATGGAGTCTTCCCAGATTTAGATTTTCTTCCCATTGCCTGCAATCCAAGTAAGCGAAGGAATGAAGAAGGTATGCTCTTTTGAGCAGATGGAGAAGATTGAGGAGCCATGAGTAGTTTTAGGGGGCGAATCGAGATAGTGGAGTCTCGATCCAATAAAATATTTCTTCCAAATAACTATTTTGCACTAAGAGCTCCTCCCTGATACTACATTCCAAAGCAATTTCTCTCCTAGGGCCAAGTTTTGAGTGTGTAGATCACAGAGTTGAAGACCACCTTCGTGGATGGGTCAAGAGATTTTCCCCCAACTGACCAGTGGGAGCTTGTTGTCGTTGTTTTTCCCTCCTTTCTAGAGAAATCGACGTAGCAAGGATTCGATTTTGGTGATAATGCCTTTTCAGTGTACAGTTCCAGCCATAGATTTGGCTCTTCCTGTAATTGATTTTTCTCCCCGAAATGGCTTGGTACTTCTCTAGCTCAGATTTGAATTTGTTGGTTGATCTGTTGCTTGTGCTTCCAAGAAGGATGGTGTCATCTGCGAACTAAGCGTGATTGATGTCCCTGATCTCTCTGAAAATGTGTAGTCCCATTATCTCTTGAATATGTTGACTCTGGTCTAGTTGGAAGCACAACATCGATGCATGAATGGAATAGAGGAGATGGGAAAGAGGGCATCCTTGCCATAGACTCTGGTGGCTTGAAAGAAACCAGTTTCTTGACCATTAACTAGCGGTGCCATCTATAATGTCCCCACTTTGGTACATCATCACAGTGTAGATATTTATGATGACCGGAGTAACCAGATGGATTTTATAGTGAGTACAAGGGTTATTGAGAGGCATTATGGGGTCCATCTTGAATTGCTCATCATATTCCATCATTATGAGCCATTTCTCATAGGTTGGCTTTGGTTCCGTGGCATTCCAATGATTTCCATGATTTTGACTATTTTGAGCTATAAGTTAATGGAATTCACTGAAGAGGTCATTTTGGGCACATTGTTTTGAGGAACCTCTCAGTGTAATAGCTCATTGGAATCAGGAGAAACAACACTATAGGATGGTATGGTGAGAATTTCCTTTCAGTGGCCAGGGAAGCCACAAGGAGAGATTATGATATTTTTAGAGGTAAAAAGGTTAATTAATTAAGTAAAGTGATTTAATTAATTAATTAAATATTAATAAAATGAAAGTCACTTTGGAGGGACAAGGTGAGCCAAAAAGCATAAAGGAAAGGCAAGGGCCTCTACTCATTTCATTCATGTATGATCATATTTTGATATCTGGCTTTTAGCTAGTGAGCCCAACATTGGAGGTTTTGAGGGTTTTGACTTAACAAACCCTAGAGGACGATTCGGTGGTGAAAGATTCCACCTAGCTTGTCCCAAGCTTGGTCTCGAAGATGCAATATGCTCCCACACCATTCTAGTTCCATATCTACTCAGTTGTAGGGGGATTCTACATCAGTTACATGTGCAGATAGAGAGAGGGTGCACCAGTTGAGGGTTTCCAGCAAAAAGGGCACACCATCCATTGAGGGAGGATTCATTCTAGCTGAGGAGAAGAGATTTCGAGAATTACAGGTATTGGGTTTTCCTTCCAGGTGTCTTGGCATCATTCTTGGTTGTTTCTGGAGGCATTTTAGCAGAGGTTTTATTTGTATTGAGATTGGGACGATTTCCCAAGAGGAGGGCACACCATTTCTTGGAGGGTGGCTAGATCCAAGGGTCTAGCAGGTCCTTTGATGATTTGAGCACTTGAGTTTCCATTGCATTGTCTCTATCTATCATTCTGTCCAATTTGTGGAGCCATTGGAGGTCTCTAGGAGAGAGGTTGCATTATTAGGGTTTCATCCATCCAGGAGGGCACACCACACATAGGAGGAGATTAAGATCCATAGGGTTTGAGAGGGATCTTGGAGATTTGGGCACTTGGGTTGTTCTTTCCATCACCCAATCTACTATTTGGCATCTTTCTTGGGGTGATTGGACACATTTGGTACTAGAGATTCATCATTCCAGCAAGACATGACATTTTCCAGTGGGGCTTTGACACTTCATATGGCCCAGATCTATCTTGGCATTGGTCTTCATCTCTTATCCAGCCTTTGGAGGATTATTTTTTATTACCGGGAGATTTTTGTAGCAGCTCTATTGTCTATTTTCTTAGCCATATATTGAGCATTCCAGATCGACATCTTCATTGTAGCAGGTTTCTCTATTTCATGAATAAAAGCATATTTTAGATGTTTTGGCTTGTCTATCATATTGCATATGGTTGAGGTATGTCCATGATGCATATTCTTGTTTACTGATGAAAACACTCATATAAACACATCAGTAAACCCTAAGGCCAAAATCAAGAGGCCATTCTGCAAGTAACACATGTAAACAAGTAGATCATCCAAGTGTTTGACGAAATACCTCACCCAAGAAAAGTTTTAAAAGACACCAAAATTGTGATGATCCTAGCATAATGGCTTGGGATCACTACAGTGGTATCAGAGATTATGTTCCTACCAGCTGTGGGAATTAACACATGCATGTAGAGCCATAGAGGGTTCTTCCATAAGAGGAGATGGATATTTTGGATTTTACTAGAGAGGTTGTACATAGAAGATGGGAATACTACTATGACCTTAATGACGAAACTAGGGCCCTAATAGCCTTCCAACATTATTTATGCTTGAAATATCCTAGGTGGAGCAAAGATGAGATTACATTCTAGGTCAAACAAGCAGAGGAATACATGGCCACAATAGCTAGATGGAGGGAATCACAGAGAAACCTCACACCCATTAGGAGCACACAACTTTGCTACAATTGCAAGGTGCCTTTGGAACCAGATCATAGGTGTAGGGGTAAGGATCAGAAGCACACTATTGAGGCACACTATGACAAGAAGGATGAGGTGTGTGTGGATGGATCATTAGATGTTGATTCAGAGCAGTCTGATGATGATAGTGACTCTTGCACAGCGGCTAGTTATATTGACTCTACCTCAGAGGCTAGTGATGGCGACTCTTGCACAGAGGCTAGTGATGCTTTCACACTTGAGCATGATAGTGACCCTTACACATTGGATAGATAGTCGGGTGGACATGATGATAGCACAGGTACTTCAACAGACATATCACATAGTGTTGATGACCTTACACCCCAGTAGAGTGGTGACACTAGTGAGGATTCAGACATGTTAACACCTAGAGATGATGAGCTTCCTTTGATGGTTGTGACATAGATGTCGTCTTTTCAGACATCCATGATAGACACATCATAGGAGGATATCAGTAGCATGCTATATATTATGGAGGAGCCTTGTGTGAGGGATGCACACCATGGACACATAGATCCACAGATCTAGGAGGCGACACATGACATGTAGGTAGTTGATCCTACACTTACATGTCAACATGAGGAGATTGAGTCACATCTTTTGAAGACTCCATTAGTTGAGCAGATTGTGGATGCTGACAGGTTGATAGAGAACTTACTTTCAGGATTGGCCTGCATCAATGAGGATGCACTCTTTAGTAGTTACGATGACCATATCACGTGTCTGGATACATGGGATCCAGGTGCAGATGATAGTAGCAGGTTGAGTGCACAGGAGGATACAACTACCCATATAGGATACAGTGTGATTTAGGGCGAGATACCATCTATTGATTGGGTGCAGTGGCATATAGGAGTACCCAACAACATATTAGACAGTGGACAGTTCATCATGTTATCTTATGCAGAGGGTGTTTTTGGGGATTCTAGAGTTGATACTAGCAGGACTGACACTAGCAGTGAGGGGTCGAATATGGCACCTCAACATGACCATGATCGAGAGTCACACCACTTATCAACACAATTGAGAGTTAGTGAGGTTATGATCATGGAAACCACTAGACATATTGATGACATGCATGCATTGATGGAAGATTACTGTTGGATAGCATCCGCGGCACATGGTAGTTGAGATGGCGGGATTGCCATGGATGATTTTCATACTCTCATGGAGAGAGTATCTATGATGAGGATCGACTACCATCAATTGTTAGCTAACATAGATTACCTGTTGAGGGTTGGTGAGATGTATCATGAGGCTCCGAGGGAGCAGGAGTTGGAGATGGACCAACTCACTCAGGAGTTGGAGAGAACTCGAGGATTCTTGAGAGGCACACAGACAACCCTTCAAGAATCAAAGTCCAGATCAGAGGAGCTCCTTGAGGAGATTTGTCAGAGGTCCACTTCACCTATCGTGGTGGACACCAGGATGTATCATTCAATCATGTTGCTAGAGGATGTTGGTGAACTAGCAGAGGAGCCCAAGTTGATGGAGGACACTTCCATTTGTGTTCCGAGAGCAGTTGACCTCCATGTAGAGGTTGATCTAGTAGTATGCTCCATATATATGATGCAGCATGAGTCTGTGGGAGATGACATGAGTATGCCGAAGAATACGGTGATGAGGGATAGCTCACAGAGTCATGCCAAGATGTATGGTGGCATTCAGAGGGGTATAGTTCCTTGCAGGGAGGAGAGACACTTAGGGGAGTATGCAGATGTCACTCATTTGCAACAACACATAGTTGTGGGGGATCACCTTCACCATTTCATCAGTTGCATGAGATATGAGAGATGGAGGTTGGTTGACTAGCAGTCGGAGGGGTTACTTTCGGTTGTACTGGATGGTTGGGATTCAGTGATGACCATAGGAGAGAATCTATCATGGATACCGATGGATGAGCTTTTGGTTGAATCCTTGGGATTGAACAAAGCATGTGACACATCCTAGTCCTACAGTCAGCTACAGATGTTTCTATTAGCTTGCCCTGACACTTTTATCATAGACAACAACATGAGGAGGGATAGGCCATGGTTGAGGGCATGGAGAGAGAGTAGGCTGAGACTACATGACAGAAGCACTTTTATGGAATACAACAGGTCAAAGGTGGATCATGTTAGATAGACAATTGAGACTTGGTGTGTGATGGTGAGCATCATAGACCAGGTGATGACATATGAGGACAAAGGGATTCTTCTAGTGATCAGTCTAACATGGGAGGAACTAGTGGAGACTGGAAGTGATTAAATTCCAAGTTTTCCATGGGATCTAGGAGTTCACTTGGTTAGCAGGATGTTTCACTACATGACAACCTTGGTTGCACCAGAGAGACTCACACTCCACCTTGGGTTAGTGTTACACCTCAAAATCACTCAACTGGATAAGTGTCGCACATGCCTCTCACTTGTCGCAAGTGTCGCAAATGTTGTTGAATCATGCTATCACAATGACAACACTAAAGGGGCACTTGAAACACCTTATATACTTGGTTTGAAGGAAGAAACTGGTTCACTGGATTCAAACATCTCTCAACACCTAAGAGAGATTCTTCATCAAGAGTTTGGGAGGGGAACGCTCCCCTAAAACTACCTGAGAAGCGCTGGCACCCCTCTACCATGCTTCAGAAGTATTGTAGCGCTTCTCCACCCCTTTGCAGAAGCGCTACCTAGATTTGAAGCGATGGCGCTTCCCTTGACCTTCTCTGGAGCGTTCTAGCGCTCTGATGCCCCTTCTGAGGGAGCGCTCTCCATTCTGGGTAAATTGTTAGCCCAGTGAGAAAGATAAGGGGAGAATCATTCTAGTTTGGGAGGTGGTTGAACTCGAATTCTTGGTTTTGTCAAAAGATCTCTGACCCAAGGAAGAGGTTCCCAACTGATCCTAAACATAAATCAATTGGTTAGGCCTTTCCCAACCTATATAAGCAAGCTCTATGGTGATGAAGAGGAGGAAGAACTGAGCATATGGAACTTATGATCTTGGAGGAAACTTGCAGTCAGCCAAAGGAGAGAAATCATTGAAGCTGCTGTCATCCAGGTTGTGGATCTTTCATGCAAGGGTTAGACGAAGAGGATTTGACGAAGCTGTTACACTCGCATCTACGATTGTAAGTATTGCTATCGTCATTCTCATTAATTGACAAGCTTGGCCTGTTTCTTTCTAGTTTGTGTTTGATGTTACATGAACTTATCATTTATTGGTAGATATGTTTTCAAGCTAATGTTAGTAGAGTAGGAAGTGGTCGTATCTTGTTTTGTCCACAGACCTCATCGAGGAGCAAAAGGATTGGAGCACAACTCGGAGCGTGCAGGGAAAAACGTCGATTAAAAGGTACTTCTATAATCCTTCCTTCTCATGCGTTAGGCTTAGATAGATTTGAAAGGAAGTTAGTGTCCATGATAAGCATTTTTCTATCTAGGGTTAAGGTCAAGCCCTAGAGGTCAATCTACTTGTCCGCAGGCAGATTTTCCTACAACAGAAACTGGCGACTCCACTGGGGAGATAGCCTTGAATCAAAATCCTTTGTTTGGATTTTTCTCCTCATTGACCTTGTTCTGTCCCTTGATTGTTTCAGACCTAGTTTACCCCTCTTTGATTAGTTTCATGAGCTGATTGGCTCCTTACCTTGTCACATTCAACATATTTGTCAAGTTCAGATCTCAATTTTTGAAATTTTTTGACATTTCTGGGACTTTCAGACCCTGGCACCCCTGAGCTAGTGTTATCAAAGCACCATCACTTCTTGTAGCCCTACACAGAGTGCTATAATGCTCTTTTCCCTTGGCAACAGAGCGCCAGCCTCCTTTTGGCCAAAAAACCCTTCACAATTACATTTTTTTAGGGTTTGCCTCTGTGGCTCCTGTGTTGAGTGATCTAGTGAGTCATTCCTTCTTCCTGTTTAATCTTGACATCAGTCTTGTTGAAGGAAAAACACTTCTTTGATTGGATCTAGTAGCCTTCTTCACCTATTTCCATTAAGTTTTTCTGTTGAGTAAAGCTTGAAATCTATGCATTGCTTTCCTTTTCTCTTCAGCTGAGTAAAACCCTGGTGAAGGTCATCAATAGCCTACATGCCTCTTTATCTTGATTTCAGTCAAGATCACTGTTCTTCAGCTCTTGTTTTTGGGTGTGAAGTTTGTCTTTTTTCTTTGATTGTTTCTTTCATTTTTCGTTTTGATTGCTACGAAGGGTGTGTTGTTTGTGTGTTTGGCTTATGCTAGTTTGGTTATCATTCACACCAAGAAGATAATTAGCAAAGATAAGCATTGTGATTACATTGATCATCATCTATACGCAAACAATAAAGATATCTTAGTGATTTATTGAGCATATTAGAAGGCATTCGAAATTTTTGCATTATATCAGGATTTGATTGAGAAAAGAATTGTTTGGAAGCATTTCGTAGTTGTGCTTGTTAGTGAAAGAACTCTCTCTCTCCCTTAGCTAGATGTTCATCGAAAGAAAATGACTGCTTATCATGCTTGATGCACTCTTTGGGTCAGATCTTAATTCAATTTGTTTCACTTCCATGCACCCCTTTGCGTACAGAACAACCACTAAAATCAATGCTAATTAAAATTTATCTAGAACTTTTTCTTTGATAGAATCCTCCACCAACAGTAGAATAGGTGTAGTACTTTGGATTAGGCTGTGAGCATAAATCTCCAAAGTTGTAAAAACAAACAAAGCAGCCTGAGTTAGGGAGAGAAAATCCAATTATCGTATAACTCTGCCTGGGACCCCCCTCTCACACACGGGTTACGCACGAGGTTGCATTCAGGAGAGCTACGAAGACTACCCTATGTGGTTTAACTGAGTGTGGTGGTACGATCGTATTATGGGGATCACTGTAAGGTAAATCCATAATTACTGCATGGAAGCCTCTTAATTGGTTTCGGGCTTTGATACCCTGCCCTTACGTTTGGATCGAACTATCGACTGTTCCCGCCCAGGGGCTGACTGCGAATTGGTAACCTTAGTGGCCATAATCTTTAGGTTCTTACACAAGGTGACAGTGACGGGTAGTCTAACTGTACCTGGAGCAGACATTGGTCAAACTCACTCGGGCTCCTTGGAAGGTAAATCCACAATTACTGCGTGGAAGCCTTAGAGAGTAAATCTACAATTACTGCGTGGAAGCTTTCACCAGGGTGTAAGTCCGTTAAGAAGGTCGCCATTGTAACTGTTCCACCCTAGCCCCACCCCTTCTGGACTTGGTCACGCGACATTGGATTTCATCACCAATGAGTACGATCATCGAAAGAAGGCCCCATTTGCTTGGTTGGGATTCTTAGATTTTTTAGCGTGTGCTGTTTCTTTTCGCTAGTTGGCCATAGATCTCTTTCGTAGACTCTTTTCTTCTGCCAACATTGACCCTCCATGACGCTCGCGGAGGCTACAGGGACTTCCTCCAGAAGGTATGGAAGGAGACATCCCTCGTTCTACGGAACAATCTCCCCAACAGGGCGAGGTTCAAAACACTACAACTTATCAGGAAGAAGTTCCCGTACCTTTGGATAATTTTAGAATTGTCTCGGACTCCCCGGAATCTTATCCCATTCTGGAGGGATATGAACAACAGATTCTTCACCTAAATTCTACCGGAGAATTTGTTTTCATAAACCCTTCTGCCGCCCCGGCCGGGTCTCCTCAAAACTCTTTACCCGATGATCCTTTCTATACTGAGAACATCGTTCGGAGTCCACCACACTTGGTGCAAGATCGTTATGGAACAGGAGAAAGTGTTGATGCATCTTCCTCCTATACTGTACCCCCAAATCACTTCATTGGTACTACCCCTTTTACGGCCACACCAACCGTTGCTCCGAACACACCACCCGTCGGCCCGAGACCTACTATTCCCCTCCAAACGGCTCAGTCCACAATGGTCCCTCACATGCTGACCATTCCCACCGGCAATCCGGTGGTCACCCAAGCCTCGATTGGCACACCTATAACACCAAGACCAAATCTCCCTTTTGGATTTAGGGCACTGAACACATCTGCCACTACCACTGCCCAAACCACTGCTCAAATTGTACCGAGAAGTTCCATACCTATCCAACAACCCGGAGGGACGGTCCTTGGTGGTCCTAACCCAATCGGCAACACGGGTCAATCTTTCATGTCTGGCCCTCAAATCCCAGGAACTCTACCTCAAGCTGGGGGGCACCCTCCCACCGGAGGGAAAAACCCATTTGGAGGGCACCCTCATGCTAGGGGGCAACCTCAAACCGGAGTCCACCATCAACCACAAGGACAAACTGTGTCCATTGCACCCAATCCGTGGAGCATCCCTTTTCAAGGAAATCCGCATGCCTCCATGGGGCAAACTGTGCCTGCCGCATCCAACCCATGGAATATTCCTTTCCAAGGAAACCCACACTTTCCGTTAGGACAAAATTCACAGACTTCGCAACAACCTCCTTATGGACAAATGCCCAACCCAGCCCATAACCCTCAAAACCCATCCGGTCATCCTCCGCTCATGCAGGCTTTTCAAAACAATTCAAATCCTATGTACCTTGGTCAAACCCAACCCAACATGAGAGGACCCACGAGTTATAATTATCCACATAACCTAGTATTGGGCCCCACTGGTGTTCCTCTCCCACACCAGCATTACCCACAGGTTAACCGACAACTACCTTTTCTAGCCACCCTGGACCTTCCAGATTTGTCTCGGTTAACGAATGATCCCATTCATCATTCTTCGGGTTGGCCAGCTATTCCAGCAAATCTCCCCTCTGATATCCCAAAATTCGATGGAAAATCCGGAGAAGACCCGAACAACCACGTAATGACCTTCCATTTGTGGTGTTCATCAAACTCCCTCATGGACGATTCGATTCGTTTGTGTCTTTTCCAACGGACACTTATGGGTTCCGCAGTGAAATGGTATATTGAATTACCACGTGCATCGTTTTATGATTTCAACTCTCTCGCCATGTCCTTCCCCACACACTTCCAATTGCCCATCCGATACGAGACGGGTACTGAACTATTAACCTCTCTTCGTCAGACGACTTCCATACACATCTCCGATCATATCCATGAATGGAGAAGACGACGAAGGCTAATTAAAGCAGTCATCCCTGACCAATTATTAGCGGAATGGTTCACGAAATCTATACTACCCCAGATCGCTCGTGATGTTGCCATGGGTGGCGTGGTCACCGAGGAAGAATCCATCGCCCGAGCTCAATACTTAGACTTAGTCTATTCGCAATCCGGTACTCTGTATGAGTTGATACCAAATTCTACCCATCCCAATAACGATCCATCCAAATCATCGACCTCTTCGCATGCGGATGGAGTTATTGGCTCCGTCAAAACTCAATCTACCACTCAGTCTACTGGAACAATCCAGCGACCCGCTACCACGACCGCCCCCAGTTTGACTACACCCTCTTCCACCCCCACCCAAACTCAAGTCTCTGATGTGAATGCGGTCCAATCAACCCCTTCACAACAACCTGGGGGCAAGAAGAAAGCGAGAAAGAAACCAAAGAAGAATAATAACAATGAACAATGCAAGACCCAACCACAAACCCCTGCTGCTGGAAAACAACCACAGCAAAAACCGAAATTCCCATGTCTCATTTGTGGTGACGATCACTACACCCGAGACTACCCACATCGCGATGAAGTGGCTAAATTTTTTAAGGGAAATTCACAACCCGCTGTGCTCACTCATCCTTTTCCGCAACAACAATCTTTGGTTGCACAAACCCCCACGCCGGGGGGCAGTTCCAACCAACCTCATGATGAGGCATCAACAAGAGCACACATTTATATGTTCAACGGGGTTAACCTAACCACTCATTCAGTGACATACGACACACCAGTTAAACCTGATAAGCCGAAGACCGCTAACGGTTCTTCACCAGATCCTTTACCATCTGTTGTCAATCCTCCATCTGTCAACCCTTCATCTGGGCTAGTTCAGATTGAGAAACCTTATTTTGACTCCATCTTACGCCCTCTTAAGAGCACCATCCAAAAATCCACTTTCAACCCTAATTCACGAGCTGCCCAAAACTACAATATTGTAGAAGATTTGGCCCAAGCTCCGTGTGCCATGTCCACATTGGAAGTATTACAACACTGTCCTAACCAACGTAGGACGCTCTTAGCCGCTATTGGCGCTTTCGATCCCGAGTCATCAAATCACATCATGTTTAACTTAGACGACCATAAACCACGGCTCTCCCATCAGCTAGCTTTCCAAATCGACGTTATTGTTTATAATCAACAAATCCATCAAACAATTTTGGATGAGGGAGCCTCCACCTGTGTCATGTCTCTATCCTGTTGGAAAGGGTTGAAATCACCTGCCCTTAACAAATCCCCTACTATGTTACGCGCTTTCGATGGATGAGGTTTCCATCCTCATGGATTATTGCAATCCCTTGCCGTTCAATTGGGAGACAAAACTGTTACCATTGATGTCGAAGTGGTCGATGCTCCCCTCGATTACAATCTATTACTTGGAAGAAGTTGGTTCTACGCTATGACTGCAGTTGCTTCGTCGGTGTTTCGATGTGTACAATTCCCTCATCAAGGTAAAATTGTTACCATCGATCAACTTGATTTCTGTACACCCGACGCCCGCATCCCTGCCACCAACAATATCCCTTTCCTGGGAGACCACATGGTTACGTATGAAAGAGTTGGTGTTGGCTTATTGAAAGATTCTAGCCTCATGGGTACCTTCCCTACACCACATCCACCTACTACACCTCATATTTCTGCCGTCAATATGATCTCGACTTTGCCTTATCAATCATTGGAATCATCTGACCCTTGGATTGTGCCTAGTCCTTTGGAATTCGATGGACTCAGTGACATCATGCCACTCAGCCCAGCCAAGGCCGCATACGTAGCTATCCAATCTGCCTCTCCCTCTTCGAACACTTCACATTTATTGCACCTGACACTTACTCGGTGCCCTCGTGGTTGAATTCCCTATCATCTGCTGTTGATTACATTTCCCACATTTTTCCTTCTGACGAATCTATCATGGAAATGCTTAGCATTAACGATTTGCCCTGGGACGAAAACCACCACCGATCCTCTTTTCTTCCATTGTTGGAAGAGATGCAAGACATACAATCTGTCTCCCCCCCCGCTGTTACCAATGCTTCACATCCTCCCATTCTCACCCAAGAGACTTTCTCTGAGGGAAACATGGGTAACATCTCTACCACAATCACAATTGACATTTCAGTCAAAGAAGGTGTCGTGGAAAACATTAATCTTGGTGCTAATTGCACATCTGACGAAGTGGTCTCTTACACCGCTTTGTTCAAAGAATTCCGTGATGTCTTCGCATGGAGCTATGAGGAAATGCCAAGGATTGACCCTTCCATCGTCATACACAAAATCAAAACTTACCCTGACGTAAAACCGGTTCGACAGAAACTCCGCCCGGTTCACCCCAAGAAACTAGCAGCTATAAAGCCAGAAGTTGAAAAACTTCTAAAATCTAGCTTTATCTATTTTGTCCCTTTGAAGGAATGGGTCTCTAACCTCGTTCCGGTTGCTAAGAAACAAGGGACCATCCATGTTTGCGTATATTACCGTGATCTTAACAAATCTTGTCCCAAGGACAACTACCCTACACCCTTTATTGATCAAATCATCGATAATTGTGTGGGAAGCGTGATCTTCTCTTTCATGGATGGCTTTTCTGGATACAACCAGATCGAAATCTTACCTACCGATCAACATAAGACAGCCTTCATCTGCCCTTGGGGAACTTTTTCATACCGAAAGCTACCTTTTGGACTTAAAAACGCTGGTGCCACTTTCCAGCGAGCCATGTCGTACGCTTTCCACGACATCAAGCATATCGCAGAACCATACCTCGATGATTTACCCGCCCATTCATCCAATCGACTTGATCATATTGATCACTTGCGGGCAATGTTTCTTCGATGTCATTTCTATCGTATTCGCCTGAACCCACATAAATGCATCTTCGCTGTCGAATCCGGCCGACTCCTTGGTTTCATCATCTCCAAAGACGGGATCAGGGTGGACCCTCTGAAGATCAAGGCCATTCTAGCCTTACCCCCACCCACCAACTTAACTCAACTTCAAAGTTTGCAAGGCAAAGCAAACTTTCTCTGCCGCTTCATCTACAATCACACCGATATCACTAAAGGATTTATGCGGTTATTGAAAAAGAATGTCCCTTTCATCTGGGATGACACTGCCCAATGGTCATTTGATGCTCTCAAGCATGCTTTGACCCACGCTCCTTTGTTACATCCTTCCGATTACACAAAGGATTATATCCTTTACTTGGCTGCTTCTACTTCCACCATTGCAATGGTGTTAGTTCAAGAGGACTCTAACGGCGAAGAACACGTCATTTATTATCTAAGAAAGAGTTTATCTAGACCCGAACTCAGATACTCGCATGTCGAGAAACTGGCTATGGCAGCTGTCATTGCTGTCCAACGATTCTGCCACTACATTTTATTACGCACCACCACGGTAATCACAGACTCCAACCCCATGTACCACGTCTTGACACGTTAAGTACTTGGGGGAAAATATTCAAAGTGGATCGTTATTCTTCAAGAATTCGATCTTGAGTTTACCAAGGCTAAGGCCAAAAAATCCCTGGTGTTTGCCGAGATCATCTGTGCTCTCCCAAGTGCCGATGAGAACAATGAACCTAGAGACCCTCTTCCTGATGAGTCTCTCTTCCTCATCAACACCTCTGACCCTTGGTATGGAGACATTCTCCTTTACCTTCAAACCCAACGTTTTCATCCCAACGTCTCTAGAGAAGAGCGTCAATGCATATGTCACCACTCTCACCGTTACCTCATCCTCGGCGACACTTTGTACCACCCCAGTATTGACACCATTCTTTGGTGATGTTTGATTCACGAAGAGGCTGAACGCATTTTGAACGATTGTCACCTTGGCGCTTGTGGCGGTCACCTTTCCGGGATGGCCACAACCCAAAAAATCCTACGTGCCGGCTACTTTTGGCCCTCTATCTTCAAAGATTGCATCGAGGCTGTCAAAA
>JZKD02S0242035.1:246247-271108 GCA_000966675.3 Picea glauca | reverse complement strand
GCTTAGATAGATTTGAAAGGAAGTCAGTGTCCATGATAAGCATTTTTCTGTCTAGGGTTAAGGTCAAGCCCTAGAGGTCGATCTACTTGTCCGCAGGCAGATTTTCCTACAACAGTTAGTTTGGAGTGGGCTTGCAGGTACTTGTCCCATGGGGTGAGACCTTTCCTCCCTCTTGATCAACAGGATAGGGCATGGAGATGTTTGGATAGGTACGTCTTCTATAGAGGTGTCTTTACTGATATAGTTTCTAGACAACAGGTCCAATGGTCACAGGTATTTCAGTTGGAGGACCCATGAGAGGAGGATTCAGGATGTATGTAAGGGGAAGGCAGTGATGGTCAGAGTAGTGTAGGTCCAACAAGGTGATCTTCGATAGAGGTTAGCATGGAACCCATGGATTTCAGGATTGAGAATTTCATTGACTGATAGGGGAGAGTGGACCATTGCAGGGAAAATTTATTCTAACTTTCCATTGAGCTTCAGTGTTGAGAGGAGCACATCGCTTGCAGGTGTCTCATGGAGGACTCACAACACCTCATTCAGGCATCAACACCATTAGTTGTTGGAGGCCGTATGGATCTGGGTAGAGACTTGGAGGATGGATTTGTTTTGAGATGAGGCCACATGTCATAGGTAGGAGACTCCCGAAGTTGGTGTATTTCAGGGTTATGCTTCCCAGAGGCTAGCAGGTCATGACTTGATATGGGATCTAGGGGGCAAAGAGTATGAGTGTTCATCTTTGGATGGGTTCTACTGTGTATCCCATAGGTGTACATGGGATCCTGATATTTCATTTGAGGGGATTTGGTTATTTCTTGAGGACAAGCAATTTTCTAGCAGGGAGGACTGTAATGTCCCCACTTTCAGACATCATCATAGTATAGAGATTTATGATGACTAGAGTAACCAAATGGGTGTTATAGTGAGTACAGGGGTAATTGAGAGGAATTGTGGGGTCCATATTGCATTTCTCATCATATTCCATCATTATGAGCCATTCGGCACAGGCTAGCTTTGGTTCTGTGGCATTCCAACGATTTCCATGATTTTGACTATTTTGAGCTATAAGTTAATGGAATTCACTGAAGAGGTCATTTTGGGCACATTACTTGGATGAACCTCTGAGTTTAATAGCTCATTGGAATTGAGAAAAGAAAAACTACAGGATGGGATGGTGAGAAGTGACTTTCAGTGGCCAGAGAAGCCACAAGGAGAGATAAGAATCTTTTCATAGGTAAAAAGGTTAATTCATTAATTAAATATTAATAAAATGAAATTCACTTTGGAGGGACAAGATGAGACAAAAAGTATAAAGGAAAGGAAAGGGCCTCTACTCATTTCATTCATGTATGATCATATGTTAATATTTGGCTTTTAGCTAGTGATCCCAGCATTGGGGGTTTTGAGGGTTTTGACTTAAAAAACCCTAGAGGATGATTCGGTGGTGAAAGATTCCACCTAGCTTGTCCCAAGATTGGTCTCGAAGATGCAATACGCTCCCACACCATTCTAGTTCCAGATATACTCAGTTGCAAGCAGAATCTAGATCAGTTACATGTGCAGATAGAGAGAGGGTGCACCAGTTGAGGGTTTCTAGCAAGAAGGGCACACCATCCATTGAGGGAGATTCATTCTAGCTGAGGATAAGAGATTTTGGGAATTCTAGGCATTGGGTTTTCCTTGCAGGTGTCTTGGCATTATTCTTGGTTGTTTCCGAAGGCATTTTAGTGAAGGGTTTATTTGTATTGAGATTGGGACGATTTCCCAAGAGGAGGGTGCACCATTTCTTGGAGGGTAGCTAGAACCAAGGGTCTAGCAGGTCCTTTGATGATTTGAGCACTTGGGTTTCCATTGAAGCGTCTCGATCTATAATTTTAGCTTATTTGTGGAGCCATTGGAGGTCTCTAGGAGAGAGGCTATATTATTAAGGTTTAAACCATCTAGGAGGGCACACCACACATTGGAGGAGATTCAAATCCACAGGGTTTGAGAGGGATCTTGGAGATTCAGGTACCAGGGTTGTTCTTGACATCACCCGATCTACTGTTTGGCATCTTTCTTGGGGTGGTTGGACACATTTGGTAGCAGGGCCAAATTGTTGAGGAGATTCAACATTCTAGCAAGACGTGCCATCTTCCAGTGGGGGTTTGACACTTCATACAGACCAAATCTATCTTGGCATTGGTCTTCATCTCTTATCCAGCCTTTGGAGGCTTATTTTGTATTACTGGGAGCTTTTTGTAGCAGCTCTATTATCTATCTTCTTAGCCATCTGTAAATCATTCCTGATCGACATCTTCATTATAGCAGGTGTTAGTCCCTAAAGTTGCACTAGAATGCTAAGGGAAAGGTAGGGAATCATTGATTTATTGCAAAAGTGTTTTGAGGGTTTTATGATTGGGTTTTTTGAGTAAGGTGGTTTTAAACTGGTTTCAAGGTAACAACACAATATGAAAAACAAGAGTAAAAAAAAGTATATCCCATTGACTAAATAATAGGTGAACACAAAGATGGATTAAACCAATTAAGAAAAAGGAAGGCGAAGCTTTCAATTTGTCAACTTCACCAGAATTATTGCTCAAAATATCATAAAGAAACAAGATGTTCAGCTTGATATCCAACTTGAAAATTAATCTTTACAGTAAAATTTCCACTGTATATATAATCAGTCAAGAATCAAAAAGCATTGCAATTTCGAATAATGAATTCAAGCATGAATAAAGAAATAACAGAATAGAAAAAGAGGGTCTAACCATCCATATGCCTTTTCTATTAAGTGTCAAATTGAACATAAATGCCTTTACAATGTGCTTCACAAAAAGGTCCCTTGGGTATCCAATTTTTTTACCAGAACATGGTCTTTCTTCTGTCTATTTAAACCATCTATCAAACTTTCAGATCCTATCATCTAGTATAGCGTTTAATTATTGTATTTGAACAATATCTAACTACTAAGGTAGTTCACTCGAAAAGGGCTTCTACAACCCCAAATAGATCACAACTCAACAATTTGATATAGCAAATATTGTCAGCATTACATTTGACTCTACAAAATAGGAATTTTGTTTGATTATGTAAGACAGATCGAGGTCTTAGCATTTCACTGACCAAAAATGAGTAGGCTTTGCCATATTTTCTGGAAAGCATTTAAACATGATTGTAACAAATTTCCATGTTACCTTTAGGATATAATCACAGCAGTGCCTTTGGCATTTTTCTTTTTGAGCTTAGTGGTAAGAATGACATTGTGTCAATAGAGTCTGAAATTAATCTCCCTGAGTTCTTTGAGCAATACCCTTTTTTCTTTCTTCTTCTTTTTAAAGACTTGAATCCTTTCTTGCTAGCGAGCATTCCACTATTCTATCTGCACCTTCTCCTTCTTTAATTGTCTTATTGTTTTCTGAAACTCCTTGATCCTTTCTTTATCAGTTCTAATTTAAACTCTGAATACTGAGAATTCTTCAAAAGGTGCAGGTTCATTCAGGTTTAAGGCAACGCTGGGTTCCTTGGCTTTAACTTGGTACTTTGAGACTAATTCCGAGCTATGTTCTTCCTCAGAACTTGTTGAATCTATAGCTTCAGGCACATCTGGTATGCGATCTAAGTCTTCAAAGTAATCCTGTTTATCTTCAGGGGTTTCACTGATACCTTTAGCCATATCCTTATATTTTTCCAATCTGGTTGAATCTCTCGTTACAGGACCTATAGATGGCGTAAGTATTCTTTTTCCTTTGCTGACATATTTCTTGGGGAATGGAGTCCTTTTTTCCCTTTTCTTGGTGCTTGCTTCAACATCCTCGGAATCATATTCTATGATTATGAAGTTTTCTTCTTTGATTGAAGGATTGAACATTGCCTTTGACTTGAGTCTATACTTGTTGTTGACCCTGGTAGAATTTCTTCTAGGTTTCTATGATATAGACACACCTTTAACCTTTTTCCCTTTGGTTGCAGTACCCCTTTTGCTGGTTGATGGTGTTTCAATCTTGACTGTAGTTTGAGCATCGAGCTCATTATCTGAATCTTTTTCCCCTTTAACATCTTCCTCAAAAAACGTTTCAATTTTTGGCTCCCACCTAGATCTTTTACTTTTTCTCCTCCTGGTCACCTTGATATCAAAAGACTCTTCTTTCATAGGGGTTTCATCAAAAATATCTCAGCTCTGTGTAATGGTCTTCCTTCCTCTGCCTTTCTTCTGCTTATTGGACTGAGTGATAGGGTTTAAAGATTGTGTGAGCCAGCTCTAGGGATTCTGTAATTTGATCAAAGAAGACATGACTAGGGTTTTAATAAAGATTTGATGGAATAGACTGCTTTTAGCATTGGTAGAGAGTCACTGCACTGTTGTTGACATTTTTGTCAAGATTTTGGGCAGAAAATAAGGGAGATGTAACGGGTAATCACCATTTAAATGGATTAGTATCCTGATATGGTAGATATAGACCAGTGAACACCTTCCTTCACAGGTGATATACCTTTGAATCACGACCAGAGCTGTGTGCCATTCAGGTCGAATCCAGCTACGAGGTATTCCCATTCTCTAATCCGGATTTTTCTTATCTAGAAGGAGGAATTGGTTTACAAATTCTGTGACCACATGTTCTTTTTTCCACCATATTTCTCCTCCAACCACGAGCCTGCAAGACTTTGCGATAGTTTGTTCTGTCACTAGCATCAACATCTTACTGATTTCGACCTTGTGTCCATTGAAATTCAGAGCGAACTCCATCGAGACTTGCTGATCATAACCTTGAAAAATGGTGAGGAATTCATACCACCCAACATCTATGAACCTTTGAGCCAACTAAGTCTAGGCTTCAAGAAGTTTGGCACCCTTTGGTTCTATTCTGACAACATGTCCACTCTTCTTTGGCGCCACCAAAACACAATTCTGCAACTGGCACCCTCGGGTTCCAAATTTTCCACCTGTAATTGTTTGTGTATACCGTTCCTTCGAGTGGATACCCGCATTCCTCACTGCAAGCCTGAATTCAACAAACTTGAACATGTAACATATAACGATCATCAAGAAAAAGGGTGATTTTAAATGAGTCCTACGCAAGTACATAGCAATCAGATTATGAAAAAGTTGAATTTGCAAATAATTTCCAAGCTTTCATGGGTGCATGCGAACTCTCAACCCACGATTCGTGTCATCATAACAAAATCGGGATGAAAGGCATGTATCATGGCATAATTATTTGGAGCTACGGGAATAGGCTTATTCCCGTAGCACTATTAATGACTTAGCAAAAATTTGAAAATTTGAAATTCAAATAGGCATATAAGGAGACACCTCAATTTTAAAATATGTGCTTTCAAAATCAAACTTAAATAAACTATCCCAAAACTGTAATGCAAACCAAAAGATACCAAAACAAAAATTGAAAACAACTAGAAATAAAAATTCAAGTGTGGGTAAGGAAAACTTAGGATAAGGGTTTCTCACTAAACCAAGACAAAATTAGAGACTAACAACAGGTTTCTCTATTTCATGAATAAAAGCAGATTTGAGATATTTTGGCTTGTCTATCATATTTCATATGGTTGAGGTATGCCCATGATTTCATATTCATTTTTATTGTTGTAAACACTCATATACACACATCAATAAACCCTAAGTCCGAAATCAAGAGGCCATTTTGCAAGTAACACATGTAAACAAGTAGATCATCCAAATGTTTGACGAAATACCTCACCCAGAAAAAGTTTTAAAAGACACCAAAACCATGATGATCCTAGCATAATAACTTGGGATCATTACAGTGGTATCAGAGCTTAGATTCCTGCTAGCCGTGGGAATTAACACATGCATGCAGAGCCATAGAGGGGTCTTCCATAAGAGGAGATGGATATTTTAGATTTTACTAGAGAGGTTGTACGTAGTAGATGGGAATACTACTATGACCTTAGTGAGGAAACTAGGGCCCTAATAACCTTCCAACTGTATTTATCCTTGAAATATCCTAGGTGGAGAAAATATGAGATTACATTCCAGGTCAAACGAGCAGAGGAATACATGGCCACAATAGCTAGATGGAGGGAAGCACAGAGAAACCCCACACCCATTAGGAGCACACAACTTTGCTATAGTTGCAAGGTGCCTTGGGAACCAGATCATAGGTGTAGGGGTAAGGATCAGAAGCACACTATTGAGGCACACTATGACAGGGAGGATGATGTGTGTGTGTACGGAGTGATATATGTTGATTCAGAGCAGTTTGATGATGACAATGACTCTTGCATAGAGGCTAGTGATAGTGACTCTACCTCAGAGGCTAGTGATGGTGACTCTTGCACAGAGGCCAGTGATTCTTGCATGCTTGAGGAGGATAGTGACCCTTGCACATTGGATAGAGAGTTAGGTGGACAAGATGATAGCACAAGTACTTCAACAGACATATCACATGGTTTTGATGACCTTACACCCCAGTAGAGTGGTGACACTAGTGAGGATTCACATGTGTTATCACCTAGAGATGATGAGCTTCCTTTGATGGTCGTGACACATCTGTCGTCTTTTCAAAAATCCATGATAGCCATTTCACAGGAGGATATCAGTAGCATGTCAGATATGATGGAGGATCCTTGTGTGAGGGATACACACCATGGACACCTGGATCCACAGATCAAGGAGGAGACACAGGATGTGCAGGTAGTTGATCCTACACTTAGAGGTCTTCATTAGGAGATTGAGTCACATCTTTTGGAGACTCCATTAGTTGAGCAGATTGTGGATGCTGACAGGTTGATGGAGCACTTACTTCCAGGATTGGCTTGCATTGATGAGGATTCACTTTTTAGCAGTCAGGATGACCATAGCACGTGTCTGGATACATGGGATCTAGGTGCATATGATAGTAGTAGGTTGAGTGCACAAGAGGATATGGCTTCCCATACAAGATATAGTGTGATTCGGGGGGAGATAGAATCTAATGATTGGGTACAATGGCATACGGGAGTACCTAGAAGCATAGTAGACAGTGGACAATTCAACACATTATCTTATGTAGAGGGTGTGTTTGGGGGTTCCAGAGTTGATACTAGAAAAACTGACATTAGTAGTGAGTGGTCGGAGATGGCACCTCAACATGACCATGAACAGGAGTCCCACCACTTAGCAACACAATTGAGAGTTAGTGAGGCTATGATGATGGCAACCACTAGACGTATTGATGACATGAATGCAGTGATGGTAGATTACTATTAGAGAGAATCAATGGCACATGGTAGTTCAAATGAGGGGATTGCCATGGATGATTTTCATACTCTCGGGGAGAGAGTATCTATGATGAGGACAGACTATCATCAGTTTGTGGCTGATAGAGATTACTTGTTGAGGGTTGGTGAGATGTATCATGAGGCTTTAAGGGAGTAGGATTTGGAGATGGACCAACTCACTCAGAAGTTGGAGAGAACTCAAGGATTTTTGAGAGGCACATAGACAACCCTTCAAGAATCAGAGTCCAGATCAGAGGAGCTCCTTGAGGAGATTCTTTAGAGGTCCACTTCACCTATTGTGGTGGACACCCCGATGTATCATTCAGTCACATTGATAGAGGATGTTGGTGATCTATAAGAGGAGCCCCAGTCGATGGAGGACACTTCCATTTGTGTTTCGAGAGTGGTTGACCTCCATGTAGAGGTTGATCTAGTAGTATGCTCCAGATCTATGATGCAGCATGAGTCTGCGGGAGATGAAATGAGTATGATGAAGCATACAGTGACGAGGGATAGCTCACAGAGTCATGTCGAGATGTATCGTGGAATTTAGAGGGGTATAGTGCCTTGCAAGGAGGATACACACTTAGGGGAG
Source organism: Picea glauca (assembly GCA_000966675.3). Lineage (NCBI taxonomy): Eukaryota > Viridiplantae > Streptophyta > Pinopsida > Pinales > Pinaceae > Picea > Picea glauca. The sequence goes on along the minus strand of JZKD02S0242035.1, from coordinate 263,292 downwards.
TATGTAGATGTCACTCATTTGCAACAACACATAGTTGTGGGGGATCACCTTCACCATTTTAGCAGTTGCATGGGAGATGAGAGATGGAGGTTGGTTGACCAACAGTCAGAGGGGTTACTTATGGTTGTATTGGATGGTTGGGATTCAGTGATGACCACTGGAAAGAATCTATCATGGATACCAATGGAAGAGATTTTGGTCGAATCCTTGGGATTGACCAAAGAATGTGACACCTCCCAGTCCTACAATTAGCTGCAAATGTTTCTATTAGCATGTCCTAACATGTTTATCATAGTCAACAACATGAGGAGGGATAGGCCATGGCTGAGGGAATGGAGAGTGAGTAGGTCGAGACTACATGACATGAGTACTTTTACGGCATACAGCAAGTCAAAGGTGGACCATGTTAGACAGACGGTTGAGACTTGGTGTGTGATGGTGGGCATCATAGACCAGGCGATGATAGATGAGCACAAAGGGCTTCTGCCAGTGATCAGTCTGACACAAGAGCAACTAGCAGAGAATGGAAGTGATAAACTTCCAAGTTTTCCATGGGATCCGAGAGTTCACTTGGTTAGCAGGATGTTTCACTACATGATGACCTCGGTTGTGCCAGATAGCCACACACTCCACCTTAGGTTGGTTTGGAGTGGGTATGTAGGTACGCGTTCTATGGGGCGAGACCTTTCCTCCCTCTTGATCATCATGATAGGCCATGGAGATGTTTGGACAGGTACTTCTTCTATAGAGGTGTCTTTACTGATACAATTTCTGGATAACAAGTCCAATGGTCACAGGTATTTTAGGCGGAGGACCTAGGAGAGGAGGATTCAAGATGTATGCAAGGGGAAAGCAGTCATGGTTAGAGTAGTGTAGGGCCAACAGGCTGATCTTTGACAGAGGTTAGCATGGGACCTAGGGATTACAGGATTGAGAATTTCACTGAATGACAGGGGAGAGTGAACCATTGCAGGGGAAAGTTATTTTAACTTTCCATTGAGCTTCAATGTTGAGAGGAGTGCATCGCTTGCAGGTGTCTCATCGAGGACTAGAAACACCTCATTCGGGCATAGAAAAGAGCAGTTGTTGTAGGCCGTATGGATCTAAGTAAAGACTTGGAGGATGGATTTGTTTCGAGATGAGGCCACATTTCATAGGCAGGAGACTTCCGGATTTGGTGTATTTCAGGGTTATGCTTCCTAGGGGCTAGCAGGTCATGACTTGATATGGGACCTAGGGGGTAGAGGGTATGAGTGTTCATTTTTGGATGGGTTCTACTATGTATCCCATAGATGGACATGGTATACTGGTATTTTATTTGAGGTTATTTGGTTATTTCTCGAGGACAATAAATTTTCTAGCAGGGAGGACTGTAATGTCCCCACTTTGGGACATCATCACAGTGCAAAGATTTATGATGAATAGAGTAGCCAGATGGGTGTTATAGCAAGTTCATGGGTTATTGAGAGGCATTGTGGGGTCCATATTGCATTGCTCATCATATTCCATCATTATGAGCCATTCTGCATAGGTTAGCTTTAGTTTCGTGGCATTTCGATGATTTCCATGATTTTGACTATTTTGAGCTATAAGTTAATGGAATTCATTGAAGAGGTCATTTTGGGCACATTACTTGGAGGAACCTTTGAGTTTAATAGCTCATTGGAATCGGGAGAATAAAAACTACAGGATGGGATAGTGAGAAGTAACTTTTAGTGGCTAGGGAAGCCACAAGGAGAGATAAGGAGCTTTTCAGAGGTAAAAAGGTTAATTAATTAATTAAAGTGATTTAATTAATCAATTAAATATTAATAAAATGAAAGTCACTTTGGAGGGACAAGGTGAGCCAAAAAGTATAAAGGAAAGGCAAGGGCCTCTACTGATTTCATTCATGTATGATCATGTTTTGATATTTGGCTTTTAGCTAGTGAGCCCAACATTGGGGGTTTTGAGGTTTTTGACTTAAAAATCCCTAGAGGACGATTCTGTGGTGAAAGATTTCACCTAGCTTGTCCCAATCTTGGTCTCGGAGATGAAATACGCTCCCACACCATTCTAGTTCCAGATCTACTCAGTTGCAGGGGGATTCTACATCAGTTACATGTGCAAGTAGAGAGAGGGCGCACCAGTTGAGGGTTTCCAGCAAGAAGGGTGCACCATCCATTGAGGGTGGATTCATTCTAGCTGAGGAGAAGATATTTCAGAAATTCTAGGTATTGGGTTTTCCTTGCAGGTGTCTTGGCATCATTCTTGGTTGTTTTCGGAGGCATTTTAGCGGAGGGTTTATTTGTATTGAGATTGGGATGATTTCCCAAGAGGAGGGCATACCATTTCTTGGAGGGTGGCTAGATCCAAGGGTCTAGCAGGTCCTTTGGTGACTTGAGCACTTGGGTTTCCATTGCAGCATCCCGATCTATCATTCTAGCCAATTTGTGGAGCCATTGGAGGTCTTTAGGAGAGAGGCCACATTATTAGGGTTTCAACCATCCAAGAGGGCGCACCACACATTGGAGGAGATTAAGATCCATAGGGTTTAAGAGGGATCTTGGAGATTTAGGCAACTAGGTTGTTCTTTCCATCACTCAATCTAGTGTTTGGCATATTTCTTGGGGTGATTGGACACATTTGGCAGCAGGGCCAAATTGTTGAGGAGATTCAACATTCTAGCAGGACATGACATCTTCCAGTGGGGGTTTGACACTTCATACGACCCATATCTATCTTGGCATTGGTATTAATATCTTATCCAGCCTTTGGAGGCTTATTTTGTATTACCGTGATATTTTTGTAGTAGCTATATTGTCTATCTTCTTAGCCATCTGTTGAGCATTCCAGAACGACATCTTCATTGTAGCAAGTTTCTCTATTTCATGAATAAAAGAAGATTTGAGATGTTTTGGCTTGTCTATCATATTTAGCATATGGTTGAGGTATGTCCATGATTGCATATTGCTGCAAAAACTCATATAAACACATCAGTAAACCCTAAGGCCTAAATCAAGAGGCCATTCTGCAAGTAACACATGTAAACAAGTAGATCATCCAAGTGTTTGACGAAATACCTCACCCAACAAAAGTTTTAAAAGACACCAAAACCATGATGATCCTAGCATAATGGCTTGGGATCATTACACTATCCGTGGTCTTCCGATGCTAGCTTGTGTCCATTTTAAAAAGGAGTGGTCAAACGCAAGATGTTGCATTACTTGATAAAGAAATCTGTGTCTCACCCTGTCAAAGGCACTTGCAAGATCTAGTTTGATTATCATACCTTTTTCTTTCCGAGATTGTCTAGAGTGGATGGCTTCCTAGGAAAGGATTATGTTGTCACTTATGTTTCTGCCTTTGATGAAGCCTCCTTGATTTTCCAGGATAATTGAAGGTAGGATATTTTTGAGCATGTTGGCCATGATTTTAGTTATAATTTTGCAGCCAGTGTTGCAGAGGGAGATTGGTCTAAATTGGTCGAAGGAAGTGGATCCTTTTTCCTTTGGTATGAGGGCTAGGAGGGAAGAGTTGGTGCTTCCTCCAATATTGCTGCAAGATTGTGAGTTTTGAATCATTATGTGGAGGTTGTTATTGATAATTTTCTAGCAAAATTTGATGAAATGAGCCATGAATCCATCTGGGCCTGGGGCTTTGTCGGGCTCCATATTTGCTATAGCTTTTTTGATTTGTTTTTTAGAGATTGGTGCTGTGAGAGCTAAGTTGTCTTCCATGGAGACCCTTTTGGGGATCAAGTTTAGGACATCATAGGTGATGGATTCCAGAGGAGGGGGCTCTTCTAAATAGATATCTTTGAAGTGTATATGGGCATCTTGCTTGATGTCCTCAAAATTGATGAGGGTTTTCTCTTAGGTGCAGATTTCTTTGATAGAGTTGAATCGATTTTGGCCTTCCACCTATTTGTGGAAGAATTTTTTGTTTTTATCCCCCAATTGAAGCCAGAGACTTCTATATTTCTGCTGCCAATAGTCCTCCTCCTAGCGATAGGAATGATGAAGATTCTTGTGCAACTGATGTTCTTTTTCCAAAGAGATGGGGTCTATTGGGAGGAGCTCTTCTTGTTGTACTTCCAACCACTAATGGAGAAGGGTTTTGAGAGATTTTGCCCAGGATTTAAGAGCTGATTTAAGTTTCCTTAGCTTCTTTTCCCAGATGAAGAAGGGGGGGGGGGCATGATTGCTTCCTTCTAGACTGAGGAGACAATGTCTAGAAACCCTTGATGCTGAATCTTGGTGGGACTAAAATGAAAAGGGATGGGGCCTAGATTGTGCTCATGATAAATTGTTAATAGGATGGGCTTGTGATCTGAGGCATTAAAGGGGAGAATGGATAAATCAAGAGAAAGGCCAAGAAGAAGGAGGGAGTGTTGATATAGAAATCTATCGCACCTAGCTGCGATGTGTCCCAGGCCTAATCTTCTGTTGGACCAAGTGAACAGTCCTTTGGGGGGATTAATGTCTTCCAGATCCCAATCCCAAATTAGGTCATCGACAGTTTCCCTAAGACGATCTATGACTAGGGTTCCCCCTTTTTTATCTTGGGCATTTAGGGTGAGTTTCAGGTCCCCCGCTAGGATTATATTCTTCAGGCGATATAGCTGTAGGTAATCTTGGATAGAGTTCCAAAAATATCATTTTTTTCTGTAAGAAGGACTGGGACATAAATGTTGAAGAGGCTTACTTGAAGGAATGTATATTTATGGTGGAGGATTGTGAATATCTAGTGTGAGCTAGCGAAGGAGTGGATCAATTTGAGCTTGTTGGGGTTCCATAGAGTTCCTAGGTCTCCTAAAGCACCTCAGAAGCTTATGACAATTCCTATGCCTGAATTCCAGAATGTCTTTTTGGTGTGTAAGAACTATTGCTCTTCCAACTTGGTCTCCTGGACTAGGAGGATGTCTGGGGTGGCTATGCACATTAAATATTTCATTGCTTCAGCTTTCTGTTTGCTTCCAAGACCCCTACAGTTCTAGGAGACGATTTTCATTATTTACCTTTGTTGGTGGTGGTCGTTCCTTTATGGAATTGCCCTTGTTGCCTTGTTGTTCTTGGATTGATCATGTCGTCCAAAGTTTATTGTCCTCCCTACAACTTGTCTTTGTAGGTTTCTTCTTCTCTACATTCCTTTGTTGATTTCCTTTCTCTCTTTGAAGTTTTCTTAGTGCTTTGTATTGGATCTATTTCCTCTTCCTCTTCTTCTGACAGATCTTCCTATGAGCCCTGGTCTTGCTGGATTACTTCTTGGGGGAGGACTACATTGGGTGGAGGGGTAGGATTTGCTCTTTTGTTTTCTGGCAAGGTCGGGTTGGTAGGAGGAGTAGTTTCAGCCATGTTCCCTTCAGTTTCTGGTTCTTCCAGGGCAGAGAATTTGTTACCAGGTTTAGGTTGATTTTTTTTTTGATGGGGCTTCCTTTCTAGGTGAAGGAGGGTTTGGGGTTTTTCCTTCTCGACGTGGGCTAGATTTGTTTTCCTTATGTCTTTTGGGTTTCTGCAATCCATCGCCCAGGTCTTTTTCTTGCTGGGATTGGGGGATTTTTGGACAGTTTTTTTGGAAATGCCCATACTCGTGGCAGTGTCTTCATTTAAATGACAATTGTTCATAGTCTAGCTTCTAGAAGTGTTGTCAGTCACCTACAGTCAATTTTATAGGGTCGAAGTCAGGGGTCCAACGATTTAGGTACAACCCTTGGGGCCCCATGAAGTACGACCCATTTCTGAAGATCAGATTTTGATCGTCTCTGGAGATGAATTCAAACAGGAAAAACCCCTGACCGACTACATAGCAAGTGACATTGCTGGTGATCAGGGGGTGCCAATTATTCTGGATCCATTTTTCGGTAGTGCAAGGTGAGGTCCAGAGCTCGAGCCCAACAAACTATCCCACTAGGGCTCGATTTTCTAATGACACCGTTATCTGCATAGGTTGATCCAAAGGGAGGGCGATTGACGAAATTTCATCTAGCCTTTTGACAAACTTGGGGGGTGGATCAGAGGCATGTTTTTTGCCTTCGGCTATGAGCAGACACTTGAAGGTAGTTGCGTCAATGAGAGGCGGTGACTCGCCACCCCTTTCATAGCTCATGGAGGCTAAGATCAGACCTAGTTCTCTCCAAAGCTAAGCAATGGTTTGCAATTATATTCATAATTTTTATTATGAATAAGGATGGAAATAAAATTTATAAATGAAAATATATGTAATTGTATTTAGAAATTTAGAAATATTATATTTATAATTATTATTATGAATAAGGATGGAAATTAAATTTATAAATGAAAATATATGTAATTGTATTTTCTTTATTTTGACTAAATTTATTATATAATAGTTTTTAATTTATTATATTATGTAATGAGATATTTATAATTTTATATATTAATTATTGAAAATAAAAATTTTAAATTAAATTTATAAAATTTGTGAATTATGAAATTATTGAGGATAATCATCATTTTATTTTAATTCCTCAATTTTCTTTCAATTTTATAAATTAATTGATAATGATGATGATGATTAAGAGGGTTACTGATTACTTGTGATTCTATAGAATTTTATTTCTGAAGCTTTCCAAGATCACCATAGTTTTGTTGAGTCAAGAGGTTAGGAAGGTTGGTAGTGTGACAAATATTTTGAAAATGAGATCTAATCTGGGTATAGGCTGGACAATCTAATAGAGGGTGATTTTCATCTTTAAACTTCTTAGTGTCACAAAGGTGACACACTATTTCATACCAAGACGTTTTAGGAATCGGCCAACCTCTAGTTTCACTATGGAGCTCGTGAGAATTTGTTCTTATCTTAGCAATACTTATTTTTTTCTTTACAGATAGATCATTTTGATCTTCTAGATTAACGTTGATTACATCCTTATAATACCTTAATTTTATTTTTTCCTCTAACTCTTTATCACACCAAATTTTCTCCTTAAATTTTGATTTGATGATATTTTTAATAGTATCTTTATTCTGCAAAATGGTGTCTTCCATGATTCCCCAATAGTTTAGTCGATGGTGGTTACGACTTGATTTTGAAGCAATTTTAGGAAGCCTCTTGTTTGCCATGTTGTTTAACTTGTTCTTATACATTAGGTATCTAGTCATAGCCATGCTCTCAATGGCAGAGAGGATTGTTTCTAAGAGGAGAACGTGATAGGGCATATTTCCTTTAATTTTGATATTATAGGTTATAAAATTCTTTTGTATTTTCTCTATCTTTCTCTAGGATTCACGAGAGATACTACATCCCCAAAATTCAGATCCATAAAGAATAACACATGTAACAAGAGTATCAAATATGAGTTTCTTCTTATCCCAACTCCAAATATCGGTTGATTTACAATTGTTTTCAAACCCAGAATAAGATTTCCATCCCCTGATAATCGTTTTCTCTAGTTGAACTTGTGGTGAATATAAATTCCAAGATATTTGTATGAAGTCACTTCCTCCAAGTTGTTTTCATATACAAAGGTATCATAAGTGATCTTATTGGAATTAATACTCATGACCTTAGTCTTATCAGTATTAATAGTCATACCCATATTGGAGGAAAAATCCTTGAGGATTCTTAGTTGGTTTTAAACATCATGGGGATTCCTTTCCATAAGAACAATATCATCGACATAAAGAAGAAGATTGATGACTATTCCAGTAAGAGTAGGGCCAACACAACCTGCTTTCTCCAAGCAATCTTATAACTTGTCAATGTAAATTCCAAAAAGGGTAGGGGACAAGGGACAACCTTGTTTGACTCCAATATTGCAGTTAATCTCTTTCAACCAACCTTCAATGTTTTTAAACTTAGCAATAATGTTCTCATACATCCTTATTGTAGCAACCCTCAACTCAAGAGGTACTTTTATCTCTTCCAACCTATTCCAAAGGTTTTTCCTAGGAACCATATCAAAATCTTTTCTAAAGTCAACAAAACAACAAAGAAGATTAGTTTTAGTATTGCGGAAATCCTCTGCAATGATCCTAAAGGTAACAAGATGGTCCATAGTTGAATGATATCTCCTAAAAACAGCTTGGCCTTTATCTCTTTTACCATGACTTTCTAGTCAAAGGCTAATCTTCTTTTCCAAAATAATTCCATAAAGCTTGGCTAAAATTGGGATCATCATAATGGTCCTATAATTACAGGGAATGTTTCTATCCCCATTTTTAAAAATAGGAACAATGAGGCTTTGCGTCCAAGGTTTAGGGAAGCCCTACTTGACTGTTAAATTGAAGAGCTTGTGTATGTGAGGGATAAGGATAGGCCCTCTGATTTTAAAAATTTCAGCTCGGTAGCCCTCAATGTCTTATCTTTCCCATTTGTGAATTGTTTAACCTCGAACTCTATGTCATCTTTACTATTGTGGTTTATAATTTGTCTCTAGACCATTTTAGGATCCAACTTAGATAGTTGTAAAAGTTTCTCTTGCCTTTTATTGATATAGTATCTTTTTTTCTTTTTAATTACGGATTTGTATGTATTGATCTTATCGAGTTTTAATGACTCATTAGAAGAATACCTAATGGATTTCCTAGAAATTTTACATTCTTTATCATACCAAGGGTTGGTCATTCTATTATTCTTTATACAGGACACCTCAAAAGATAACTTGTTAATAGAAGTGGATAGGGTAGTTGTAAAATTATGATAGAGTTTGTCAATGTTGTCCTTATAAGTTAGGAGATTTAATTTACTATTTAAATCTTTTAAGAAAAGGTCAACTTTACTTTTTTCAAAGCACAATTTCCTTTGATTATCAGAATTCTCTTTAATGGCGCTCCTGTGCATGGAAAAGTTTAAAGTTAGGGTTAAAGTTTTATGATCAGAGTGAGGTTCATGGTCATTTAAAAGGTCAAAAATTGTTATTTGGTTGGAAACAGGGATATCAGATATCACATAATCTGTGACACTACTACCTAACCCATGAATACAAGTCATTTGGTTTGAGTTTGGCCACTTCATTACTCCATTGCAAATTATTTGGTCTTAAGAGCTGTATAGCTTGACCAACTCAATATCAAACAAATACTCAATTAGGTATTCATAGCTTATGTTGCATCTATTAGATAAAACAAGGCCCTCATCTAATCATAAAGGATTATGGTTGAAATCAATACTTAAAAGAGTAGCTTGTTTAGTTGCATTCCTAGCATTAAAGTCTCCTAGCATGAGGATACTACCTTCATTTTTCAAACTATAAATATCTTGTTCTAAATTATTATAGGGACAATTGTTATCTAGATTGTTTTTCTTATAAAAACTAGAATTAATAGGTGCAAAATAACAAATTGCTATATACATCTTCTTAGCATTGTGTCTGAAATTTCTATCCAAAAGAAAAAATTACAATGAATTTGATATTTTCATTTTCACTATAATAAATATAAAATTAGTATTTAAATAGATATTTAAATACATTCACATTATTTTGTTTGTCATATGAGATAAATCCATCAAATAAACCCATCTACATTATGGAACAAAATTCACTTAACAATCACTGCCAAGATCATGAAATATAAAATAAAGTATGTCCGCAAAGAAAAAATTCATAATTTTTTTAACAATGCTCATAAGATAAAAGAAACAATATTTACTTATTTACATTCCAAGTTTGTTATATTTTTTATAAATCAAAAACAAAATATTACTTTTCATGTATTTATAATGTAATATTTAATTAAACATGAAATTAGTTTGTTATATTTGTTATAAAAAAAAAAAAAAAAATCTTACTTTTCATGTATTTGTAATTTTGTGGACAAGTTAATTATTGTTGGATCATTGAGAGGGGGGTGAATCGATAATAGAGAAATAATCCTTTTGAACCACAAAATGCAAGTGTTATATCAATGTAGAATTATCATCCAATAGTTGTAGAGTAAATAAACAATGAACATATGAACAATCATACACATACATAGTACACCAGTATTTTTATGTGGAAACCGAAACTGGGAGAAAACCACATAATGTTTTTTCTTATATGTATTTAAGAATTACATTCATTGGAAGCACCAAATTCCTTTATTTTCCAGCTGCAACTGGAAGGAGGCTCCAACCCCCTAGTTTATAAGGATAAAACTTGAGGGAAGCTCCAACCCCCCAATTCTCTGGCTACAAATAGAAGGTCACTACAACCACCTTTCCTTGCCCTATCCAACTGCCCTAAAATATACCTAGAATGATGGAATCACTTTCACACTATCATTGTGAGATATACTACTATAAACATGTACCAATCAACTTGTAATCAACTTGTACCATAAACAAGTGCATCAACCATGCACCAACCTGTACCAATTAACCTGTAATCATCTTGTACCATAAACAAGTGCATCAGACATGCACCAACATGTACCTCAACCTATAACATCAATGAGTACATCAACCATGCACCAAATATGTACCAATCATGCATCAAATACACATAAACTATGACTCATGAATATGTACCAACATCATCAACTATACACCTCATGTATGTGCCAACTCATCAACTAATTGTCTCTACCATGTACTCAAACATATACCAAATACATATACCAATATAACCATCAAAATTTCTCTATCAATACATCACACTATCCATAACCAAATACCATAAACCATTACATCAAACCATGTGCCACAACCTCACTCTTATTCAAACTCTATCTGTAATATACCTCAACCAAAATCCCTCATCAATTTCATCATCCAAATATGATTTGTAACTCTGTAATAGACCTGGTGTATATGATCACATACCTAAAAACCTTCCTTAACTTTAACAATAAGAGACTAGCATTTTCATCAAACTTTACTTTAGTCTCACATGACTAATTTTGTATTAGTCAACAACCCTAACTTGAAATAATCATAACTATGTACCTGTAATGAATAAGGATTGAAAATGGTACACAATGTTCTTTAGTGTCTTTAAAGAAATTCCTCCAGATTTCACTACTTCGAACCTCTCAGAAAATGAGTTATAGAAAAAATTACATACCTTGTTGAATTCTGGCTTATTCTATAGAGTAAACTTGTAGAGCATGCCCCACACAAAATATTTGTTGTATGGATCTGAAAATTGTTCAAAGAATACTACATACTATACTATAACCAATACATTTGGTCTTAATGAATTTGCATCTATTATGAAGAAGTTCTGACGTTTTTACCTGAACCGTCGTTTTTAGACTAGTTTCAGGACTAGCCACAAACCCTATTTTCCATAGTGTGTAACTCCAAAACTACAACGACCCACAAGATGAAATTTTTATCACAACTACTTGTATATGTTTCCTCATTTTCCTACCAATTTCACGGTCTAAATCATTCTAGAAAAATAATTATTGCGGAAATGGTGAGATGACCTGTAAATAACAAACCTTAGAAAGCATTATCAAAAGAATTTATCCTCCCTTGAATTTCAGCCTTATTTTCTTCAACTTCCCTCTAAAATTAGGCTTAGATATCCTTTGGTTACCTCATTCACTTGTATATATTCAATATTCTCAAGTGTGATTAAAATTAGAGAGCCTTGTTTCTTATTTATACTTTCATGTAGCTTCCTCAAGGGGTTACCTTTTAACCATCTTAACCCACTTTCCTTATTTTAGGGTTAACCCACTTCTAATTTCTCCATTAAATTTATTATTTAAATAATTTATTTTGTATTCACTTTGACTTATAGTAGACCCATCACTTCACTTTATTAGTTACCTTCTAAAATCTCTTAAACCACTTTGACTACTTTGACCTTTTGGGGCTTCTAGATGACTCACGAGGGTTCTCCAACTTCACATGGCCATAACTCTCTAGATGTGAGGAGTTATGTGACGTTACACATACCAATAGAAATGGAATGACATGTAATATCCATCTTGAATAGTATTTCCTACAAAAATATCAAAACTCATACCATTATCCATCAAAGAAACTTGGGTCCATTACCCAAACTTGAGTTCTCCAACTTCTCAAGGCCATAACTTTCTAACCGTGAGGATTTATGTGACGTTCCACATACCACTAGAAATGTAATGACATATACTATTCATATAGAATAGTATTACCTTCATATATATATTAAAAACTATAACATTATACATGAAACAACCTTTGGTACATTACCCAAACCTTTGTGCTACTGGAATTCTCTACCGAACTCTCTCCAAGGGTTGACATCAATCACTAAGGGTTGACATCAATCTAAAATATCACTCTCCAATGGTTGAAATAAATGAAAACAAACCATCCATACCAACTGTCCATCAACCTAATCCAACTGTCTGAAAATCTCCCCCTTTGGCATTGATGGCAACACTTAGTCATGATAACATTAATGTTTATAATCCTCATCAATGTTTCTATCTCTCCCACTTTGATATCAATGAAAAAGGGTATCACCCTTTGGGGCTTCTCCCCCTGACTGAAATCTCCTTGGGGCTACTCCCCATGTCTATATGCCTTTGATTTTTATTTGTATTTATAAGTCTCTAATTACTCTCTCTCCCTTCATATGAATAACATCTCCCCCTTTGAAAAAGGGTATCACTCTGAAGTTGTATCTCTCATTCTTCCCTTGTGACAATCTCTCCCCTTGGAAACATGTCTCTATTCTCTCTCTCCAAGCATTTACCTTTTCATATGATAAATCTCTCCCCCTTTGTCATCAATGGAAAATGTATCTTTCCATCAAGGGATTCTCCCCTAACAAAATTCTTCCTGAAACTAATGTCCCAACATGAATTGTCCTATTTATGGTGCTTCCTTGTGTACATCTAAGATATATAAGATAATAATTCAAAATCATTCATTTTGGAGTAGAAATTACTTCTAGTCTCTGGCAAAGATACTCAAAGGCTTTCCGTGGAAACAGTTTTGTAAAGATGTTTGCCACTTGTTCTTTTGCACCCACATATTCAACTCTGATGTTCTTCTCTACAACCTGTTCCTGTAGAAAGTGATACTTGATTGGAATGTGCTTCGTCTTGGAGTGCATCACTGTGTTCTTTGAGATACTGATGGTGCTTGTATTATCACAATAGATTGGAATGGGATCATCATAATCAACCTGTATATCTATCAAATTTTGTTTCATCCATAGAACCTGTGTACAACATGCTTTTACTGCAATATACTCTACCTCGGCTATAGATAAGGATACTGATGATTGTTTCTTTCTTAGAAAAAATACTAAACACTCACCCAAGTAGAACGTTTCTCCATTGGTGCTTCGTCGGTCATCAATGCAACCTGCCCAATCTGCATATGTGTAGGCAATAAGTGATAGATCCTTTCCTTTGAGATACCATAATCCAAACTCTTATGTTCCTTTGAGATATCTGAAAATCCTTTTCACTGTTAATACATGTGATTCCTTTGGTGCTGCTTGAAAATTGTGCCACCTGTCCAACTACCTGCATTACATCTAATTTGGATTCTATCACATATAGTAAGATACCAATCATTGACTTGTATTGCCTCTAGTCTATAGACTTTGAATCATCATCTTTGCTCAACTTGCAACTGGTTTTCATAGGAGTGGTAACTGGTTTGCAATCTTCCATTCCAAACTTCTTTAGCATTTCTTTGATATACTTAGTTTGAGAAATATAAATTCCTTAGTTGCTTTGACGTATCTGAAGACCCGAAAAGAAGGATAGTTCTCCAAGTAATGACATTTCAAATTCGTTATGCATATCCTTTTCAATTTTTTGTCTTAACCTGTCATTAGTACTTCCAAAAACAATATCATCAACATAAATTTCAATTAATAAAATACTACCTTGAGTTACCTTGATGTAGAGGTTATTGTATACGCTTCCTTTCCATAGTTCGTAGGGAGTTTTTTCATTGTTGTTTCTGAGCATTACTCTGTTTTGAATGCGAACTATTGTATGCACTGCACGTGTCCAAAAAAATCTATCAATTTGGAATCCATTAGCATTGTTCGAGCCATTTCCTGTGTAATTATCATCTATTATGATAATGTTCCTTTGTCTCTAAACCACTCTTTGAACCAATCTATGAATCCATGCTCTCGTCCATACTTTCCAAGACTCTACTTGCACAAATATACATAATGTTGATCCATTTATCACTATACTATCATGATGTCTTGATTAATCCATCAAATTGTACTTCTGCTAACTGATTGCTCTGTATTTTTCTTCTCAAACTTAGCAAGTTGCTCGAAGGACGGTTCTTTGGTCTATCACAACTATCGCATAGACTCCCTCTGTCTAATATTCATATTACCTAGGACTCTCTAGGCCAAATGGCTCAGAACAATTCCTACTCTGATGTGTATTTATCATCTCTCTGAACTATGACTTCTTTCTTTCTATCTGTGGATTCATATTTCACTACAATGTCTGAAAGTACAATCTCTTGAACATGTTCCTTATTTACCTATCCTTCTTTTCTTTCAGTTATTTTCCAAACCTTTCTGTATCTGACATCTTTCTTTTTCTCTATAGAATTTTCTTCATCTCATTTTATTGTCAATCTTGTGATCTCCGATACCTGGTCTTTGTTCACTTGTTCTTCCTATTTTCTTATCTATACTTTCTTATATTTGATATTAGTGTTCCATTTCATGGAATTATCGATCATGCTTCTACAATCACTGTCTATGTGTCCATAGTTATGACATTTGCAAAATTCAATGTTATGTGGGGCCACATAGACACTTCTTGCTTGAACATTTATTTTATAATCCCTGCAATCTGCAACCTTATGTCCAAAATTAGTACAATAAAAACAATGACCATAAAATAAATTTGCATACCTGGGAGTGAATGATCTTCTTTGTGGAGTAGTCCTTCTGAATTTATACCTTGACTGATCATGATCATTATTGAAGCTTCTTTGTGGCTTGAACATGGATGGTCTTCTTGAACATGTATCTTCAATAGTTTTCTTAGATTCTGGTTGACCATGATTCCTCCCTTTGATTACTTCTGCATAACTCTTTCTATTTTCTTCATTTTTCTTTTCTAGAAACCTAGAGTGCTTCTCTTCATTCTCTATAACTGATGTGGATGTTTCTGTCTCTTCAACATTTTTGTTGAGCTTGACAATTTTACTTCTCAATGTGACAACTTCTTCAATCTTCTCAACCTCTTCTTATTTATTTATTATCTAAGACTTCATGACTTCTTCTCTTCTTTTCGCTTCTTCAAGATGGGTTTTTAATGTGATTATTTCTTCTTCAAGTCCTTTCTCTTCTTGACCAAACTCTGCCTCAAGCTGGTTTAGATTGTTAGTTCTTTCCTTAAGATGATTTGTCAATATCTTCTCTCTCATTTCTACTTCCTTTTGTGCTTCTATGTTGGCTTCCAAATACTACTTTTGATATTCAATATTTCCTTCGATATTTCTAACTTCTTCAAGATGAGTTCTTAAGTTCTTGATGACCTGTTGGATTTCTTAAAAAATGTGAACACTTTCCTTTTGTTTCATCAATTTTTTCTTGAGTGAATTGTTTTCTTCTCTTTCTTTTCTTAGTTCATCTAAAACACTAATCAATTCTGCTTCATAATTTTCTTCCTTTTCAATTAGTTTTTTTGTCTCATTTCCTTCATGGAATTCTATTTCAAGATGTCGCATTTTTTTCAATTAAAGAAAAACAACATACCTCTATTGATTATGTACTCTTCATCTTTTGAATCCGTTTGACATGGTGAACATATTTCTTTCGAATAATGTAGTTCTTCCAATAATTTCTAAAAAACAAAACTCTCACCACAAAAAATTAAATTAACGTATTTCTTCTTGATCTATACCTACTTCTTTGGCATTTTCTGAATCTGCGACGGGTGAAGAAAATATTCATGTAACTTACCCCAAAGTTCTTTGGCTGAAGAACACTTACCAACCTTTTCTCTTACCGGATTAGGTAATCCTTCCCAGATGAAATCCATTGCTATTTTGTTATTCTATTTCAATTCCTTCTTGGCTGCAGTCTTTGCCATTTTTGAACTATCATATCCTGTAACGACTGATAGCCAAATATAATACCCTTGTGCCTATAAACATAACTTTTTCCTTCCACTCCATAACTCATACTTTAAACCATTTTGACCATTAAATAGTGGTACTCCATTCTTAGAATAATCCATGATCTCCTTCCAGTGGTTAAACTGTTTCATGAAGGAACCCACTTTGATACCAATTGTTGGATTACTGAGAGGGGGGGTGAGTCAATAATAGATTAATAATCCCTTTTAACCACAAATTGAAAGTGTTATATCAATGTAGCATTATCATCCAATAGTTGCAGAGTAAATAAACAATGAACAAATGAGCAATCATACACATACACAATACACCAATGTTTTACGTGGAAACCCAAACCGAGAGAAAACCACATAATTATTTTTCTTATATGTATTTAAGAATTACATTCATTGGAAGCACCAACTTCCTTTGTTTTCCAACTGCAACTGGAAGGAGGCTCCAATCCCCTAGTTTCTCAGGCTACAACCTGAGGGAAGCTCCAACTTCCCAATTCTCTGGCTACAACCAGAAGGAGGTTACAACCCCCTATGTTCTCTGGCTAAAACCAAAAGGTGGATACAACCACCTATCCTCTCCCTGTCCAATCGCCTTGAAATATAAGTAGAATGATGGAACCACTGTCACACTATCACTGTGAGATATACTGTTGTAAACTTGTATAGATCAACTTGTAATCAACCTGTACCATAAACAAGTGCATCAACCATGCACCAACCTGTACCAATCAAATTGTAATCAACCTATACCATAAACAAGTGCATCGACCATGCACCAAATTGTACCTCAACTTGTACAATCAAAGAGTACATCAACCATGCACCAAATATGTACCAATCATGCATCAAATACACATAAACTATGACTCATCAAGATGTACCAACATCCTAAACTATACACCTCATGTATGTGCCAACTCATCAACTAATTGTCTCAACCATGTACCCAACATGTACCTCAACCATATACCAAATACATATACCAATATAACCATCAAAAGTTCTCTAGAAATACATCACACTATCCATAACCAAATACCATAA
>JZKD02S0242035.1:222236-239403 GCA_000966675.3 Picea glauca | reverse complement strand
TTTACGGATTGGTCAAACCCTAATTGTAATAGGCAGAATGAGAAGTCGACCCCCAGATTAAATTAAGGTGGTTCTAACTACCCAAAATAAGAAGTTGGCCCTGCCAGTGAAAAGAAACCATTGTTCAATGCCTTCCTGATTGTATAAATATGAGAGGGGAGTGCCTAATTTGTTCACACACTCACTTGTTCATTGAGAAGCAAGTTTTAGAGTGGTTGTTGGAGAGGGGAGAGAGAGAGAGAGAGAGAGAGAGAGAGAGAGAGAGAGAGAGGTGCATTATTGGGAGAGGACTTACTATATTTGATTGAGTTATCTCTTGGCATTGTATTTGCTATCAATAATAAGGAATTTTTTGCTTGGTTTTCTCCCCCATGAGGGTTTCCCAGGATAAATGATCTATCTCTTATGATTATGTATTTCTCAGTGATCCTATCTATACTATTGTTATCTAGTTAAATGAAAAGAACTCTAATAATAGCTTAAACCTTAACATGGTATCAAAACTAAGCTGAAGAGAGCATCTTTCACAAGATAAAGTGAAAAAATTCACTGTTATTGTACATGCAAATTAGGGATTTTTGTTGATGAAGTATTTCAGCCCCAAGACCATCTAAAAAATTGTGCCCTTCCTCAAGGATCACTTTGGCATCCTCAATGCAACTTTTCAGTGGATAGATCTCCCAGAAAGTGAAACCCTAGTTTTAACCAAGTACTAGACAACCAGAAGTACCAAAGTACCAGAAGTACCAGAAAACCAGAAGCACCAATCTAGAAATCCGTTGGTCACGTTTGAGAGTGTAAAATTTGGATTTTCATAAATCTGACTGCACCAGCCTACTCACCTCAGCTTAGTGCATCTATCCCCTGGATCAGAATTTCAAAATTTGAAGTTTGAAAAATTATGGTTTCCTCATAAAACCCTAAGTTGCAGTTGCAGTCTCAGTATCAGTTGAAGTATTAGCTATAGTACCAGTTGTAGTCACCCTTGAAGTTTTTAAGAGTTGGTAATTATTACTTCTTCTACCAGATGGTGCCACTACCTGCAAATGCCATCAGAGGTATGTACTCACATATGTTTAAACTGTTAATATTTAAAGGTATTTACAGGAGAAGGTAACTCTTACCATATATCTAGAAGGATATCAAGATCCAACACATTCAGAGGAATAATGAAACCCAGGTTTGATTATTCTAATATGCATCTATTTGTTATGACATTATTTTGATATAGATTGCATGCTGAAGCTATGACCATCATACTAACCTTTGGTCAAAATTAAATTCAAGGTATTAGATGGATTAAAAGTTGAGATCATAGATTTTATCCTCTAACCCAACCTTCTGTCAAGATAGCATATTGTCTTAGTACAAAAGATAGGTTGAAGAAAGCACTTGTCATCTTGAGTGAAGGATACTTGGAAGAAAAGAAAGCACACTCATTCTTGAGGACAAGGCTCCAAGTCCTAGGTTTGATTAATCAATTTGATAAGATTCAAAGTTACACATGACAAGTTGATGACTAAACCTTTACAAGTAACCACTATAGTTGAGATAACAGTCTTTGAAAAGTATTATACTTGGTAGCATGTGAGCATATAGAGGTAAATTATTAATGTAATCATTTTCCTGATACAACTAACACCTCCTCTAGGAGAAACCTCGTGTGTTAGCTCTAGGTTGCCATGGAGGAATGTTTGATCACAACACTATAAGAGTGTTGACCTCATTTCGTATTGTATCTATTACCTTTAATCTTTTCTTCAAACAAGTTACAAGTGATAGCTCTAAAGGAGCTATTGTGATGATTGTTCGTGCTATTTCTTTATCTACTATTATCAAAAGGATATTATTCTTGCTTGTTGTTTTGTTTACCTTGTCTTAGGTCACAGATGATAACCCTGAGAAGGCTATAGTGAAGGTTGCATAAGGAAACATATTAGATGAGACATGAAGCAGACTATGTACATGACCATATACACTCACGTACCAAAGAAGATGAAGAAGAAGCTGTCTCTTGAGATTCAAAATATCTCATATGAAGATTGACTGAAAGAAGTAGAAGGATCCAAATATGACAGAAAATTAGAACAAGAAGCAGATCTCGTTTGAAGCCTGACTCTCTCTTCCATATTTAGACTTGGTATGCAATATACCCTGTAAGAGATGATGAATTCCTTGGAGACTCAAAAGAAATTGAGAGTAATCCTAATCTCAGAAAGAATCAGATGAAGAGACAACTTACAAGACCAGAAGACATATGTTGTGAGAAGACTAGATCGTAACTTCCTAGACTCCTAGGAGATATGAAATCTCTGGGATGATTCACTTGTTTCAGTGAAAAAGAAGGAAGCTAGTCAGAAAGACTAGGATATGGATTCTTCCGTGAGAAGAGAAGTCAGTATTGAATTCTAATATTGATCTATACAGATCAAACATGTTGTAGATGTACAAATCCTGATGTATGTCCAGAGGATTCTCCCAAAAAAAGGGAGAATACTATGATGAGACACTTATTGAAGAAATAGTTCAAGTATTTATGAAGGCAACCAAAACAACCATGATTCATATATAGTATGAGTTGTAGGGGGAGAAATCCCCATATTTAAAATTGAGTGTCAGTTGGTGCAGCACACCAATTGGGTCATGAAGACATGACTATGATAGCATTAACCCCATGAAAGAAGAAGAGCTATCCTCAGTATCAGTTATTGATCCACTTTTAGTTTCATATGAAACTGTTGTCATGATAAAATAAGAAGAGTTACTCTCATATTTTAGCAGCCACAATGAGAATGAAGCAACCATTCTTAGCCTCAAAGAAACTATAGGTGAAGAGTCCCAGATTCCAGAAGGGATAGTTGCAGAAAGAGTAGAGAACATACTCCTAGATAGTGAGACAGATAGTGCCTTGCAAAAAGCACATAGATCTAGCACATGATTGTGAAGATTGAGTTGCAGTTGAGCAAGTGTAACGGATTGGTACAATGTAATGAGAAAAAATTATTTGAAGATTGAAAACTCATGTCTGCCAGTTGAAGAAGGATTTGTACGTGTTGAAGCAAGCTCCTAGAGCTTGATATGGAAGAATTGATTGTTTCCTAATGACATTGAGCTTTACCAAGAGTAAAGATGATTCTAAAATTTACTTCAAGGTTATGAATGATGAGCCAGTGATATTGTTGTTGTATGTGGATGACTTATTCTTAACTAGAAAAGAAAGGCTCATCACCGAATGTAAGAAGAAGATCACTGCAGAATTTGAGATGAAAGACCTTGGCCTAATGAATTATTTCTTAGGTCTTGAGGTATGGCAGACCCGAGAGATAATATTCCTTAACCAAGGGAAGTATGCAGTTGAAATCCTAAAGAGATTCGATATGTTGGAGTGCAAGTCCATGAATACAACCATGGAAATGGATTTGAAGCTTCTGGTTGACACTTCGTAAGAATTGATTGATGCCATGATGTATAGAAAGGTATTGGATCGTTGATGTATCTGACGAACACCATACCATATATCTTTTTTTCCGTGAACACCTTGAGTCAGTTTCTGGTAGAACCTAGACATGTTCACCTAGTTGTTGCAAAACATGTGATGAGGTACCTTAAGGGTACATTAGATTATGGTCTCAGTTATGATGGAGATCATAATTTCATACTGAGTGGGTACACTGATTCAGATCAGGTTGGCAGTGTTTTTGACAGGAAGAGAACTTCAGGATGTTCTTTAAGTTTGGGATCAGTCTGATCTCATGGAAAAGTAGGAAGCAATCAAGCATTGCTCTCAACATGATAGAAGCATAATACATTGCTGTGTTTTCTGCCAGTTGTGAAGCCATATGGCTTCACAAGTTGCTGACAGGTCTCTTCGATCTAGAGATGGATGAAACCATGATCCCATGTGATAACCAGAGCTGCAAAAGATGACAGAGAATCATGTATTTCATGACAAGTCGAAACACATAGAGATCTGATACCATTACATCCATGACATGGTGTAGAGAGGAGCCATAAAGCTCCAATATGTTAGCACAGGTGAACAAGTTTGCAATGTGTTGACCAAGCCTCTATCTCGTGTAAAGTTTGAGCACTTTCAATATAATCTTGGTATAGTCCAAAAGGACCTCTCTCAAAAGGGGGAGTAGTGTTGTGCTGAGATATGCAAGTCTAGTATCGTGCTTCCAACTTAATTGTTGTGACGAAAATCTAGTCTAGCACTGTGTTTCTAGCTTAATTGCTGTGTTGAGATATGCCAACCTAGCAATGTGATTATAGCTTAATTGTTGTGACGAAAATCTAGTCTAGTACTGTGCTTCCAACTTAATTGTTGTGTTGAGATATGCCATCCTAGTAATGTGCTTCCAACTTAATTGCTATGATGAAAAGATAGTCTAGTACTTTGCTTCCATCTTAATTGTTGTGATGAAAATCCAGTCTATTACTGTGCTTCCAATTTAATTGTTGTGTTGAGATATGCCAGCCTAGTACTGTGCTTCCAACTTAATTATTATGATGAAAAGTCAGTCTAGTATTGTGATTCCAACTTAATTGTTGTGTTGTGATTCCATCTTAATTGTTTTGATGATGTGCTAGCTTAATTGCTATGATGATGTGCCAGCTTAATTGCTATGATGATTTCCCAACCTCATGCTATGATGATGTGTTGTCAGCCTCATGTTGTGATGATGTGTTTCCAGCCTTTGTGCTGTGATATTTCTATTGTTGATTTTGTATCAGTCGTGTGCTATTATTTATGATGATGATGTATTAGTGTTATACTAATCCATGTTGATACAGATGATGATGATGATGCCACTTCAACTGCTTGCTGAAGATGATGATGCCACTTTAGCTCCTTATTGAATATGACGATGATGATGCCACTTCAGCTCCTTGCTAAAGATGATGATGATGATATTATTTCAGATTTAATGTTGAAGATGATGATGATGTTACCTTAGACTCATGCCGATGAGGATAATGATGCTACTCCAGCTCCATGTTGTGTTGATGTTACTCCATATCCATGCTGTGTTGATGCCACTCCAGATCCATGCTGTGTTGATGATGATCCATCCTCTGTGCTATGTTGATGATGAGAAAAACTTTCGATGATTTATAGATATGCCAGTTAGTTCTCCAAGATGTTTTTGATGATGTTACTCTCTCTCTTGCCTGATGTTGTTGTATAATACCCTTCTTGTTAAGGGGGAGTGTTGAAATATTGTAACTGTAAAGAGTATTCTATTTATTATTGATGTATTATTCATTAGATTAATCCCCTTTTGTGGATTTATCATGTCGGTCATTGTAAATGACCAAATACCCTTTTGCGGATTGGTCAAACCCTAATTGTAATAGGTAGAATGAAAAGTTGGCCCCCAGATTAAATTATGGTGGTTCTAACCACCTAGAATAAGAATTTGACCCTGCCTGTGAAAAGACACCTCAATTCAGTGTTTTCCAGATTGTATAAATAAGAGAGGCTAGTGCCTCATTTGTTCACACACTCACTTGTTCATTGAGAAACAAGTTTCGGAGCTGTAGTTGGAGAAGAGAGAGAGAGAGAGGAAGGCACATTATTGTGAGAGGACTTTCTATATTTGTTTGAGTTATCTCTTGGCATTGTATTAACTATCTATAATAAGGAAGTTTTTGTTGGGTTTTCTCCCCCATGAGAGTTTCCCAAGATAAATGACGTGTCTCTTGTGATTGTGTATTTCTCAGTGAAATGCAAAGAACTCTAATAATAGCTTAAACCTTAACACATATGACCCTAGAACCATATATAGAGGTCATCTTATCTTTATCATATTTACAATTGGCAGCACACCACTCAACAAGCTAAAGAAATTGATAAGTTTTTGGAACTATATATCGAGCAAGGTTCAATTTCCACAAATAAATATAGTATATGTCATCACTAACGTAATTCTGAGCCCTACAAATAAGTTGGTAAAGGTTCAAGAAAAATAAAACTGGGTCAAAAACATCACCCTCTTTGTCTTCAAGATGCTTTTGACTGGTAGGTTTTTTCTGTGTTGTTTGGGGTTGACTAGGGCTTGCCTTAATTTTGATTTTATCGCTTCTACAAGTAAAATTGAGTAGATAGATAGAAACTAGAATTTCATGGAGTATGACTTACCTTTCTTGATATTTGAATAAAGTGCTTATAGGTCACTTTCAATGGTAACGTTCTAAACTTGGACACCTGGCTCGATATGCAACAATTTCCTTAAACAAATCTATTAATACTGATTGTTATCACTGAAAAATCATTCGCATCATTACAAACAACAATTGAAGAAAGACATCAATGCCAACAACAATTAGTACACCTACAACATCAAAATCCATCAAAAAGGCATAAGACTATATGCTTGGTTCAAAAATCAAAGTGCCCAAATTCACCAAAGGAAGCGTGTGCACTGTCCGCAGAATGCATGGGACAACAGAACCCTAATCACACACTATGCGTAGAATGCACAAGATGCATGACTATCTATGAGAAACGCTATGCGCTTCTCATGAACTATGCATTTATGAATCTTTTCAGCCTCTCAACCACTTCCAGTCCGACCCCCAACATGATTTGACACTCATATCTGAGCGAAATCTAGCTTGGAGGCTGGTCAAGAGATAAAAAGTGCCCTAAAAGGCCCCTTGTTCACACTATACAACCGAAGCACTTATTGCATTTAGGATTACCTGAGTGGAAAACAACCATACTGGTAATCCAATAATGAGACTTGGTAGGCTCAAAGTAGCGATGTGAGGAGGACCAATGTTTTCGTAGGAAGGAAAAACAAAAGGATCCCCTGGAGTAGGGGTTTCTTCATTAGGCATTCCAGGAAATGATTCCATAAATACATAATCAACCTAGAGTCTGCTAAGGAAAACAAGCAACACACTCTAAAAATCTAGTAAGCAAGTAAGCAAACAAAACCTTCTCACAGTGAACACACTAGTTGGTGATGAAATCCAACGTTGCGAGGAAAATGTAAGAAGGGGTTGAGATAGAACAGGAGGAAAATTTATTTTGATGACCTGCTTAATGGACTTACACCCTGGTGCAAGCTCCCACACATAATCGTGGGTATACCCTCCAAGGAGCCCGAGTGATTTTGGCCAACGTCGATTCCAGGTACTGTGAAGAATTGCCCCTCCAAAGTCACCTTGTGTAAAGACCCTAAAGAGATAGGCTACTAAGGTTACCAATTACAACAATGATTCTTGGGGAAACAATCGACAGTCTGATCCACGCACAAAGGCAAGATATCTATCCCGAAATCAACTCGAGAGGGTGCCCATGTGATTTTCTTCTCAAGTGACCCCCAATAAGACACACAATCTCTACACTAAGACCAAGAAAGTAGGGTGAGTAACTCTGCCAATCCTAATATGACCTCATGATTGACCCTTGTGTTAGAAGGTCTTTCTAGGACAAAATCTAGCAAGCGGATTTCACCACTCCCTAACGCAAGATTCTATGTTTGTTTGCAGCTTTGGAAAGCTATCTTTTAGACCTATTCCAAAGCCCTACAACTAATATAATGTAGGTTTTCTACCATAAAATATAAAATTTTCTAATCAATTTTTATAAGTACTTTATTTTAAGGATGTCGTTTACTCAAGAGGAAAATGGCGTGGACTAAATGATGTTTTGACTGACTCTAAACAATGCAAAGAAATGATAATGGAAATATTTCACTTCCATGAAAGCTATATTATGAGAAGGAGAAAATGTTTATCATTCCCAGATACACAATGTCCCAAAATTTTATCAAACTCATCAATATCATGAGCTTCAAGAAATGAGCCAAAGAGACTATACACCAATACATGATTCAAGACCAAAAAATGCCAAAAACCATGCAATTTTGCTACTTCAAATGCAAAGATGCCCCCAATCTAATATAAAGAAAGAAATTAAAACTTTTTGTTCCAAAGATAGCTAAAAGCAATAGAAAATCTCTATAGAACAAAGAAACTCAAACAAATTTTCTCTTTTAACATGAACTATTCAATAAAAGAAAAAAAAGTTCTTTCACCAAACAATTATAACGAAAAAACAATGTTTTGTAACTGAAAGACACTCAAAGCAAGAGATCAAATATTTCAAAAGAAAACAAGATAAAACAAATAAAATATGGCTAAAATCAGATTCAAAGCTGTCAAGTAGACTATAATCAAACCCAAAAAATCACCCCAAAACCATATCTAAGATCTAGGCAAAAAAAACCATCAAAAATTATTTTTTTCACAATCGTCGCAGGCTGTAGACTAACACAGCATGGCTATCCTTGATCATTGCAGGCTAGAGAACAAATAAAGTGTGACGATGTTGCATTGTATCAAAAGGTAGGGTGCATCGATCCTATATCGTCACACTTTCTCTCAAAGTAGGGTGCGACGATCAAAGGAGAAATGGAAAAAATAAAACGAAAGAAGGTTTTTCCAGTGAAGTTTAATAGTCAGAGAGCCAAACTAGATTACCAGTGACTCAGAAAATAGAACCAAAGAAATCAAATCAAGAAAGAAAGAAAAACTAAGAAAACAATCTGTTCCCCAGGGGAGTCTCCAATTTTGTTATCAGACTAATCAGTGACTGCAGACACAAACAGATCTCCCTAGTTTCACCCCGAAACTAGAACAAAACAAGACAAGATATAAAAGTTTCCCTAAGTTTTAATTATCAAGCATACTAACTAACAAGAGATAAATGACATACCTTTTAAACATTGTTTTTCCTCACTAGTGTCATCCTCTCTCCATTCCAATGCTTATGGGATGTTGAACCTGTAAACATACACAAGCCAACGAAGTGAAAGCAACAACGTATACTCAACAAAGCCTATGTATGTGATCAAGGAGTCATATAATAAAATAAGACCAATTTTATGGGAAATAAATATATCACTATATTAAAGAATGTGGAAGAAAGATACAACCAGATGCCTTAATGTTGTTAGGTTCCTTCCAATAGTTCCTTGCTTCCTACACACTTCTTGCTCCATGGATTCTAAGATCAACAATATATCTTGACAAAGCAAAGCCCAAAGCTACAAAAATTACTCAAGCTCACACCAAAATCTAGCCAACTCCAAAAGTTAATTTTCCCAAGCTCATTTTCCCAAGCTAATTTTCCCATCTCATTTTCCCATGAGAGATCCTTTCCTTTTATAAGATGAAGAGGATAAGGTGAGGAGGTTAGGATGATCCCACTAAATCATAAAAGTGAGTAAGATCCAAATCGATCGAAGGCCACCTCACCATAGAAACTTCTCCTTCTAGAAGCATCGAGAAGATGCTCATTTTTCCCACATACATAAATCATCACACCCCTAGAATTGAGCAGAGTGCGACGACGTCACAGGATAGGTTTAGTACAACATGTTATGATATAGGATCGTCACACCTCTATAACTAGACAGGGTGTGATGATCCTCCTTATTAGGGTTTTTACAAAGGAACATATGATTTCATCTCTTAGGAAAAGTTCTTCTCCCTTCTTTTCTCAGGAATTCATGCCATTAATCCTTCTGAATACAACATATAGGTTTACATCATTAATGGTCATAGGGTGACAGAAATAATGTGTAAAAACTAGCAACACCGAAGAGCAGGAGAAGACCAAAAATAAGAACAACTTGAAGAGAAACATATCCAATCTGAGCAAGATTATCAAAGAAGACATACTAAGGATAAGAATATGATAGAACATGATCACATGGCACATCAATATTCTCTGCAAAAGAAGAAAGAAGAAGAATCCAAGAGGTTAGTTGATGAAGCATACAACAATAAATTGGCTGAAGAGACAGAGGATA
The DNA here is from genome assembly GCA_000966675.3 of Picea glauca. Taxonomy (NCBI): domain Eukaryota; kingdom Viridiplantae; phylum Streptophyta; class Pinopsida; order Pinales; family Pinaceae; genus Picea; species Picea glauca. The sequence goes on along the minus strand of JZKD02S0242035.1, from coordinate 229,573 downwards.
AATGATTGGTCGACAATGATGAAGCAAAGAGGAAACTTGATGACCTTTTGAAGAAACATTTAAGCCATACACCAAGAAATTTGTCTACACCCAACCTAGTCATTGTGAACATAACTTCTCTAGAGTACACTCCCATAATCACCATACTAGGAGACTCCTCCCTCTCCTCCCAAGCCCTAAATTCTGAAGGCTATGTAGTACCTATTGGAGTCTACTACTTCAACAATATAACTAGAAGCATAAAAAAAATATGGGAGAAAAGGAGGAGAGGAGAAGACAACATGTCAAAGTCATCTATAGCAATGGTATTGAAGTGGAAGGTAGGGCCTAATCGAGAAGAGAACACGGTCCAATCATCTTCAACACTTAACACCTTTGCAAGGTTAAATTCCTCTTATGTCCTAGAGATAACAAATGCCCTCAGCAATGCCAGGAACTGATTAATTGAGATGGAAAAATAGTTGAAATGTGTAAAAGACCAATTCGCCATAGATGTCCAGGAAGCTATAAAAACAACTAAAGGTCTCAATTCAAGAAGATCAATAATTCCCTACATACAAAAAGAGACCACATGAACAAAGAATTTTAAAATAGGATGCAAATCCAATGGGACACCCACAGGAACAAGTTAGAGGTGGAAATACATAAAGTTAATACCGCCCTAGAAAATACTATAGCCTTGGCATGCACCATGGAATCCATTAAGGCACAAGCACTGGTAGCAAGTGAAACATTAGCAATGGAAAATATTGAGCTCCTTGATTTGTTGATCAACATACAGGTTGAGTGATAGGAACAACTTAGGTTTCAAATCAATTTGATAGAGACTCAAGGAAGGTATCGAGAAGAAAGAAAGGATTTTGAGGAGATGGTTAGTTGGTAGGACATGCACAAACCTCCACCTACCTCCCTACCAGTATATTTGAAGAGGGAAAGACTCAGGTACTGAATTCTCTTTGACACAAACAAACCGCTCTTCATGAGTGCCCGCTCCACTCAAGGAGTAGCTGCTAATACATGTGCACAATTGTGGAAATATGAAAATGATATTGTTCCAGAGGTAGGGGTACAACAATTGTAGTCTATCGATGAAACTACTTATTTTAGTTCTAGGAAGGTTGAAGTGGAATATATAAAGAAATCCAACCAGGCGAGCATTCAGGATCTGAAGTTATTTGAAGCAAAATCAATTGAAGAACACATGTTGTTTCCTACCTGGCTCACCCACAAATTCCAATCCTTTGTAAAGGCCACGTCAGAGAGGTTATATGAAGAAGTGACTGCAAAAACATGCAACAAAGAATCGGTCTTAGAGAGATTGCAATCAAAAAAACTCGAGAGAATTTTAAATGACCATTCCATTTGGAAATAATACCAAGACCAACTATTGGAGTTGGCCAAGTCATGATTAAAGAATTCCAAAGTTCCTTCTAGATGTTGTTTTCTTCTACTATTGTAATCTATTTTTGAATATGAAGAGTCCCTTTTTGTGAAACGACCCTAATTTCATAATTGCCAAGAATAATAATTGTAAACATTGGCCCCTCGCTATAAAAAGGGGAAACAATGGGATTTTGGGTTTTTGAGTGTAGCACGACAATACTTCTACTGCAAGTTAATTTGAATATGGGAGATAATGTTTGGGAGATTATGGTATTGATGTGCATGAGTGAGATTTTTTTTTATGGATCTTTATTATTGTATCTTGTGAATATTATTTGATGAATTACTTCTGAGTATAATAATGTTTATATTTTGAAGTTACCATGGTTTTTCAGGATGAATACAATGATATCATAATACTTTTAATTAATCAAATATTTTAGTTCTGATTGGTGATGTTATTAAACTTATGTATCATTTGCGATATGAATTTATTCTATGCAAGTAATACACATTATTCACTGTACTCAGTTTCTCTACTTGTTTTCTCCTCATCGGGATAGTATAATTTAGTGTTATTTTAGAGACTGCATATTAGAATAATAATGATACTTCTTAGCTTAATTTTAGTTATAAGTATTCACTTTGTTTTATTTATTTATTTATTTATTTATTTTTAATTCATCTAAGAAACTTCGGTTGTCAAATTCATATTTGTTTAGTATTTTAGTCATCATTTTAGTTAGTATCTTAGTTAGTTGGTAACCAGGCCAAAATTTGGTCAGGAGTGCTATCCAAAATGAGAGTGTCTCTACTGGGATTGGCCATCGAGCATTTTCCCTCATCTTATTGAGCGGGTCATTACAGCCCGTCAACAAGACGTTTTACTAAAAAATTTACAAAAATTGTGTCACCTATTTTTATTACTCACTAAAGAGGTTGAATTTAATTGTACTGATAGGTGCCAAAGATCTTTTGAACAACTAAAGTATAAATTGACAACAACACCTGCCCTCAAGGGACCATATTGGTCCTTTCCATTCCACATACCCATAGATGCATCAGACACCACCATCAGAGAAATGCTTAGAGAGAAAGAAGAACAATTTAATCCTTATACATTGTACTTCATCAATAAGAATATTACACATGATGAGCTTAATTAAATTGTCATAGAGAAATAATTATTTTTCGTTGTCTATGCCTTCAACAAATTTCGCCTTTACATAACTAGATATTCTATAGTTATACACCTTGATCATGTTGGCATACGATACTTAATTAACAAACCCATTACCAATGGAAGGGTGACCAATTTCTTATTATTGTTATAGGAGTTTGAAACCACCATTGTGGATAAGCCTAGGAAGGACAATGTTGTCACTAACTTCCTTTCCTAGCTTGTCCATGATGGGAATGTACCTCTATTTGTGTAAAATTTCCCTTATGAACAATTTTTTTCAGTATCTACTAACACTTTGTGGTTTGTATATGTTTCTAATTATTTGGTTGTATGGCAACTTCCACCACATTTGTCTCCAAAAGAGAAACAAAGGGTCATTGGGAAGAGTGGCATGTATACTTGGATTGAGGTATGCATCTACTAAACAATGTTAGACTATGTTATCTGATGTTGTGTAAGAGAGGAAGAAATTTAAGACATCCTAAAATCATGTCACAATGGACCTTGCTAAGGGAACTTTGCAAGAAAAATAATAGGATATAAAGTACTCCACCTTGGGTATTATTAGCCCACTATCTTTTGTGATTCCAAGGAATATGTAAAGAGATCTGATAATTTCCAAATAATGGGATGACTAGTTCAATCAATTGAGACACCTCCACAAATAAAATTGGTGGTGGAGCCATTTGAGAAGTGGGCCATTAATTTCATAGATCATATTAACCTTCCATCTCGAAAAAACTTATACATCCTAGCTTGCACATATTATGTCACAAAATGGATGGAAGCACAATCACTCATGGTAGCCACAAATAACACAGTGACAAGATTTCTCCAAAGAATTTTTTTTGTGAGGTTTTGAGTACCAAGGGAAATCTTCATGGATGGAGGTGCTTATTTCAATTAAAATCACATTAGGACCATCATATAAATCTATCATATTAAGAAAAGGATACGTACCACACCATATCACCCATAGGCCAATGGACAGATGGAGGGGACAAACACGATCCTTGAAAATATCTTGAAAAAGGTTGTTTGACTCCATCTCAAGGACTGCACAGACAAGATTCTGGATGCCTTATGGGAATACATATCCACATGTTGAAACACTATATGGTGGACTCCGTAAAAGCTTGTATACGAGAGGCAGGCCATTGTACCAATAGAAACATAATTAAAGACTTTGATAATTGCACTAGATTTGAGTATGTTCCTATTTGAACCCTTATGTTAGTGGCTCTTCCATATCAGTGAATTACTTCCATATCAGTGAATTACATGAACTTCATTAGAGTTCCCTACAACAGATTAATGTTATTCAACAATAGAGGGCCAAATGACATGACAAGTTTCTAAATAAGAAGGAGTTTTCAGTTGGGGATTGGGCCTTGATGTTTGATTCCAAATTTAATGATTTTAGGGGAAACTTCCGCACCTAATGGATAGGACCTTATGAGGTGGATACTATGTATAAAAATGGGATAGTAAATATTTATACAATAAATGATACCATGATTCCATTAATTGCCAATGGACACATACTTTGATTATAAAAGAAGTCATTTTCTATGGAATCCCTTTTGAAAAGAATAAAAAAAGGATGGGCCAATAGTGATATCATTATTATTCATACAAAAGGATCTCCATAATAATCAAATCTAAAAAAAATAAAAGAATAATAAATTTCTAACCTTGTTACCTTATTTTTTGCATTATCTTTACAAACTCATCAAGTCATAGAACGGTGTGATGCCATGACATGAGACGATTTAGTCATTTCACATGATACTGCAACACATGATCAATACTAACATAGAAATATAGTTGGTGTAACACATCATGATGCTACAACACATGATCAATACTGATGTAGAAATCTTGTTTATGCAACACATCCCGATGTTGTAACAAATGATCAATACTAACGTAGAAATCTAGTTTATGGAACACATTACAATGATGCAAAACCAAGAGAATATTTAGGAGAGGGAATTGTTTCTACAACACCTGTAGATGCTTATTATGCTGCAACATATCCCTACATAGTGACACTTACTTTGTACGAAGAAAAAAACACCGAGATGACTAATTATTAGTTCTACCATAGGGAGCACAATATCATCTTCCAACACAACAAGATGCCTCATAACAACATGGAAACCCACACGAATGAGATATATAGTACATGAGGTAAGTAATTAAAAGGTATGCATCCCTACTTTACATGTTTCAAATTGTTTAATTGACATTGAGTTGACTTGACCGATCTAACCACCATCCACGTGCCATAAACAATTTCTCATGAATTACCATAATTACACACTAATTAAATTTAAAATGCATATGGCTGACCTATATGACCAAAAATACTGGGATAGGAAATAGTACAACCCCACCACTTCACCACTACAATTCCCACTAAATGACAAGGAACAATAATTATGCCTTAATCTTCTGCCACCTTCGCAAATTTTCCATTTCCAAAAGGTGGTGAAGCCGGGCCTCCTGTTATTTCCCCCACCAGAATGTTGCAAGGCCTCTACAACCTGCCAGTAGAACACTACTACATATGAACAAATTTTCCATGGTTTTTCATTTCTATTACCACACATATCCGTCGAACTTTCCACGAAAGCAAAGACTATTTTTCGTGGAACTCTTTTCTTCGTTATATCCACAAACCATATATTTGTGGAAACAATGACGACATAAGGCCTCCATGTGTCATCATCCTCAAGATAGGTTTACCTTAAAAATCATGGCAATAGCGATGAAACATCGTCACAATAGGGATGAAAAACTATGCCAAAGTAAAAAACTCACTAACAACTTATGACACAGATGCCATATGTGCAATGAAAAAGTATGGAAAGGTGCGATGAAAAATCGTGTAAATATCAATGAAAACTCTTGGCAGAGTAAAAAATTACGATGCAGATACCATATATGCAACGAAAAATCATGGAAAGGTGTGACGAAATTTCGCGACAATAACGATGAAAATCCTTGGTAGAGTAAAAAATCATCAATGTCTTGCGATGAACTTTCGTCGCTATTGCCACGCCTCCTATAGGTTTTTAAAAAAAATAAATCTACACTAATGGAAAGGTTTGAGAAGAACTTATCCACAATGGATTCAACCATGGGAGTGGATGGGGGACATAACTAGAATTAGGGTAATATGGCTCTATGGAGCTAAGTGAATCATCTCCCACCATGATTTTATAATTATAATGAAGTGGGGTATATTGAAAGGAATTACTTATATCCTCACCATCCTTGATGTGGGTACTACCAGAAGACAATACATAATACACATGATTTTGTACAATTGATTAATAAATGGGAGGTACAATACATCAGATAGAGTAGTGATAATATGGTGAATTGTGAGTTTTATATCCATGGTGAAAATATAATAGGTTGTGCCGACATTGGGATCAATATCGTCACCTAGTTTGGAGCCAATTCTAGCACAAACATGAGAGATGCAAATCAAGGACCCATATATCAAGATTTATAGTGAGCACCAAGGTTTGATGTACTATGAAAGAAAGGTTACTTTAAATATGTAATTAAGGTGATGTACAAATCTATTCATGCTATAAACATAGTTACTATGATTGCAAGAAATAGAAAACATTCCATAATTTGGCCACTAAGCCAATGCATGATTCTACTAGTGTATATAGTGGAAGATGAAGTCACAAAAATTTTGAAAAGTTTTCTATAGATAATAGACAATGATAAATCCACAACAAATTTAAGGGAGGTCCTTGGGCCAAATTTAGAGTCACCAATAGAGGCACAAGATAGGCCCTTAAACCATGTCCAGTGAACAAGGTATGGAAAATAATTTATCTTAAATGCATTGATTCAATGATATGATGTGTGAGAAGTTATGCTCAACTTCGTGTTGGATGTTAACATCCTACTGAAGTAATCATGGGAACTCATGGGATGACCAAATTGGGTCCACTATTCGATCTAGTGGTAGTTGGTGAACCAATCACACATTTTCCCCATTGTCAAATTGGCATAGATGGAATTTTATCTCGATTGTGTGAATATTTATGCTTACTTTGAGTTCATTGACATAGTAGATGCCAAATATCCATACCTAGTATTATAATGGATTGGTTGAGAATTAGATAATGATGTCATTTGATAAGAAGGGTTATTGGATGGTATATCCATTGGATATAATGTAGGGAAATACACTTGTTAAATAGATAGAAGAAGTATTGGATGAAGGTGTTTTTCGATAATCTCACCATAGGATAGTGGGAAGACTACATTAATCTAACTGCTAGTGGAAAGTTGAGTTGGAGAATAGTATTATCCTATGTCATTTATTCCAAAGTGTCCATTACTTTTGGGCCACCTAGGGAGTATGCTAACTAATTGACACAAATATGCACACTACCAAATTCCATTAAGTGGATTCATGTAGAGATTAAAGATCCACTAGTGTTTAATGGCACAACTAATGCCACAAAGTTTATGGAATGCATAACTTAACATGTTTGAATAGAGGGTATAAACATTGGATGTCACTTTGGTATATATCTATGAATGATTGTGGGAATTTCATTATGAACTTTAGACTCATGAGAAGATATAGTAGGACTAGGAACCTACTAGACATAAGGTTTGGGTTGACCCATGTTCCCATCCATTGATCTTGATAAGGACAAGATATTGATATGATCCGAAAGACTTTGAAAGTCCAAGTCATAGGGAATATGAGGGAATATATATATATATA
>JZKD02S0242035.1:169996-187885 GCA_000966675.3 Picea glauca | reverse complement strand
AAGCACTTCTGAATTCTGTGGATTCAGACAAAGACGTGCCAAGTGGGCACAGCAACTGAAATCATTGACTCAGAAAAATACCTTGGAGGTTGTTGAACACCTCAAAAAGAAAGGTTGTGTAGCAAGACACAGTTGCAGACAGAATTTCTGAGGAGTTCTGTAAAGCTCTACCAGATGGGCATTGAGACAGTGCAAGGAGGGCACAGAAGAACTCTGCTGTGATTTCAAGTAGAACTAGAATCACTAAGGATTATGAGAGCTCTGCCAGGAGGGCATTGAGCAAGTGCATAGGGAACACAGGAGAAGATAGAAGCTCTGAGGAGTTCTGTACAACTCTACCAGGAGGGCATTGAGTCAGTGTGCAGACAAGCACATGAAGAGAACTCTTCGAGTTCTGTAGTTGAAGGAATAATCCACTGAGGGATCTTCATAGGGTTGTTGAACACCCTATAGACTCAGCAAGAGGTTTCTTAAGCCAAGGATAACTAGGAGGGCATCCAAATTCTCCATCTATAGGAGAAAGGAAGAAGGATTTATTTCCTTAAGGCCTGAGGAGCAGGAAATCTCAGAAGGAGTAGCATTTTGTGTGTAAAGACTCTGTAGAGGCATAGAAGTCATAGAATCCCTTGAGGATTCAAAGGATAAGCTCAAGAGGAGTAGTGATTTTGGCACACGAAGCCATAGCTACAAGGAGTGCATAAGTGAAAGGACTCTTTGGGAGATTTCAGAGTCTCTAAAGCTCAAGAGGAGTAGCATCTTTGAGAATGCAGGGGAGACTCAAGGTGAAGAGATTGTAGGGAAGATGAACAAAGGTCGAGGCCTTTGATAATTTGAAATTCTTCCAAGTCCGGAAGAAAAGAGCCAAGGCTCAGCGGGAGCAATAACTGCCATCGAATCAACCGAGAAGATCTAGACCATTGAATATTTTGTGTCCAGGGAGTAGCAGGAGGAGTGCAAGAGCCGAGGAGATTCTAATTCGTCAGATCTTAAGCTAAAACCCAATAGCCATTGGATCTATCGAGAGCTGCATGAGATTTAAAACTCACAAGCAGAAGCGAAAGTCCCAAAGGGGTGATATCGGGATATCGACGTTCGGGAGTTCGGGAGTCCGGAGGACGAGAATCCGGGCACTCCACATCAAAAATCATGAAAAGGCAAAATAGATCTAAGCCATTTGTTGGAAATAGGACACGTGTCACGGAATCACCCATTTCAAAGATTTGGGCACCGGGACTCACAGAGGTGAGCATCTTGACTTCGCGAGTAGCGAAGTCTCGAGGAAATCCGAGCCATTCGTCTGTGAGCGGACACATGCTGTGAGATCCTCTCTATCGGGGATTTGAACATCGAGGTTCAGAGAAGGATGTCTGTCGACTTCGCAAATGGCAAAGTCATGAGAAGATCAGGACCATCCATTTGAGGAGGACAGGTGGCAGAGATCTCGGGATCTCACGAACTCAGAGGTTCACAAGGTGAGAGCTCAGGATTTGGGTGCTCCAAGTTGTGAGTGGAGAAGTCGCGAGAGAATCGCAGCCGTCCATCTGAGGGGGATAGGTGGCAGCAATCATGGAGTCAGCGAAGTGCCGAAGAGATATAGGATTTGAGGCTCATGAACTTGGAAGTTTGCAGGGTGAGGGCCCAAGAGTTGGGTGCTCCAAGTTGCAAATTCGCAAAGTCATGAGGAGTGGAGACAACTGTTGGATTTGGGTCAAGGGAGGGCCATTGAATCAGAGCCTCATCGCGCGTTTCATGCTTTCGGAGGTTCAAAGGTTGGGAGAACCTCGTCTCGACATCAGAAGTTGTGAAGTTCTGAGAGCCGAGGCACGAGTGTGGACATGTGGCAGAACCACAAGGTGGGGCCTACGTGATTGGTAGGTGAAGACGCATCATCTGGAGGAAGGAGTCAATACTCCATTGACTTCTTGCATCTTAGGGATTTGCGAGATAAGAGCACGAGAGCTCAACATTGAAACATACGAGGTTGTGAGTAGTGATAACGTGAGAGGGAAATTAAATATCTCTTCTCAGGGGTTCATGAAGGGAAGGTGCCAAGGTTGGACGCTACAACTTTTGAAGGGGCGAGTTGCGAGAAGTGCGAAAGGAAGGTCAAACTTCGCTGAATTTTAAGTCTCGGAGGATCGCACAAGGAGGGAATGAGAGTTCAACCCTTAAACTCACGAAGTGGCAAATATCAAGAGGAGATAGGATTAATATTAGCTGGTGGTCATGCACAGAAGGCACTGACAAAAGAGGAGCTATACCCATTTTGTGATCTCAGGTATCACAGGATTGAGAAGGAAGAGTCAGAAGTTTTGACTCGCGAACTCACAAGATTTCGAGTTGCGACCAACACCTTTGGAATTGGGCCTTGGTCATAGCGCTGTAGTCACTTGGGAAAGGTGGAGCTCACGCCTAGTGTTGTTCACATAGGAGAGATTCCGAAAAGGACCTGTGGATCGATAATTGGAGATTCCAGCAGGGAGTCAAAAAGAGCCGCTTCGACTCATAAAATCAATTGAGCGATCCTTAAGACCCGGAGGTTACACAGAAACTCTGTCGAGGCAGAGGTGGCGGTCTGCGTCAATTTATCTCCCTTAAAAGACAATCTTGTTTATAAACCACCCCAAACACTCTAAGTGGATTAACATAAAGAGATAGGAAAGTAGGTCAGAAGTAGTACCTTTGGTCCTAATGTTCAATGTAGACCTCCTCCATCTTTGTAGATTCCCAGGCTACTGGTCTCGTCCCAAATATGACTTGCAAGAACACTTAGGAAAACAATTCTACAAATATTCTATCTCTATTCATCAATATTAGGGTTAGATATAAACCATTATGCATAAATAAAATGAAAATCATAAACACATAATATTTGGGACACGAAAAGGACTATTTTATTCTTTATAAGGATTAAAAGTTACAATCTTCAACAACTGACGCTCTGTGAACCAGGTCTGGGATCCTCTTACAATCAACTTATCACTTTAGGGAAAGGGAATGGATTGTATATGAGAAAGGGATAAAGAGGGAATGTTGAGGCCAAAACCTAGAAAGGGATGCAATACCTGGAATGAGAGGGGGAAGGGATTTTGGCAAAGTTTCTTTGTTCTCATGCTTTTTATTGGAATGGGACCCCAAGACCTCCTTTTATATGACAAAAGGATAGTTATTCAGTTTTGGTATGGGATACATAGGGTGAATTGGTTGGGAAACCCTCGATAGCCCTTAAACTCTACCGAATTCCTTGCAACTTTTGGAGGTAAATGCAGGTTGTTTAGTGTGTAGCTAGCATATGTAAACAGGTTGTTTAGTGTGTAGCTAGCATATGTAAATAGGTTGTCTATCATGCATATAGCGTATGTACATGGGTATTAGTGCAGCAGGGCGCGTACATGCTCCAAAAAATGGTTTTTGAAAGAGAGATCCTCAACAATAGTTTGGAAAATTGTGCAAGTAGAAGGGCCAATGCCATGTATCCATAGGTAGGGAATTTTAGGGATATAACATATGCCCCCTAATGTGTGAGGTCAGAAGAGCAACTGATGGATGAAATACATTACAATTGTTGGATCATGTTGTCATTGATGGCAATGGTTTGATTGATTGATGTCAAATGATTGATTGATGTCAAAGGATTGATTGATTGATGATTGATGTAATATGTATTGTCCTTGATGAGAATGCATAGATGAATATGGATCAATGAGTTGTCATTGATACATGATGAATATGGATCGATGTGGTTTCATTGGTATATGATGCATTGTTNGTACATACATCTTGTGTTCTTTGTGTTCATTGTGGTGATGACTTGTTGATGATATATTGCTGATATATGTTGCTAATATGTGCTCACATCTAACTGGTTATAAATGAAAACAATGTGTAATGAATAAATGTTGCATTCACCCCCCCTCTAAGTGTGGTAGGTGTGTCCAACAACATTATCTTTACTAGTGGGAATGCACGAATTCAAGTGAGCCTGAGACCAGAGTTCAAGAGGTCTCCATTTGTAATACAATAATAATCTTTCTAAGGCAGGCATACCCATGCTCAAGATGAACTGATCATGGCTTCCAATCAAGTACATTGCATAAACATGTCATAGAAATGTCTATATAAAGTGTATCTGCAAGAAATACACAATGGATATACATCTCAAAATCAATCGGTGATATTCAAGTGCAATATAATATGCATCTTCAAGAAGAATCAACGCTTGTGGTTGGATATGAGGACTTCATAACTCGAGAAACAACTTCAATATCTTCAACAACTCGGGTAGGAGTACAATAGGAGTGTAAGACTCACTACTATGAGTTATTCGACATACCGTCGGGGAAGTACTAGAGGATCTCGATCATCAGGCACATAACTTCGTCGATTTTGAATCTGGACTTGACTGGATTCACGGGATGGTCGATTCATGAAAGTCAAGAGAAAAACTGTAGAATGGCTGACTCAGGTTGGATAAAAATTCCCTTGGAAAAAAGAACGAAAGATGATCAGACTCAGGAAACGTAATATTGACATAAGTATGTGATGTAGGAGGCACCAAAAACTCTCCATATGTTTGGAAGAGTAACCAAACAGAGGAGCGCACAACTCTTTGTAGAAAGAAAAACTTCCTAAGGTCATACTAGATCCCAATTTTTTATGAACAAATGGAAGGATGTGATTTACCCAAGGGCGACTATCTTGCTGTCGAAAAAAGAGTGTATAGTTCTCATCCCCTCTTTTTGGAATATTTGATTTTTTTGTCTTTTTCAAATTTTTAATGATCTTGAAAAAGAATAAAAGAATGTTACGTTACAAAGGAGGAATGAGTGTCATGAGAAATAAAGTTGGTTCCAAGCACATGTAACATATTGATTCTTAAGGAAAGGAGACATGTATAGGATAAGGACACTCGAGGAACATTCCTCTGTGGGTCAAGGTGTTAGTTCGTAAAGGAAAAAGAGTGTTGCAAGGCTTGCGTTTAAGGAATTCTTTAGAGGTTCAATTGAGAGAAACATGGAGCCGGCATTAGGATAAAGACACAAAGATGAGACCAACAATGCGATTATTCACGACACAACAAGACTTCTTCTATGTTAATTTTTACAATCCTGAAGAGGGTAATATCGGTGGTTTTTTCACATTTAGAGAGTTTGAAAAAATGATAAAAGAAGACTCCAAGGAGTTCCTTTTTTGCAACCAGTCTAGTCAGTTCGAAAAAGGGTTAAACTTATACTGAAAAGACGTCTTTTCAAAAACCGTTTTAACGAGTGTAACAAAGACAATATCACTCAGCTATCTTTTCAATTTTAAGGAGTCTGAACAGAGATTAACTATGGACTCGCAATCTTTTTCTAGGTTTAGTATCCTTAGCCCCAAAAAGTATAAAATATAAATGAGGATAACTCTCCTGGCAAGACAAGTCTTCCGAGGTGTACCTTTTTCCAGAATAATCTATTGGATGGAAAAGGGTTAAACTCATGTTGAATAGATGTTCTTTTTGGACCAATTTAACGAGTGTGAAAGGAACAAGGTCACTCGATGATATTTTCATATTTGGGGAGTCTAAAAAGAGATTAAATATGGACTCTGTAGGGGTTCCTTTTTCGTAAGTAATCTCCAAGGCCTGAAAAAGAGATAAACCAAAACTAAGGAGAATGTTCCTTTTTCAAAAATTTAGTCCCTTAGGCCCGAAAAAGGGTTAAACTTATGCCTGAGAATAATCTTCTAGAGAACCGAATTTCTTAGAGAATACCTTTTTTCATAAAATTAGCTATCCAGAATGAACAATGCGTAAAATACCACCAGACAGATGTGCCTTCAAATTTGAGTTTGGAAAGCATGAATGGCAACAAGATCGCTCGACAATCTTTTCAATTTTTGAGATTCTGAAAAGGGCTTAAAAAAGACTCCTGGGGGGCTACTTTTCTCAAGTAATCAAGATGATATTGAAAAGAATAAATACAGTCTCATTGGATGTTTCTTTTGAAATTTAAAGCGAGCTTGAAATACAACAAATCAGGCTCATAGGGAGTTCTGTGGGTAAAGGCTAGAAAAATATGAAGAAGAATGAGGCTTCATCACAAAGTCATGGCAGGACTAAATGAGACTCCCATGCCTATGAATTACTTTGACATGGGCACCAAATGGAAAACAAGGTTGTAACTAGGATTCCCATGGAAGGAAGGCTTTACCACATAAATTACAACACACTTATCAACAAGGAAGGTTACTGTCGCAATTTAGTGGGGTCGATCCTAAGGCCAAATGATCCACGAAACGGATAATGCAAAAATGCAAGTAGGGAAAAATATAACCTATATTCTAGTTTCTAGGTCAATACCTTTCGGAATGGATCGATATGATGAACATATGTTAAAGAAAAAACATCTCCAAGATACTACATATAAGGTCAATAACACTCATCCAAAAGTTAATAGATCCAATATAGATAAAAACTTTGGAAAATAAGAGGTGCTACTAAATACAAAACTTGAAAACAACAAACCTGGACTGTACAATATGTACAAGGTACTACACAACCTTATTTCTCATGCATGGTAGTAGTTCAGGTAGAGCCTGCTACTAGGCTCTGACCAAGAGTATCTTCTATACTCAACCTGGAGAGTCTCCAAAAAGGGAAGAAAACACAAACCATGGTGTAAGTCTTCCCATGATATAGAAACCATAGTCATGGCTTCAAGGATATCCTCATCTGAAGGAAATTCAAAATCTGAGAAATGACGTGAACGGGGAGGGTCGACAGTCCCAAAGGGTGAAACAAACTGACCATATTCCATATGACGATAGAGGTTTTGGCCAGGACTGGAAGAGACTATTCATGAAGAATCACAAGAACAAGGGTTTGAGGATATACAAACAGTGAGATCAAACTCAAAAGGAAAGTCAAGACCACTCAGACCAAGAAGGAGAAGAAAGTGCTCCCATGCCCCCATTGGATAAAAATATTGATCAATTGTTGAGACCATGTCTCGAGAAGGTAAACATGATTTCATAGGTTCCTTCTCAAAAGAAATTGAACATTGAGGATAACATGCCACATAATTAACCCATGGCTGGGTAGAGTCTACACGAACACTAGGAACATATAAAGGGGCATCCTGAACTAATTTTGAATTATGATGGTGATTATAATATGAAAACTATAGTGACAATTCTTTCATTTTGAGGGAAACACATCACCCATAAAACAATAGACACCACGACATTCATAACATACACAGAATCATGCCCGAGAAGAATATTGAAATATAATGGGCCTTGCACCACTATAACATCGACAAGGAAAATATTCCAACCTAACGAGATAGAAAACTAAGGAATAATCCCCAAATATTAACTAGGACGTCTATCAAAATCCAACAACTCATGCGAAGCAGACACAAGCTCGGGAGATCCCAAGGCTTGCCTAGCCAAGGAGGTAAACGTAGGTTGTTTAGTATGTAGCTAGCGTATGTACATGAGTTGTCTAGAATGCATATAGCTTATGTACGTAGGAATTAGTGCAACAAGGCACGTACATTCTCCAAAAATGGTTTTTTAAAGAGAGATTCTCAACAGTAGTTTGGAAAATTGTGCAAGTAGAAAGGCCAATTCCATGTATGCATAGGTAGGGAATTTTAGGGATATAACATAAAGTATATTACATTTCAAGTTCTATATTCATAAATATTTGTTGCAATTGCATCATCAGGAGAGTAAAGTGAATAATTTTCCCTAGCATATATAGTGCATGACAGTTCACAAGTAACTATATGAATCCTTGTTTTGACAAATTAAAGTGACAAGTATTCTGGTTATATTTCCAGTTATTCAAAAGGTAATTATAAATGAAAGAGAATTGGAATAAAAAATCAAAACATCCAAGGTGATCCTTAGGTTTCACATGTTGTTGGGAACAAAAAAGGAAATATGGAAAATGAATGTAGAAGAATAGATGGCAAGGGAAAAAATAGGGTTTCTAATTGACTTAATGTGATGGAAATATTCTGAACTATTTAATTTCTTGTTGATGTTTCTTTTTTAGATGGATGATGTTCTAGAGGTGGAGTATCCATTGTAACCACTCCATGTTTATCTATCTCAGTAAGCGTGATCATGGATTTACTTAGCCACTCTTCTATGTATTCCCTCATCGAGGCCACTATGATCTCATGCTTGGTTTTTATCTGAAACAATTCATTCTCCATTTCTATTAGGTCAATAGATAACTGGTGAAACATTTTGTCAATGTCATCATTATTGTTAATGTATTGGACCATCCACCTTTCAAATTCATCTTTGGAGAATTTTATTGAGTCAGTAAAATAATTCTCCCATGCAACTTTTAATTCTTCAAGTTGATCCAATAGTTTATCTTTAGACATAAGTATTGTGTCCATTAATAAATTTGTGCCATCAAGTTCCTTTGTGAGATCAACAAGTCTTAGGAAAAGGTCACCACTCTTACTTTTCACAACATCCAGCTCATTCAACATTTCTCTTAAACTTTTAATTCTTCTCAACCAACATGATTTTTTTTTCTTCATTTGAGTACTAGATGGAAGGTTTTCTTCTCTTTAGTGGGTGTCACTTAAACTTGAAACTTTTTCCATAAATATTACCACATCCTCCTTGTAAAATTCTTCATCATTTTCTAGATTTGTTTGGATACATTCTTTGAAATGCATAATCCTCATTGAAAAAATGGTAGAGATCTATGCAAGTTCCCATATATCTTGGATTGAGTCTATTATTTTTTTAATTCCATCTCCAACATATGTTCTCACTGCTAGCAACAAACTAGATGAACCTTTCAACTTACTGCTACTTTCCAGGACATCCTCTTGGGTAGGTGTTGGTTGAATTGTGGTTAATGGCTCAACAAACAGTGGTTTCGGAGTCATAGTTGTCTCTAATTCCATTATTTTTTTTATTTTAAATTTTAAATTTCTTTTTCTATATTACAAATAGATTCTTTCAATGCCTTTCTCGTCTCCTCATGAAACTATACATTTTTTTAAGGCGCGGCCCTATGGAAATCAATTTATGATTTTTATTTTTCAGACACTTTCTTGTTTTCCATGTTTACCTTACCTATTAACATTTTTTTGGAATTTCTATTGTAGGTCGCATGGTGGTGTGTTACATATTCTTCTTCAAATATTTTTGGTTATTGGGTGACCATATCTTCAACAATATCCTGTGTTTCTAGAAACCATTGTTCTAACCAACAGGTTTTTTAGATAACTTCATCTACATCCATTTCTCATGGACTTTCTTGAGTTTCAAGTATTTACAGTCCCATTTTCTATGTCTCTCTTTTTATTTTAGCAAAGGTATGAAAAACATGGGATTTTTAGAGTTTTTTCTTCATAGGGTCTTGTCACCACCATCATCTGAGTTTCTGGTAGGTGTTTTCCTCATTTCCATACCACTACTCCTTGTTTTTGTTTTAGCCAGGGTACTTCTTTGTGAAACAACGAGAGAATTTTTATTTATTTTTGTTACTTATCATCCCTTTGTCTATAACATTCATTATTTCTAGCTAAATATTCTTTATCATTTAGGGATTCATTAAATGAGGTCTCAGGGATATTTAAATAATCCCCTTTTCCTTCCTTAAATTGTTAAAACTTAGTGAAATAATAATAATATGCCCCGAAGGACATGTGTGTAGTAAATGGATCATTAGGGTTGAAACCCTCGATGCATTCAACATCTTTCAGGAAAAGTTGGTAAAATTGTCCTGCAAATTCATCCAAATTAGAGATATGCTTTACAACAACTTCTCCAACTCTCTAGGGAAATGGGATGATTTTTTTTTTCTTTTCTCATTAAATAAGTGATCCTAGTACTTGTAGTATCTGCACACTTCTATAACAAAGTGTCTGTTTGATACATAGAAAAAGAGAAAAAAGGTTTTTTTTCTAGAAACCAAATAACTTTATAACATTCAAAATCCTTTATAGTTTAAAAATACTTTCTTTGAGATAAAGGTGACAGCCTCAAGTGACAACCTTGATGTGTTAGGACCAAACATTAATTTTTTAAATTCAAAAATAAAACTCTCGTGGACTGGGTATAAATAGTATTGAGCCTTGTATCTCCATAAGCATGGATACCAGAAAGAGAGGAGTTCCACCTTAAAATCAACATTCTATTACCATGGAAAATATTTGAAAATATGGAAGTAGACTATGAGAAATATAAAATAAGATGTCATGTATAATTTTTGGGTTCTCTTCAAACCACCCAGTTGAAATGAAATTTCATTTTAAATAATTCACCCTCAATCAATCATGGTGTCCTCATGCACAATAAAGTGAAAAATATAAATGAAATTGTTTTGGCACATAAGTCATGGACCCTAATCCAATTATGTGGCAAAACAACCAAGAATATTCCTTATAGGGGTATTTTAAGGAGCTTACCTCAATCTTAGCGGCATTGGTGTTAACTCTTGGGTCGTCTAGATATTTATTGAGGAGGTATCCTCCTCCTTTGTGTTCCTTAATAAATTCAACAACTTCCTCATTCTTGAATTGCATGGTTGGTTTTGGAAGTCATAGCATTTTCGTGAAGACTGAAGGAGCCAATGAGACAAGTTTCTTCCATTGAACTTGAATTTTCCTTCCTTCTGTATCAAATTTGTCCACACACCAAAGAACTAGCTATTTGAGATCTGTCACCTCAGGTACACAACTATCTAGTGTTATTCCTAAGGTCCACACTTTGTTTTTTTCCTTATTGGTAGGAATAATATATTTGTACCACCTGTATGCTTGTGACAACTGGAACGCACAGTCCTAACGTCTGAGAGTGTTAATTGTATCTCCACAATACACATCCTTTCTTCTACATGACATAATTTATGGGTAGTGCTACTTTCAATATAACCTTTTATAACATGGCATATTAGTGCTTTATTTAACCACGTTGTTCCTTCATTATTAACCACCATAGCTCTTATTCTAAATTTTTCGACTTGGAAAGTAAGATTAATAATTTATTACAAAGATTTATGAAATATTCACCACTTTAATAATGGTATTATGTTCACACAAGTGGTGGCTAACGTGGTGGGGGGGAATAAATGCGATTGTGAAATGGTGATATGATGTCGTGGAAGATGGAAAATGATTAAGTATGTACATGTGAAAAGAGGAATGTAGAGTGCAATATGATGAATTTAAGATTGTCAATGTGGGACACAAGACATGGGAAATGAAAAAGGTGAAAGGGGATGACTCCCACATCCACAACGATAAAATAGACTAAGTATGAGAAGAAGACATTATGTAGGCTGCGAAAATTAAATGGTCATTTTGTAGAACATGGGATTGTGGGATGTGGGACACAAGCATGATGGAAAAAGGTAAATGGAAAGACAGGTGTCCCACATTCACATTCAAAGAAACTACTAAGTATGAAAAAGGAAAAGGGTGCAATTTAGAGGACACATAGATAGATGGGTCATTTTGAGTGTTTCACAATTGTGGGATATGGAACATGGGGATTTGCGGGATAATAAGGGTTTTTTCTCCTGAAATGAGGCTCCCAAAACTCATAAAAATGACTAAGTGTTGGGATCACAAAAAAATAAAATTTGACTCAGTAAAGTTATACAGGCTTGCAGGTCTACAGACCTAGGAATTTGATAGTGGTATGATCTACAACCTGCATTTCAAAGATAAAATGTGACTAATTAAAGGAAATATGAGGAACAAAGAAAAACAAGGGAAAAATACTAAGGATGGATAAGTGTGTACTGAATTTTATCCATGAATGTAGATCAACAATAAGTTAAAGGGATGTTAATGTAATATAGATACAACTTAATTTTTTCTTGAGGATGGTTGACCATAGTGGTGATTGTGATCCTCCTTAATGGACTATATGGTCTATTGTCTTGGTTAATTTTGTTTTATTCATTGTGATATACTCCTTAATGCTTATATTTATAGATAGTGATCATTCCCTTGGATGTTATGTTATGATGTTGGTTATCTTCATTCTTTTGGATCAAATTTATCTTGGTACTAGATCTTTGCATGTTTGCATATATTGATGGGATATGTATCTTGAGGAAGTGCACTCTATTGTTTTACTTGTATATTATACTCTAATGATGGTGCTTAATAAAATAGACAAAGGGTTTTGTGGAGTTCCTTCCTCCTTTTCACATAAAATTGTATGCATGCTACATGGGTCTTGAAAAGGAGCACCCTAGCACTTGTAATTTCTAGTACACTTTGATTATGAAAATTAATGGGGTGGACAAATCCTTTGGTAGAGCACTCACTTCCTTAGTACATTTTGGAGAAACCTAGGGTTGTTAGCTATCATTTGGCATGGTTCAAGACATCACACATCATGGATAGATAAATATAAGATTTTATGTGTCCATTAAGGTCATATGATGATATTTGATAGAATAGAATATACACTCAACATTAGTAATATCTTTCCTCTTTCATGGATTTCTCGCACTTGGTAGATTTTTTAGGTTATTTTGAGTTATTTGAGGAGGAATAATTGTGGCATATCAAGTCAGAGGGAATTAGATTTTATAGTGTCTATTTTGACATCATCATTATTATTAATATAATAGACACTTACTATAGTGGAGAGATCCCCTCCTTCATGGTTTTATAGGTACCTAATGTTTGATTAGAGGGGCCAACCCACCAAATGTTGGATTGATTAACTCCACTACTAAGAGAGCTTGGGTTCCTTGGTTCTATTTTCATGTTGATGTTGCAATTTATTATTACTTTACACCTCATTCTCATGGAGTTATCCACTGATTTCACACTTGTGGAGGAATTTCTCATATATTAAGTCTATTGTAGGATGGTTTTACATGCATATGGAGGTTTTTGGGTACTTTATGGCTTGGAACTTGATCTATTATGTCTATTATATGACGGGAAACTTTCTATATTGATATCTTCTCCATCTATCTTGATCCATGGATGGTTGGAACTAGGCATTTCACTTGTAGGGTTTGATTTCCTATCTTCTTCTTGTTGGTTATGTCTTCGAGATTGAGAGAATTCATGGTCCACTTCACCTAAGAAATCCAGTTATTGATGCATCTATTAACTTGAGTAGGTTTTTTTGAACATTTTCCTATGCCATTTGTTGAGGGAACCAAGTTATTTGGAATATTTATACTTGGTTTTCCACCTTAGAATGATAACATGTGCTACATAATGATCTGTTTACATGGGATGAATTATTAATGGAGGCCATAGGTGTGTATGGAGTTATTATCTAGAACAACTATTTATGAATTCACACATGGGATTCTTCTATGAGGGTGTGCATGGAGACAAGGTCTCTCTTACTAATTTTTGGAGTATAGATATGGTCAATACCTCAACCAAAGGAGGTTCCCAACTACTTGGATCTATTTTGGATTATAGTTGTAACTAACTCTAATATTCTATTTTTGTTGACTTGTCTATTGGAATTGATTATATGACATCTTTATTGAGAATTATTTTCCTAGAATATTTTATTGCAACCTCTTAGATGAAGTTGTGGATCTTAACTCTCTTTTTTACATTTAATAAGAAGTTTGTTGAGGAGCTTAGAGATTATTATTTTATTGTTATTACTTGGAGAGAAAAGTGGATATAGGAAAACAAATCATATTTCTCTTGTATGAGGAGATGGAGCTTAAACCTATATAAGGTTTTCTCTCTCCATTTGTAAGGGTAAATTTTGGTGTGAGTGGAAGAGCTCCAAGATTATGGAATAAAATGTCTTTATTTTGTCTAAAGTTTTGTATAGTGTATGTATAGTTTCTATATGTGTGGCATAATGTTATAGGAACAACATTGGAATATCTTCTTGTAGGTTTATGGATGCTAGAGTTTATCAAGGGCCATAAATGAGCATGATTGCTATGTTGGAAATGGATAGGGTTATTGGTTCCCTCCTTCTTATGTCCATTAGGCATATGACACCACTTTACTTAGTGTCTTTGTAGAATTCCTTTGGTAGATATCAACCTTAGTGATTTCCTTAAGTAGTGGATCTATTATAGACCTTCTCCACCATTAAACTATATATATTCCCTAATCCTTCATGAGAATCACCCTTTGAAATTGCATGCATGAACTCATAGCCAGAGAAAAATAAGGCATTGTTCAATCCCTTTCATCCAGTACCCCCCAAAAATATAAAGATACTTTTTCTTTTTCCTTTTTGTTTTATGTTTCTAAGATCTCTCTTTCCCCCACTACATAGTATACACATTAATCTTATTCAACCATAGGAAATACCCCTTAGGCTAGGATCATCCAATTTTACCTTGTCTAAAGTGAGAAAGGAAAGGCTACTAAGGTGAGATTCGATAACTTTCCTAAGTTTCACTTCAGATGTCACACTTGTAATTTGTAATTTTTCACCAAGTGAGAACCTAGGAGGTAACACATTGTAAACAATTATGTGAAGTATCTCATTAACAAGACATATATGGATAAATCATAATTAAATATCTCTCTAACAAGGCATCCTCATAACCCACATCATAATAAGACATATACATATAATCATCACAAAATATCTCTCTAGTAGGGAATCCACATAACCCACATCATAAAAAATCATTTGCACATAATCATAATGAAATATCGCTATAATAACTCATCTACATAAACCACATCATAGAAAATAATTTTCACATAATCATAATGAAATATCTCACTAACAAGGAATCCACATAACCCACATCATAACAAGGCATATACACATAACCATCATGAAATATATATCTAATAGAGAATCCAAATAACCCAAATAAAAAAAGTGTATATAGTTTCATGTATACTTTTATGAATGACTCATAATAATACAATACATCGACCAGTCCATCATAGACAACTAGAACTATACCTTCACACAATGACTAAAACACAACAAGGAATGTTACAATTCTCCTCCTCATAATATGGATACAACCTCAGAGCCATAAGAGCGTTAAGTGTGAAACTTCTTTATGGTTCTAAATTTAGATATCCTCTCGTCTAATTATATAAAATAGTTATCATTAGTTAAATCAATGTTATATTAACATCAAGAAATAATAGCATCTACTTCAATTATTTTCATATCATCGTTTCCTTCATTGATCAAGTAGTCAATATCTTTAGCATCAAAAGTGTAATGAGGTCCTCCATAGGTCGTTGGGCCATCAAATTGAGTGATATCACCCAAATGTCAACATTACCATAGTTGAAATCATCGATATCATCAATATCGATTTGAGTATCGTTAATAACATCATATGACAACATTATTTTCAATCAATCTCAAATTTCAAGGAATATGTTAGCACTCTATAAATTTTTTCTGGCTGAATAGACAAATGACAGAGGTAACTGTTTCAACTAGATTTAGAGCCGAGGCACTAGCCTGCTCAACTCAGAGAGGGCTCTCTCATGTCACTTGATATATCTGTGGAAATCAGTGGCTAGATTTGGTCTGTTTTGAGGTTTCTAATAAAATTGTTGAAGAGTTGAAGATGACCTTTGGGCTATGGAGTCAAGAATGTAGGATGCATTACCAAATCATAAAAACAATTAAGAGGAAAAGACTAAATGAGGAAGTGACTTCTGAGTTTATGCTTGAAAATTTAGATGGTATCAGAAGAAAAGAAACACACAACTATTATCAGAGCATTATAGTAATGAATTCTGAAATGGTTTAGAAGAGACAAATATAGTCTAAATCACCAAGTTGAGAGCATTGAATAATGAATTATGGACATTTAATTTCTCAATTTAGATGGAGGAAAGCAAAATGAAATATAGAATAACAAGAAACACACACTACGAGACAAAACGAGACTCATAACACCACCAATTAGAATCTTTTCATAAAAAGTCCAAAATTTGTCCTTGCATCCATGTATCCATTCCAGCCCCAGAGATTTACAAAGTTTTCCTGCATAGAGGGAAGGCTCCTCCTTTCTCCCCCCTTTTTTCTATACTTGTGAGGCCAAGCATATATAGAGGGATTTCGTGTGGAATTTAAAACGTTCTGACTTCCTCATAATTCTAAAAACAGATACAAGTTACAAAAAGGAATAACAGTTGTATTATTTAAAGAGACCGTTAGTAAACGGTATGTCATATCAGGACTCCCTTTTCTTAAGCCGACATCTATCCAAGACTTTCTAAAATAAACCAAAATTTTACCTGAGGATTCACCTCATCATGGCAATTTCCTCCTCCAGGGTACTCCACCAATAGGGATTTTCCCTGACGCTTTCTATCATCTCGGTTTTGTCCTCAGTCCTCCGCCTTTTTCTCCTCTTCTTCTTTTCGGCTGGCTGGCATGTGTTATCCGCGTGTTCATTTATGACGAGATCCCTTATAATGGGGTTTAATTTGACGCCTGAATCTATCTTAGTTTCAGGTTCGGTATGAAATTTAGTCTCCAGTATCTACAAGACCCATCTTTCATCCTTACTTATTGACCTGCTTGGTACATTAGTTGAGAACCCAGTCGCGCCAGACACCGTTTGATGGGTATTATCCATACCTTTTGGACTTTGCTGAGACCTTGATTTGGCCACCCTTTGAATTTACAGAATTTTAGGAACACAGGCCGAGCTTGTTTTTCTTACGCATAAGATGGCAATTTCCCAGAATAGGATAAAATGATCTCATATCTGAGATTTTATGGTTTTTTTGTACTTTGATCACGAATTACTATCATAGTACGCTGGTGTGCCATGCTTCATAAATCCACTTCGAATGATGAGCCTTGAGTTAGTTATGTGACGACGTCCTTTTGGTACGTCATCTGGGGAAGAACTTGGACCGGTGATGCGAGGTGATCTGACCAGCCGCCATTCTTCCTGCGAGTTATTGATGTGACATTTTTAACCACGTGACATCGGGGCCATAGGAAAATTGGTTTCGGGCAATCCGCTGTCTCCCCCGATGCGTGTGTAAGAGCGCCACACATTCCCCATCAAAACTAGAGTGGTTTTCCCCGGTCTTCCTTTGCGATGTTAAGTTTCGTGCTATTTGTTGGTCTGATGTGGGCCTCGACTGTGGATCTGAGATTCTTCAGGATTGACGGTTCACCGAGCTACTCCATTCCTGCCTCCTCTATATTCGTTCATATGCCGCGGGATATAGCCAAGCGCCCTAAACTATCATGCCTCTACTGTTGTATAGCGTCTCCCTGAACCTCAGAAATTTTTAGATCCCGATATAAAAATTGTTAAGGTGATAACATAATACATATTGTTAAAATTCACATCAATTTGATCTATGAAACATCCCACTCTCTATATGATCATTGCCTTCATCACTTAGTTGATTCTTTGGCATTATGGAGGTCATTGATTCAAGGATCTGAAAATTTCCATCACTGTTAGTAGATCATATTACTATGTCATTGATACTATTATGAACATTATCAATCATCAAATCAATTTTGTTAATTCCATTAAATCTTCACACTATCATTATTAAATCATTCGTCGATCAACTAATATCAATATCATTAGGTTCATTTACAAGTCATTTTAACCATAATATCATCAATATCCACATGTCATTATTAATTTATTCAACTCCAACATCATCAATTTATCATCGACATAGCTAATTCCATCATATCATTGTTGATCCACCTATGAAATTTACAACAACAAGCATAAATTCATGACATCATCTATTAACATCATGTATTGACCATTATATTATCATTATTACTCTTCAATTTGCTCATCTACCTTATTCCAAGGGTGATTTTAAGGATGGAAATTTATTTTAAAATGTAGAAACCTTGGCGAATCTTACTAATCCTTCATATGCCAACTATAAATGTTTGGCAATATTTTTGTAAAAATATTCAAATTTC
>JZKD02S0242035.1:140878-169475 GCA_000966675.3 Picea glauca | reverse complement strand
TATATATATATATATATATATATATATATATCGAATTAGGGGTTTTATAGGGAACATCACGTAGGTATCTTATATTCCCTAATCCTTCATGAGAATCACCCTTTGAAATTGCATGCATGACCTCATAGCCGGACAAAAATAAGGCATTGTTCAATCCCTTTCATCTAGTACCCTGGAAAAATATAAAGATGCTTTTTCTTTTTCCTTTTTGTTTTATGTTTCTAAGATCTCTCTTTCCCCCACTACATAGTATACACATTAATCTTATTCAACCATAGGAAATACCCCTTAGGCTAGGATAATCCAATTTTACCTTGTCTAAAGTGAGAAAGGAAAGGCCACTAAGGTGAGATTCGGTAACTTTCCTAAGTTTCACTTCATGTGTCACACTTGTAATTTGTAATTTTTCACCAAGTGAGAATCTAGGAGGTAACACATTGTAAACAATTATGTGAAGTATCTCATTAACAAGACATATATGGATAAATCATAATTAAATATCTCTCTAACAAGGCATCCTCATAACCCACATCATAATAAGACATATACATATAATCATCATGAAATATCTCTCTCGTAGGGAATCCACATAGCCCACATCATAAAAAATCATCTGAACATAATCATAATGAAATATCGCTATAATAACTCATCTACATAAACCACATCATAGAAAATAATTTTCACATAATCATAATGAAATATCTCCCTAACAAGGAATCCACATAACCCACATCATAACAAGGCATATACACATAATAATCATGAAATATATATCTAATAGAGAATCCAAATAACCCAAATAAAAAAAGTGTATATAGTTTGATGTATAGTTTTATGAATGCCTCATAATAATACAATACATCAACCAGTGCATCATAGACAACTAGAACTATACCTTCACACAATGACTAAAACACAACAAGGAATGTTACAATTCTCCTCCTCATAATATGGATACAACCTTAGAGCCATAAGAGCGTTAAGTGTGAAACTTCTTTATGGTTCTAAATTTAGATATCCTCTCATCTAATTATATAAAATAGTTATCATTAGTTAAATCAATGTTATATTATCATCAAGAAATAATAGCATCTACTTCAATTATTTTCATATCATCATTTCCTTCATTAATCAAGTAGTCAATATCTTTAGCATCAAAAGTGTAATGAGGTCCTCCATAGGTCATTGGGCCATCAAATTGAGTGATATCACCCAAATGTCAACATTATCATAGTTGAAATTATTGATATCATCAATATCGATTTGAGTATCCTTAATAACATCATATGACAACATTATTTCCAATCAATCTCAAATTTCATGGAATATGTTAGCACTCTGTAAATTTTGTCGGGCTGAATAGAAAAATGACAGAGGTAACTGTTTCAACCAGATTTAGAGTTGAAGCACTATCCTGCTCAAATCAGAGAAGGCTCTCTCATGTCACTTGATATATCTATGTAAATCGGTGGCTAGATTTGGTTTGTTTTGAGGTTTTTAATAAAATTGTTAAAGAGTTGAAGACGACCTTTGGGCTATGGGGTCAAGAATGTAGGATGCATTGCCAAATCATAAAAACAATTAAGAGGAAAAGGCTAAATGAGGAAGTGACTTCTGAGTTTATTCTTGAAAATTTAGATGGTATAAGAAGAAAAGAAACACACAACTATTATCAGAGAATTATAGTAATGAATTCTAAAATGGTTTAGAAGAGACAAACATAGTTTAAATTGCCAAGCTAAGAGCATTGAATAATGAATTCTGGACTTTTAATTTCTCAATTTAGACATAGGAAAGAAAAATGAAATACAGAATAATAGGAAACACACACTATGAGAGAAACCGAGACTCATTGAGAACCCAGTCGCGCCAGACATCATTTGATGGGTATTATCCATACCTTTCGGACTTTGCAGAGACCTTGATTTGGCCAACCTTTGAATTTATAGAATTTCAGTTACACAGGCCAAGCTTGTTTTTCTTATGCATAAGATGGCAATTTTCCAAAATAGGATAAAATGATCTCATATATGAGATTTGATGGTTTTTTATACTTTGATCACGAATTACTGTCATAGTACACTGGTGTGCCATGCTTCATCAATCCACTTTGAATGATGATCCTTGAGTTAGTTATGTGACGACGTCCTTTTGGTACGTCATCTGGGTAAGTACCTGGACTGGCGATGCGAGGTGATCTAACCAACCGCCATTCTTCCTGCAAGTTATTGATGTGACATTTTGAACCATGCGACATCGAGGCCATAGGAAAAGTGGTTTCAGGCAATCTGTTGTCTCCCTTGATGCATGTGTAAGAGTGCCACGTGTTCCCCATCAAAACCAGAGTGGTTTTCCCTGGTCTGCCTTTGCGATGTTAAGTTTCGTGCTATTTGTTGGTCCGATGTGGGCCTTGACCGTGGATCTGAGATTCTTCAATATCGACGGATCACCGAGCTACTCCATTCCCACCTCCACTATATTCGTTCATATGCTATGGGATATATCCGAGCACCCTAAAATGTCATGCCTCTACTGTGGTATAGCGTCTCGTTGAACCTCATAAATTTTTAGATCTCAACATAAAAATTGTTAAGGTGATAATAGAATACATATTGTTAAAATTCACATCAATTTGATCTATGAAAAATCCCACTCTCTATATGATCATTGCCTTCATCACTTAGTTGATTCTTTGGCATAGTGGAGGTCATTGATTCAAGGATTTGATTATTTCCATCATTGTCATTAGATCATATTACTATGCCATTGATACTATTATGAACATTATCAATCATCAAATCAATTTTGTTAATTCCATTAAATCTTCATGTTATCTCCTAAAATAGCACTGTCATTTTGTCAAATTTTAGGTGATAGGAAGAGGTCCAAAAATTTGTTTCTAATTTTTTTTAGGTGGGTTAGATGGTCTACTTTCCGAAAATAAACTTGGAACAAGCATTGGATTTGGTCTTCTCAAGCAAAAGCGAGAATCTCAGGTTTTGGTGGTTTAGGCAGGCCTGAAAAGTGCTCATTAACCACCGAAAGCAGAGCTTTCGGTAGTTAACAGGCTAAATTTAGGTCTAGTTTAACCACCGAAAGTACAGATTTTCCAGAAATAACCTGCCTTGCGAAAAATCATTTTTCTCAGCTGTGGAAAGTCCGTTTCACAACTACATATCCTAAGATTTCCAATGGTTTTTTCATATCTAAATTTGGATCTTGGGAAGACAGTCAAAAGTCCCCCGCAAGATCAGGTAGCATTTTTAAAAATGTGAAATTTCAAAATACTCAGGTTGGCAAATTTTGTAAATGCAGAGGTTTGATAAATGCATGCACAACTAGATTTGTAAGTGTTTGACGGGTTTTAATGGAAGGCATCAGATCATGAGTAAGAGACCTGAACAAAGGGAATTTGTATTGAGTTGTAAGGTTGAAGTTGCCCGTCGCCAAGATGCCAGAATTAAAGACATCAATCTTTCACTGAGCTAATTTCAGAGCATCAAATCTTGAGATCGCAGATGTCAAAGATTTTGCATAATAGTTTTTCTGCTGGATATGACTTTGATCTCCATTTCCACGTTTAACTCATTGAATCAGTTGGATGGATATCCTCATCAACATGTCCTCTAGTTGATCGCATATAGACAAGTCGACAAATTGAGTCCACATGTCAGAACCTATTGCATCAAGTCAAACAAATCAACACCTTGCATATACAGAAATTCATTATCAATTTGATTCTGATTAACTCTTTTGTTTCACGTGACTTTCATAAAACCAAGTTCCAAGAGATATCACCGTGATGATTTTCCATTTGAAATCCCTTTGATTTAGGAATCAAATCTTAGTTTGTTGTTATTTCTCATCTCTATCTCATAGAATCTGAGTCATTGCGATTCTCATGCAAATTAATTCACCACAGATACGTTTTTCGAAAGTTACAACTTTCGGTGGTTAACAGGCCTAAATTTTTCCTTCCTTAACCAATGAAATAATATCTTTCAGGGGTTAAAGCACCTAGTTCTTTCCAGTGTTAACCACCGAAAGCCTGTCACTACCAGATTTGTTGAAAAAATGCCAAGATCGAAGTTTTACTGATCCGAATCACTTGAAACCACTTTTAATGGATAGATGTTGAATTATAGAGTCAGATTCAATGTCCATTTTTGATGCATAAAGATAAAAATAGGTGTTCAAATTAGTTTGGTACCTATTTTGGTGGCAACAAATTAAGGTTTTGGCACAACTCAGCAAATTCGAATTCTATATTTTGGAAGAGTCATCAAATAGCCTTGGGAGGCTAGTCTGCACTACATTGGGACTCTACTACCTCTGAAGACTATCATATGTGGGATTGACCTCATCTTGAGGATCTTTCCTTATTTTTTGTAAATATAGTTTTGACTTTCTATATTTAGTAAATCTGATCCCTTAATTCAGGATCTAGATACTGTTTTTTAAAAGCTATAAAGATGAAAACAAAAGATGAACTAATGGGCTCAATCTTGGATACATTTGGCCCATGTACTTAGACTCTTATCTTGATATGAATCACAGTCTTCTTTTGCTACCAATGTCATATTTTCTTATGTGTTACATTGCTCTGTAATTTGATTCAATTTAGCTCAGTTATTAAGAACTGTTATCTTCTTATTTAGCTCATGAATTTGAATTGAATAATCTCTTACTATCTTGTATGACCCTGCATGTTAATGTACTTGGTTATCTTGAATAGTGTTCTTCATACCCCATTCCAATTACTCTATCTGATTATTGGTTTCTAAAAGCAGTGGCTCATTTGAATGCATGATAAGTTGTTCTTCTCATTAAGCCCTTGAGTTACCCCATTGATCCATATACTTTGATTATCAATTTCTTAAGTTACCAAGCATTCTTAGCCTACAACCCTAAGGAGTTTCTTGGAGTGATAACACTTCACACTATCATTATTAAATCATTCGTCGATCAACTAATATCGATATCATTAGTTTCATTTACAAGTCATTTTAACCATAATATCATCAATATCCACATGTCATTATTAATTTATTCAACTCCAACATCATCAATTTATCATTGACATAGCTAATTCCATCATATCAATGTTGATCCACCTATGAAACTTACAACAACAACCATAAATTCATGACATTGTCTATTAACATCATGTATTGACCATTATATTATCATTATTACTCTTCAATTTGCTCATCTACCTTATTCTCTACCAATTTTCTACTTTTTTTTATCTTTATAACTACCATGTTTACTTACTCTTTTAATTTTTCACATTTTTTTTATAAATTGAATATTTTGAATCCCTCCTAAGTCTCCTCATTCTATCTCATCCATCATTGTTCCACCTCTTCCTACCAATTTAACAATTCAAATTCCTATTTAAATAGTGGTATAACAAGCAATTTTACAAATAATTGGAAATTCTCCTACATATGTAGTTGCAAACTTACAAACTTGCAAAACATGATGTTTCATGTATGATAGGTCAAGATGATAGATTTGTGATGGAGATAGGAGATATAAGTTCGAAAAATATCAAATAAAGTTGACAAAGGCTATCAATTTTTTGTTTAATGCCCATGTTTGGACCATGGTTGTTCTATTACGAAAACATTATAAGATGATTTTCCCCTTCAATACTTATTAGCTTCAAAATGATTAATCATTTGTCAATATGCCCCATCAGATTCATAGGGCTACACACAAGATCTCTATAGATGGATAAGTCTATGGCTTGCTTTGCTAATCTATATAAAAAAAATTTAGTCTTATCAATGGTTTTAAATGTTATACATCTTATCTAGGTCTATCCAAAAATAACTTATACTTTATATGCCCGGTTTTAATAGTTCATATAAATTATTTTAAAACCTTATACATTTTATCAAAGTCTATGGCTAAATAATAGTATTATTAAACAAAATAATATATATTCTCAATTATATATTTATTATTATTATTATTATTTTGTTTGCTTAAGAGCATCTAAGCCCTCAAAATCAATAATAAATATGTAATTTTATAAATATAATAAATATATGAAACACCCAATGCATTCATACTTTATAATAATACAATGTATTCAACTATCTAATAATACAAAGTGTTCATACTATATAATAAATTATACTATATAAATATATGCAATAGTAACTCTTTCATGCTATATAATGTAATTCATCCATACTATATAGTAAATATATGCAACAAGAAACATTTTTATTTTTTCTTAAAAGGTTATAAGTTTAAATTTATAAGAAATAGGGTATATATATTTCACTAAACTTTAGTAGTAAAATTACTATTATTATTATGTATACCTCTATATACTTGACCATAACCTTCAAAATAAATTAGTGTTATTATTATTATGTATAATAAATATATACAACATTCAACTCAATCATACTATATAATAAATATATGCAACATACAACCCATTCATATCCTATAAAAGTGCAACTCATTCAACTATATAATAATACAATAAATTCATACTATACTTATTAATATAGGAAACATGCAAGCATCTATACTATATAATATAATAAGACTCATTTTTTTATTTATATAATAAAAGAATATATGACAGGGATTAATATAAATAAAAGAATATATGAAACTGTGTAATTTTAGAAGGTTTAAGTAATCATTATGATTAAATGAAAATCTACTTACTAAAACAAAAAAAATATTTTAATAACAATTGTTTAAATAAAATATCACATAAATTTAAATATTTTGACATTACATCATTTATTGATTGTGTATACAATACAATTTGGTTATTAATTTAAATCCTTATCTCTTAGTTGTACATTAACCCAATTTATTTAGCAACTATAATTATCATTAATAAAATAATATAAATTATAATTTCACCACAAATTGTTATTATTACTATTATTATTATGTATACTTCCATATACTTAACCATAACCTTCAAAATAAATTATTATTATTATTATATAATAAATCTATGCAACATTTAATACATTCATACTATATAATAAATATATGCAACACACAACCCATTCATACTATATAATAAATATATGTAACACACAACCCATTCATATTCTATAAAAGTGAAACTCATTCAACTATATAATCATACAATAAACTCATACTATATTTATTAATATAGTAAACCTCCAAGCATCCATACTATATAATATAATAAGACTCATTCTTTTATTTATATAATAAAATAATATATAACACGATCTAATATAAATAAATAAAATATATGACACTATCTAATTTTAGAAGGTTTAAGCAATTATTATGATTAACTGAAAATCTACTTAAACAAAAAAAAATATTTCAATCACAGTTATTTAAAGAAAATATCATATAAATTTAAATATTTTGACATTATATCAATTATTGATTGTATACACTACAATTTGGTTATTAGTTTAATTTCTATCTCTTAACTCTATATTAACCCAATTTATTTAGCAACTATCGTTATCATTAATGAAATAATATAGATTATAGTTTCACCACAAATTGCTATTATTATTATTATTATGTATATCTCTATATACTTGACCATAACTTTCTAAATAAATTATTATTATTATTATTATTTATAATAAATATATGCAGCATTCAACACATTCATACTATATAATAAATATATGCAACACACAACCTATTCATACTCTATAAAAGTGCAACTCATTCAATTATATAATAATACAATAAATTCATACTATATTTATTAATATAGGCAACATGCAAGCATCCATATTGTATAATATAATAAGACTCATTCTTTTATTTATATAATAAAAGAATATATGAGGCTGTCTAATATAAATAAAAAGTCTAATTTTAGAAGGTTTAAGCAATCATTATGACTAACTAAAAATCTACTTACTCAAAAAAAAAAAATTCAATAACAGTTATTTAAATAAAATATCATATAAATTTAAATATTTTGACATTACATCATTTATTGATGGTGTATAAGCTACAATTTGGTTATTAGTTTAAATCCTTATCTATTAACTCTACATTAACTTGATTTATTTAGAAACTATCATTATCATTAATGAAATAATATAAATTACAGTTTCACCACAAATTGCTATTATTATTATTAATATGTATACCTCAAAATACTTAACCATAATCTTTAAAATAAATTACTATTATTAGTATTATTATGTATAATAAATATATGCAACATTCAACACATTCATACTATATAATAAATATATGCAACACACAACCCATTCATACTCTATAAAAGTGAAACCCATTCAACTATATAATAATACAATAAATTCATACTATATTTATTAATATAGGCCACATGCAAACATCCATACTATATAATATAATAAGACTCATTCTTTTATTTATATAATAAAATAATATATGATACCCTCTAATTTTAGAAGGTTTAAGTAATCATTATGACTAAATATCATATAAATTTAAATATTTTGACATTACATCATTTATTGATTGTGTATACACTAGCATAGCCGCTAACTTGTCACTAAGAAAGCCGAAAGGTCCGCTAAGAACGCGTGTCATAAAACTTATGTGGTAATTCGTAATCAGTCTGTGGTAATATGAAATATTTTTTAATGTGATTAGGTAAATGTTAAAAAGTAAACATGTTAAGGGATGTCTTGATAAATGCAAGAAAGTTATGAACAATAAATCTGACCCATTGATTTTGGAGGACGACTAAGAATATGGCAGCATCTTCAATGCATAACCATCGGATTAGGGTTTAAGGTTAAATAAAGTTAAAAAATCATTAATTGTGCCCATTGTCAATAGGTGTACTCCTTTAGGGGTAACTACACTTTGGTTATTAATTTAAATTCTTATCTCTTAACTCTACATTAACCCAATTTATTTAACAACTATCATTATCATTAATGAAATAATATAGATTACAGTTTCACCACCTAGAATATGGCATATATTTTTATTATTATAATATTTTTCTTAAAGGCACCATTGTAAATTTAGTTCTCCATTACATTATAAATTGGAAGCACTCTCCATTGAATTGCATTGCAGAGAGAAAAGAACCACTGTAGATCTATATGTCCAACGAGCCTTTGCATCAGTGGAATATATAGTACAGTTACTCTTTGCATAAGCTGCACATATGGCTTCTACCAGAAGGCTTTTTGTCTTATTTCTTGTGGTGATAGTACTTGCTGTTTTGGTACGAAATATTTTTTCATGGCTGCTGAATTGCCATTTTCATTTACATGTTTATTAATATAGCTCAGTTCTTCTTTCATAAAGTGATTTCTCTTCTAGCAAGTCATATCTCTTCTAGCAAGTCATATATATATATAAAAGACTGACCTAGCTCATCTCTGATTGTTGAATCTGCAGATGCATGTGGAAGCCACTGGGATAGGAGCTTCAACAACAATTGGGGTGAGTATATGTCTACCTCAATTTGAGTTTTATCATACCTGTATAATTCATTCATACGAGTGACGCCGAATTCTACATGTGTTTAACTAATCACATTGGGTTCCTCTTTTTCCTCTTTCCAGGTGCAAAGAAATGGAATGGATAGAAGGCTTCTGCAGACCATAGGTATCTGCTCTGAAAGGCGTACATTATATTGTGTTTTGTATTTTTTAATAATTGTTGATTATTATTTGTTGTTGATCTGAGAGGCTTAGACATCAATTTTGTCTTTATTTCAGATTCAACATTTTCTTATTAATTCGATCTTTGGGAATCATTTGTTGTTGATGACCATTTAGGTTTTTCTAGTGAATTCACTTTTTTTCCACGGCAATTGTTGTTGTTATTGCTGCTGTTGAGCTGGTTGTTCAGATTTAATCATCTAAATTTGTTGTTCAGATTTTAGTCATTATTTATTGATTAAGAATCAGAATTTTTTTTTTTTTTGGGATAAAAACTGTGTATTAGGTTTTGAAAAATATAACTTTTTTAATGGACATTTTCATGAAAAACACTTGAAGCTATCATGCTGGGTGGAGTAATGTCTACTAAAAACTTCGGACATTTCAAATCCTAATATACAGTTTTTATCATCCAGAAATTTTTTTAATATTATGAATAACTAACTATGAAAACCTACATACTCAGAATTCAAAGTTCATCTTTAATACCATTTGGTGGTTGTTGCTTATGTTTCTTTTAACTTTTTAGTGAAGTCTGGTCTTATCTTAGATATTTGTTGTTTCATTTTGATATCATTTGCTAGTTGCTGTTGCTTTCAACTTTCTCCTGTAAAGTTAAGGCTTCTCTTAGGTGTTTGTTGTTAAATAACGTTTTGTTCTGAAATCCAGGCCCATCTTCAGTGTTTATTGTTGCTGTTATTGTTTGTTTGTTGTTTTAACTTGTTTCATGAAGTCAAGGCTCATTCTGAACATCACTGATTGTGGTTTTGATCTATTAATGCAGATTGCAAGGCAGCATGTTCAGAAAGATGCAAAGAGGCATCCCGCCAAAAAGTATGTTTAAGAGCTTGCGGTACCTGCTGTGCCCGATGCAAATGTGTTCCTCCTGGCACATATGGAAACCAGGATATGTGCCCTTGCTATGCCAACCTGAAAACACATGGCAACAAACATAAGTGCCCTTGAATATGATATATCCAGCACAGACATTATACTTTTGCGGCTGTCAAGTTTTGAGATATCTACAGTTATTGCTTTTTATTATAGGCATATAGAAGATACAAATAAGATGCAGTTGTGATTTTTGCCAATAAACTTTAATGGAAAATACAGCAGCCATATAGGGCTCGATTATATCTCCTTGACTGATGATGTGGGAAGGTTGGAAATATTTTTCTTGAAACTGGAAGATTTGTTGTTGTATGAAATTCTTCAAAGTCTCATAACTTCAAAGATATACTTAAAAGACTGGTTAATATTATTATAAATTTCTATTATGTCGGACAATCTTGAAATTTCAATATTTGTTGTATTGAGTTCTGAAAATGAAGCCTTCTAACTTCAAAAATATATTTAAATCTATTCAATATGGTTGATACTATAGTAAATTAAATTTCCGCTATGAACTAGAATGTTTCTCTAATGTTATTTGAAGAGAATGATTGTACTCTGTTTAAAGTATTGCACCCAATCACATAAATTATTGAAAAAGAGCTATAAGATGCACAATGTTTCTCAAATGTTATCTGAAAATAATGTTTCTCAAATACCCACAATGTTTCTCAAATGTTATTTGAAAATATTGATTCGATAAAAGTATCTTTTATTATTCTGTTTCGAGGGCAAGAGCATTGATCTCAATCACATAAAAAATAGTAAGGAACGTCATAACATGCAGTATGATAGAAGCCAGAAGCCCTACAACATACAGTGTTAGTTTTTCTTTTGTGCGCGAAGTTGGAACATTGTTGTGTAAATATTTATAAAGTGGAGTAACTAATTTTATAAAAGGTTAAAGAAACGTTTCTCACATGAGGGGGTTAGAGATTTCTTACATATTCTCCACAAATTTAAGTCTAGATTGGGGTCATATTTACTATGGAAAATAGTTATCAATGACTTCTTTCATAAATGATGGGTTGGTTTGTTTTGGTCCTTTCTCATTGGCCCATTGGCCCTAGCAAGTTCATGTTGGAATTGTTTTCCTCCTTTATATTTTTTTTATTGTTTTTTCTTTGACATTTTTTACTTCTCTTCTTAATTTAATTGATAAAACAACTTACATTATTTTACATAGTAATTATGATTTAATAAAACAATTTACACCATTCTATTTAGCTATTCTCTTTATTGTATTTCCACTTAGTAAATTGAAAATTTTCTCTTTCTTTTCTACTCTTCTTCTTTTGTTCTTTGTGAACGATTTCTCTTTAATGAGAGAGAACCACCTCCTCCCTTCTTCCTTTTTATCTGACCTTCCTAATCTTCATCTCTTGCTAACTCTCTCCTTCAATAAATTTTTTTATGCTATGTGTTTCTTTGTTTCCTCTCTTCTACCTTCTCATGTGAGAGTGGTAATCTTTCATATTAGAAAAAAGACAATGCACCCACCATCAAAAATATGACCAAACCCTCAACAATAAATCGACTATACACTAATTAATTCATCAAAAAAGTCACATGGAAATTTACCTTGGGTCCAATAAAAAATTGCATACATAAATAAAATAATAAAATGACACATGGATGGCTGGATTAGGTGGTGGGGTTCTAGGGACCAAGATGCTTGTAAAGGAATAAGGGATTGATGTCAGCCTTATCACCCAAATTTTGAGAGTTGAGACATGTTGAATCTATAGGATAGTTGATGGATTAGAGCTTCTCCACTACACACTAGCTACAAGGGGATGCTCCTACATATTTCTACCTAGGTAAGAGAAAACCATGGTCTCATCCTAATACCATAGGTTACTACTAAAAATCCATTTCTACTCCCTTTTGATATGGCATTTTGACATGAATATAGGAAAATCTGTGCCTCTTTCACTTCTTCCTCCAACCCCACACCTTGAACCACTCTCAATTATGTACTTTTCATATGGAGGTTTTCTTGTAGCTCCATGAGCCCTCTTATGCTACAAATAAATTTGTCATGGAACACAATGGAGCCATATCCAAATCACCTTTTATGGATTTAATAACTTACCTCACCATCCCCAAATATAATTCATTAATGTTCCCTTCATCCTCTTTAGTAAAATGGTGATGATAAAATGTTATGTTCTTAATGCCCATATACACTGTCTTTTCTTACCATGACAAAAAACCTATCCCACCTCAAAGCATGCTAACCATCCTTGAAGTTCCTATTCCCCACCATGAAGAACCATATATTCCATCCCCATGATTTTGATTTTGATTGTTATCATGATTTTGATTTTGATCGTTATCATGAGATGATGCACCATCCATTAGAAGCACACCTCTTTCCTAGAACACCAATMGTGTTTCTCCTACACCATTGATTCCCTTTAATTTAGTGTCATTATAATTTGGATGGGAGATCTTTGTCACAGATTCCTCCTTCATGGGTACCATCTCATGGAGGAGTCCTCTTTCTATTCCCCACCATGAAGAACCATATATTCCATCCCCATGATTTTGATTTTGATTGTTATCATGATTTTGATTTTGATCGTTATCATGAGATGATGCACCATCCATTAGAAGCACACCTCTTTCCTAGAACACCAATAGTGTTTCTCCTACACCATTGATTCCCTTTAATTTAGTGTCATTATAATTTGGATGGGAGATCTTTGTCACAGATTCCTCCTTCATGGGTACCATCTCATGGAGGAGTCCTCTTTCCATTGGAATAGGGCATGGAAATCTTTGGGAATCCACTTCATCCAAACCTTATTTAATAAAATAACGTCATCTTGATCCCTTGGACACACCCATATTTTGTTCATAAGAATATGTTTGAGAGGCCATGACTACCTCTAATGTTCCCTAGTATGATTCACATGACCATTTTTATTTCCTCCTTTGAAGCACCTTGTCAAATATGACCAACATGTTTTTGAATTTAAAGAGGACATCTCTAGAGGATAGATGAATTTCTTTGAGCACCCTATTCCTCTGCCATATATGCTTTAATCAAGGAATCTCATCGATATTTTTAAAGCCATTGTTATCATCTTTTCTATCAAACCACGTTTTACAAAAAAAATCCTTCCTATAAAAAAAAAGTGTCCCTAAAGAGGTCACTTCTTACAAAACTTTGTTCGAAGAACTATGTGATATTTTCAGTTTGTTATATAGAAAAATGTCAACTCATGGACCAAAGCATTACCTAAAAGCCACATCAAGACTAAGTAAGGAAAATTTTAAGGACTTGTACTTATCTTAAAGTGTATAAACCTTGGTGAATCTCACTTATTCTTAAGATGAAAAATCTAAAATGTTTGACAATATTTTTGTAAACATATTTAAATTTCTAAGGATTTTATATAATTTCTAGAAAATTTTGGCAATTTTTACCAAAAAATAATTGTATCCTATGTAACTTGGGAAAATCATTTTTGGAAAAAATCTAAATTGGTGAATCATTTCTTGGAAAATTATCCCACGGTCTAAATTTAGTGCCTAAAATTTTCCCCAACACTAGATACGATTAGCCAATTGTTCAAGAGGAGCAACAATGTACTTACCCTACCAAATCTCCAACCATATATTGACACAAGTAGATGTCCTTTGTCAACTTCACAACTTACTTGGAAAAATAGCTTTCCTTTGCAATTTGGGTACGAGAAATTAAATGAAACTACTAAAAAATGCAAAGTGCAATATAAAAAAAAAAAACCTTAAATAATCAACAAAGTAACTCAATTGGTCAAGAATCATATTCCTTGGTGTAACCTATGAATGGTCAATTGGATTTTTTGTTTTGAATTACATTATCTAAGATTCGATCTCTAATAGGAACGAGTTATGAAAACCTAGGGATCTAAGACCACTTTGTAACAACCCATTAGGGTGTTAAATTCAAATCGTTGGGCGGAGAGGGTCCCTTGTCCCACAAACAAGGGGGTCTCATACACCAATTTGGTGTGATGGCTTGGTCGTGACCTTAAAAATAGATTATTATTATTATTATAAAAATTATTTTCTTTAAAACTATATACATCGAAATAAAATAGATATATAATCATCAACCACATGCATACAAGCCAACAAGTACACTATATAAGATGTTGGATTACTGAGAGGGGGGGTGAATTAGTAATAGAACGATTTAATCCCTTTTCACCATAAAATGAAAGTGTTATATCAATGTAGCATTATCATCCAATAGTTGTTGAGTAAGTAAACAATGAACAAATGCGAAATCACACACATACACAGTACACCAATTTTTTACATGGAAACCCAAAGTGGGAGAAAACCACAGAATGTTTTTTCTTATATGTATTTAATAATTACATTCATTGGAAGCACCAACTCCCTTTGTTTTCC
Organism: Picea glauca; assembly: GCA_000966675.3. Classification (NCBI taxonomy): domain Eukaryota; kingdom Viridiplantae; phylum Streptophyta; class Pinopsida; order Pinales; family Pinaceae; genus Picea; species Picea glauca. The sequence goes on along the minus strand of JZKD02S0242035.1, from coordinate 154,509 downwards.
AATTGCAACTTGAAGGAGACTCCAACCCCCTAGTTTCTTAATCTACAACCTAAGGGAAACTCCAACTCCCCAATTCTCCGACTACAACTAGAAGGAGGCTACAACCCCCTATGTTCTCCGGCTACAACCAGAAGGTAGCTACAACCACCTAGCCTTTCTCCTTCCAACCGCCCTGGTATAAAAGTAGAATGATGGAACCACTGCCACACTATCACTCTGAGATATAATGCTATAAACCTATACCACTCAACCTACACCAAACAACCTATACCAATAAATTGAACCATGCATCAACCATGCATCAACCTATACCTCAACATGTAATCAACCTGTATCATAAACAAGTGCATCAACCATGCACCCACCTGTACCAAACAATTTGTACCAATAACCTGAACCATGCATCAACCATGCATCAACCTGTACCTCAACCTGTAATCAACTTGTACTATAAACAAGTGCATCAACCATGCACCAACATGTACCTCAACATGTACCATGAACAAGTGCATCAATCATGCACCAAACCTATACAAATAAATGTCACAACAACTTGTCTAAGCAACCTATCACAACAACTTGTCTCATCAATCTTATCAACAAAATATGATTTGTAACTTTGTAATATACCTAATGTATATGATCACATACCTGCAAACCTTCCTTAAATTTAACAACAAGAGACTAGAATTTTCATCAAACTTTACTTTAGTCTCACATGACTAGTTTTGGATTAGTCAACAACCCTAACTTGAAATAATCATAATTATGTACATGTAATGAATAAAGATATGAAAATAGTACACAATGTTATTCAATGTGTTTTATGCAATTCCTCAAGGTGTCACTATTTGGCACCTCTCATAAAATGATTTATAGAAAAAAATGGCATACCTCGTTGAATTCCGGCTTATTCTAGAGTGCAAACTTGTAGAGCGTGCCCCGCACAAAATATATGTTTTATGGATCTGAAAATTGTACAAACAATACTACAGACTATACTATAACAAACACATTTGGTCTTACAGAATTCAAATATGTTATGAACAATTTATAAATTTTTACCCGAAACACCTCTTTTAGACTAGTTTCACGACTAGCTACAAACCCTATTTTTCACGGAGTGTAACTCCAAAAATAAAATGACCCACAAGATGAAATTTGTACCACAACTACTTGGATATGTTCCCTCAACAACCTCCCAATTTCATGGTTTGAATCATTCTAGAAAAAAAATTATTGAGAAAATCATGAGATGACCTGTAAATAACATACCTTAGAAAGCATCATCAAAAGAATTTATCGTCCCTTGAATTTCGACCTTCTTTACTTCACCTTCCCTCTGAAATTAAGCTTATATATCCTTTGGTTACCTCAGTCACTTGTAGATATTCAATATACTCAAGTGTGATTAAAATGAGAGAGCCTTGTTTCTTATTTATAATTTCATGTAGCTTCCTCAAGGCGTTACCTTTTAACCATCTTAACCCACTTTCCTTATTTTAGGGTTAACCCACTTCTAATTTTTCCATTAAATTTATTATTTAAACAATTTCTTTTGTATTCACTTTGACTTATAGTACACTCATCACTTCACTTTAATATTTACCTTCTAAAATCTCTTAAACCACTTTGACTACTTTGACCTTTTGGGGCTTCTAGATGACTCATGAGGGTTCTCCAAATTCACATGGCCATAACTCTCTAACCGTGAGGAGTTATGTGACATTCCACATATCACTGGAAATGACATGCCATGTACTATCCATATAGAATAGTCTTTCCTACAAATATATCAAAACTCATACCATTATCCATCAAACAAACTTGGGTGCATTAACCAAACCTGGGTTTTCCAACTTCTCATGGCCATAACTCTCTAACCGTGAGGAGTTATGTGACATTTCACATACCACGAGAAATGTAATGACATGTACTATCCATCTAGAATAATTTTACTTTCAAATATATTAAAACTCATACCATTATACATGAAACAACCTTGGGTCTGTTTCTCAAACCTTTGTGCTACCGGAATTCTCTATCAGACTTTCTCTAAGGGTTGACATCAATATACAATATCACTCTCCAATGGTTGACATCAATCTACAATATCGCTCTCCAATGGTTGACATCGATGAAAACCAACAATCCATACCAATTGTCCATCAACCTAAGGCAATTGTCTGACATAAGGAACATGTTGAAACTACACCATCAACCAATGGACCATTATTGCACAATTTAATACTCAAATACAAAATACCTAATCGTATAGCTTCTAAAAGTCCATGTCTTAGCCAAGTGCACTCCAACTACCATAAATAATGTTATAATAAGATTTCATAAACCAATATTCAACAAGGTTCCATAAAGAATATTAATAAATATCCCACGAGACAATATTTAACATATACATGAACCATTCTTCAATAGATAGGGAGGAAATTGCACCAAGGATTGATTTTCCACCCAACCTGTAATATCCTCAAGTATTAAACAATTTTTATTGAATATTTTCCATTTATGGAAATTCGTACTTGGTTTAATTAAGGCATTTAACTGATATATTTTTAATTATTGAGCAAAAGTTTGAGTCACCAATTGTCCCCTTTTGATGGACAAATGTAAGAGACAAAAATTATTAAATTATTAAATGTAGGAAACAATGGAACAATGAGGTTAAAAATAGTTAACTATGAATCCATGAGTGGGGAACATGTTTGAGTTAACTCAAATTTATATTTTACAAGTGTCAAGCAGTGGAGTGTTGTCACTAGCATCCCCTAAAAATCAAGGATTTCTAAAGGTGTGAATTTCCAAGGAGGGAAATGAATTTAATGAAAGGTCTCATGCACAATGAGGATAAATACAACATATGTGGGAGGCATGACTTTGGCGAGTATGTTGAAAATGAATGGGTTATTTTTTATGTGAGCACAGGTGGTGTTAGGAAAACAATTATGAACTGTATAAAGGTATTTTGGCTAAGGAGGAAACTCAGTTCACCCTTATGGAGTCATAGTGAGGCTTGAGAGTGGTCACGCCAATTAGCTTGGTTTAATACAAAAGTAAGTGCATTACAAAAATTGAATTTTTTTTTTTTTCTTTACACATAAATATCAAAATTATAGAATTTTGCATTCGAAAAACATGTTGCAGTGTAGGAGTCAACATTACTAATGAAGATATATGATATCTCTTAGATATATTGCAACTATAACATCGGAGAAAAATAAAAATTTCTTATTTAAAAAGAAATCACAAATAACGTACAAAAATTTACATAAATATACATATCCATAATAAAGGAAGTTTTATTGAAATATAAACTTAATACCATAATTATGGTATCATATTGATGGACTACACATGAATATAGGGCACCCTTACATTCCTTAAAAAAAGAAATTGTAGATTTATCGAACATAAATTTCCTCTTCTCTTACGATATATTTTGTAAGTAAATATAAAAATTGAAGTCAAAGGTTCACGAAATAGATATTGATGAAATAAGAACCCAAATACCTTGGGAAATTCAAATGTGGAAAACCTCCCTTTACCTACACAACAAGAAGAACAAAGCGATTACTTACAATAATACTTGGACTTAATAGTGAACACATGTATATCATTTATTGGTATTCAAGAAGTTGTGGAAATATTACTTCCTTTGGCGTGAATCAGGGTTGTTGAGAAGTGTAGGGTTTACCAAAAACCTTGCCCCTTTTATCTGTCTTAAAAACAAAAGGAAAACTGTGTTTAGGTCATTACTTTGATACTATCAAATTGGTAGAAGTAATAGTAAATAAAGGAAAAGTTCTTAACGAGGGTACGATTATTATCTATGCCGTGTCTATAGTCAAAATTTAATTCGGAAGCAAATTGATGCAAACTTTTTTAACTTTTGATTGTTTTTTTTATTGGAATAATGTTTATAAGAGATTGGTTTGGATTTAGTTTGAATCTGTTGAAGATTTGTAGGAGGTTGTTGAGAGATTTTCTCAACAAGTATCTCTATATTTGAAGATAGTTGGATCTGATTCCAACTATATATACATATAATATGTATAATATAAATTATTATTTATGTGTTATGGTTGTTCTCACAAACTTTAAGATGGTATTAGAGCCTAGTTAGGCTTAATCCCTCATACCAGTGCCAAAAAGATGTGATAGTCATTAGAACTGATTCTCTATACATATGTGTGAGAGTGTGTTTTGAAGAGTGCAATTGGTGCCAAGAAGATGTGATAGTCATTAGAACTGATTCTCTATACATATGTGTGAGAGTGTGTTTTGAAGAGTGCAATTATTTATGTGTAAATTAATTTTTATGTGTGCAAATTAAATTGTTTTGTGAGTGAGCCGCATTACTCCCGTAGAGAAAACTCTTTTAAACGGAGAATAAGAAAGGGCACGTTACCAGATATTTAAGAGGCTGACTGGTGCAATAGATCAACAATCAGTGCAATTACGACGAAATTTTTGTTGGTTCGTGCACGCAAAGTGGAAGTTGAAGGGCGAGCCTTTCACGGACTGGTATCTTCAATTCATCAGGAAGGACATTACAGCCATTCATCAGGACGCCTATGGCAAAGGATTACTCATGGCATCATTGTGATCTGTTATTCATCTTACACAAGAATTTCTTCTCACCGGAAAAAGGGCGATATGGCCATTGATTTCAGGATCTTCTTCAACCTCGCTGGAGTCACGGATTCCATATTCCTATTTACGTTTTACCAGATTGAAGGACTATGAATGCGTCAAAATCTAAATGAGTGGCTATATTAATTAATTACTTATATTAATTGATTTGTATGAATTTTGGCTGTAAAATTTTATTTTGTAGAGTCAATCAATGAACATAATATCATAATCTAAATTAGTGGTTCTTGACTTACTTCGGTGTCATTGGAACAATTAACTGTTTTTGTTATGCATATTTTGTTATATGTTGTGGATCTTGTTCTGTTTTGGGCTTCAAGAACAACAGTGACAGGTTATTCATATAGATATTATTGTATGTATGTTTAGAAAAGGTTAGTTGTATGATTGACTGCTGAAAATACCCAGTAATCAGATCACTGTCCTATATAACTGTTGAAATTTGTTTTTAAGGGGAATTCCACAGATGGTGGTGTATTCATAGGATAATTCATTATCAAGATTATCTTTCGGGTCGAGAATCATCAATTCTACAAATTTGTCAATGATGGTCAGAAGCGGTGTTATCTTAAATGAGTTGAAAGGGGAGCTCGAAGTTGTAGAGAAGAAAGAGATATACCTGAAGATTTCAGAGTGAATAGGAGTGTTGATGAAGACCAGTTAGACAAAGAAAGAAAATAATTAATATTGTAATTTGTTATTGAATGTTGTAAGTTTTTATAATGTAAACATTATGGAAGGGTGTTGGAATAATAGTTACAATAGATTGGTTTGGATTTGGTTTGAATTTATTGAAGATTTGTAGAAAGTTGTTGAAAGATTCTCTCAACAACTATCTCTATGTTTGAAAATAATTAGATCTGATTCCAACTATATACACATGTAATATTGTATGTAATATGTGTAATAAAAATTATTATTTGTGTGTTATAGCTGTTCTCACAAATTTTAAGATCCCTCATAGACAGAACGACCCATCATTAACACCATATCCACAACTTTCAAATAAAAAGTTAACAGTGATAATGCACACGAATGGATGCGCACTGTGACGACAAATGTCTATATATATAGATGTATATATATTTGACACCATGATACAGAACCAAAACCTAAATATATTTTTGCATTAACATCTCAGTATTGAAATCACATTCTGGTCCCAAACCTAAATGCGTTCCTAACGGAGAAAAATCGAGGACCCGGTTACAAGAAAAAAATTAATAGGGAAAGGAAATATCAATAAAAATTCAAGAAGACTGATATTAAAACGATTTAAACCCATAATCTTATTTCTTGCAGTGCTAGGATAGTTTGATGTAAAAATTTAGGAAGCTCGATCCAAAGCTCTATCTATGTGTACGGTGAGTAAAAACCCATTGTAGCTCAGTGAGCCTGGAAAAATATTTGCAGGTGTAACTGGTAGTAATCATTAGTCAAGTCGAATATCACAGAGTGCTGCGTGGATATTAAGTTCTGGTATGCAGGGTTAAGTATTCCAAACGAGGTTTTGTAAAAGAAATATATATATATATATATATATATATATATATATATATTACAAACGAGGTTTTGTAAAAGAAATATATATATATATATATATATATATATAAACTTCCTGTTAGACCTACAAATTCTATAGGAGCGTCTGTGTACTTGAGAGGCTTTCCTAGAACATGAGTTTACATAAGGGAGGAACTCTCGACAACAATGATAACTACTGTTTTGTTTGAGAAGCGACAGTATGGACCTTACAAGGCTAAGGTCATACTTTAATCAACAAGAAGAATCAGTTCTAAGTCAAATTAACCGACGGTTAGGAATTTCTCAACAACATTTTAAAAATCCATATACCATAGAATCACCGCTCTTAAACTATAGAAGGGACTTCGACAGCATAAGAGTTTTTGCAAAAACCTGTATAGAATTTGTTTAATATAAAAAAAAGATATATACGGATACTTAACGATATACTCTATCCAGAAAATATTTCTAACTCGTCCCAAACTCTAGTTCACGAACACACATCGCGCAGTAGGATAAATAGTAAGGAGAAGAATTATTTTTTCATTTTTCCCTTAACAAAAATCAGAATAGAGGTGGGTTACCTGAGATTTCTAGGCTTGATAAAGCTGTTGGTCACATCTTGGCTCCTCTACGATGAGTTCTCACTTGTCAAGCATAACAAGAATGAAGCATAATAGTTCACAGTGAGGGAAGACTTGGCCTTATGCCCACTATAGAGAAAGAGAGAGAGTTTCCAAGTAATCTAATACTACAACGAAAGTATGGAAACAAGGAACAGTTGTTTCGTCCAAGGGTTACTTGGCTCCTCGATCCCATCCATTGTACTGTCGGAGGCGTACGTAGTACTCAAGTGAGTATGCCATGTGAAGTGAGGAAGGTGGATTATTTGGGTTGGCTAAAATCCTGGAGCGATAACCCATGCTGTTGGGCAGACAATTTTGGGGATGTTACTGTGAAAATATATGAGGAACAAGGAAAAGGCGCAATAATGGCGAAGGTAGGAAAATAATAAGAAAACAAAGAGAATCAAGAAGACGAAGAAGATCAAGAAGGTCAAGAAAGAAGAGAGGAGAAAGAGGAGAAAGAGGAGAAGACTCGGAAAAGAAAGAATGTCAGTGGAGCATGAGTTGTATCCAGCTTATAATGAGTTATCACCAGCTGAGCATGCTGAGCATGAGTTGTATCCAACTCACAATGAGGTGGCTAAAGGCTTTAATCATAATGTATAAATATGTAAAGCGTGTCGCGAGTATGGGGGCTTGAAGGGATATTGGTATGTAGTTAGAGAGAGGCTTGAAGGGATACTGGTATGTAGTTAGAGAGAGAGAGTGTGTGTTTCAGAGAAAAAGAGCATGATAAAGAAGCTATAGATGTAACTAGGATTGAATGATAAGAATACATTTTAGCACCAAGAGCAACCAACACTTAAATATAATAAAGAAGTCAATATTTTGTGGACGTAGCCCGAAGTTGGATGTTAATTCATGTCTGCAATGTGAATGTATGTTTATATTTAATGTTTAGCCATTCAATAGCATGAATATGGGTGTATGTTTAGCCATTCAATAACATGAATATGGGTGTATGTGCATATACAATTAAGTAACGATTTAATAAGGATTTAGTGCGAAAGGGGATCTTGTAGCAGAGCGGGTTTCCAATGTTTCCCTCACCGCTGCAGAATATTGGTTTCTGCAGTTCCCATAAATATACCTCAGGTAAGACTTCACTTGCATGTAGGTGATTTTGAAAGGGTCGATGTCTGTAGGGTTTTGTTGGTATAAGTAACTTGAACCGAGGGTCTTGAACCTACCTGTGAGCGTGCCAACAAATGGTTTTGTTGTTGGGACTTGAAATATGGAAGTGCAGGAATGTTTTGGAGGCCAATGAGGAAGGAGATAACTGAATGGCTGGAGAAAAAGGAACAAGAATTTCCCAGGAAGGAGAATAAAAACCCTCGGCTAAAGAACAGACAATGGCTACAAAGGTATGTGTACACATACTTGCATGAGATCTTTTTCGGTGAATTCCCTAATCTCTTTGTAGAATGGATGGAAATATTTATGGAAAATATTGGTAGACACAAACCAGCCATGCCAAGGAATTGGACTCCCAAACTAGTGGGACAAGTGAATTCAGTAGACAACAAGACTTCCCGCGCAATTGACTTTTGGCTCGACAGTTTATTAGGAGGATACATAATAGAAATTTTCATAGACTGTACCTAGGTTTATAGGGTTGCAGAAAGAGACTTCTTCAAAGGCCCGTGAGGAAGATTCATAAATTCGTTAGCTACATGGATAAATATGTTTCTATGTGACAAGGAAGTTATAACGATAGATTCAGATAGCTAAATAAATTTGCACACATAAAGGGACTAGGGTTGTTGAAAGAGAGATGATCTGAGAATAGGATAAATGGAAAAAGGAAGGGAATACTGAGAATGCAAGAGAAAGAGGAAGGGATATCAGAAGGAGAAGATGAATTTGGAGTTCTACGCAATGGTAGAAGGTACAAGAAGTTGAGAACTATGGATGGGAAGAGAGAGAAGTGTAGCAAGTACCAGGAACATCATATAGATATATGTATCATAGAAGTAAAACAAACAGAGGGAGAAGAAGAAGATAACCATTTCAATCCAGTTATAGAAGAACTAATAAGTCCTTCCCAAGTTGAGTATTTGGTCGAAACCACAACCTCGTCTGTGTTACCTGAATCCTGAATTGAAGACAACGTTCGAAGACCTCTCTAGAGCACTTGTAATCAACTCTTAGGAAGTCAGATGATTCAAATTTTATGAGCAGAACGAAACAAATATAGATTATTATCAAAATATGCTTAACACAGAATAACAGATATACAATAAAATTGGTTTCTATTCAATAAGGAAATAAGTTGAAACTGTAAAATGCAGCGGAAAACAAGCTTACTAGAATGGTGGTGGCTTATCTCTGAGAAGAGATGTGACAGCTACGATGATTCTCCAGAAGATGATTGAAATGAGGCTCTCAAGGCCTTTTTACAATAAATAGGAATTTCAAAGACCCTAGACATCCAAAAACCTAACCCTAGGAGATGAAGCGCCAAAAGTCATGTGGGCCCCATTTGGGTAAGTTAGTACATCAACTTCTCGAGGTCGTAACTTTTGCATACGATCTTCGTTTTAGGCACAGGATAGCACGTTGGAAAGGTCTATATGAGGAATACACATGTTTCATGTGGTGAGCCCTACACATGTTGACTGTGACGAGCCCTAAAAACATTGTTTAGGGCCTCAAAATAACTCTAGAAGTCACAGACATGAAAACTAGGAAAAAACTGTCGAACTGGAAAACTGCCAAAATGAGCCACTTGGAATAGGTGGGAGGCTACTGACATCCATTTCGATCAATCCTCCCCCCTTAGGAAGCGATTGTATCAATTTCTTTGAGTTCCCCCATTAGATGAGGAAATAAGATGAAACTGTAAAATGCAGCAAAAAACAAGCTTGTTAGAATGGTGGCAACTTATCTCTGAGAAGAGATGTGACGGTTGCACTCATTCACCAGAAGATGATTACAATGAGGCTCTCAAGGCATTTTTACAATAACCAGAAATTTCAAAAACCTTAGACATCCAAAAACCTAACCCTAGGAGATGAAGTGCCAAAAGTCACGTGGGCCCTATTTGGGTAAGTTAGTACATCAACTTCCCGGGGTCATAACTTTTGCATACGATCTTTGTTTTAGGCTCAGGATAGCCCATTGGAAAGGTCTATCCGAGGAATAAAAATGTTTCATGTGACGATCCCTACACATGTTGACTATGGCGAGCCCTAAAAACATTGTTTAGGGCCTCAAAATGGATTCGGAAGTTAGGGACCCGAAAACTAGGAAACAATTGTTGAACTGGAAAACTGCCAAAATGAGCCAGTTGGAATAGGTGGGAAGCCACCGACATCCATCTACATCATCATAGCATTGGTAACCATAGTAGTATTAGTAGTATAGTTAATCATAATCAACCAGTATCACCAAGAAGGGGTACTACACACAACAACATGACAGGGGCAGATAACACAGTAACATTAAACCATAGTTCAAAGGAATTGGATCGGAAGACCCAGAACAACATTTGTTCGTATGTGAAACTATTTGGACTACAAAGAATGTCCAATATGATGATGAAAATATCATGCAGATGGAAACAATATTTAGAGGATGCACGTTAGTTTTGTACATGAAGCTCCAGAGTCCCACACCAATAGGTCAAACAAGGACATTAGCATAGATCACACAAGCATTATTAAAAGAATTCAAGAAACCAAAGTCTAAGTCATTGTACATTACCAAGATCAAGGAGATCAATTAAGTACATAATGAGTCAATATGGGAGTTCAATTAGAGATTCACATATGTGATGGGTAGATTAACTTTCCAAATACCCGATCAACCATATAGAGATTGGTTCATGGCATGATTTCTACCTCACATCCATAGTACTTTAATACAACAAAAGGTTACGATGCAGTCGAAGGCATTGGAGATTGCTATGAACTTGGAAGCCTCTCTAGTCAGAGAAAAAAATGGAATGGTGCATACACAAAACCAACTAGCTGCACTAACAATTCACTTGACATAAATCACGAAGGGGAAAAAGAAATAGGAACAAGTCTGGTGCACCAAATGTAGGACTGAAGGTCACCATAAAGATAAATTTTTATCCTTTGCGCAATACTTAACAAATGGACCACCAAATCTTACTAGGAGGAGGATACTGCGAGATATGTAATAAATGGGGACATAACCCCCATGAGTGCCAGTTACTACAAAAGTATTAGAGTACCCCAAAAAGTTTATTCTGTATATTTTGGAAATCAATGGGACATGAAGATAAGGATTGTCATGCATTCGATATGATGAGGGAGCACACATAAGATATGTACATAATTCATGAGGACAATGTTGCGATAGAAGGAGGGGGGAAATTTAACAATCAAAGAGGATTTAATAAAAAAAAAACAAGGAGGATTCGGTAAGGGTTGAGGTAGATCAAACTTTGGGAGAGGAGGAAGAGGCCCCGTAATATGATACAATTGTAACCAACCAAGACACCTAGCACATGATTTCCAAAATCCCTGCATAACATGCACTTACTGTCATTCATTAAAACATGTGATAGAAGACTATCCATAATTACTGGCAAAGTGGTAGGACAGAGGGAATCAAAACCAGAACCCAAACATTCAAAATATATCCGTCAAGATATGGTACGAAGTACCCAAAATAGAAGTAGTTACATATGGAGGAACCAAAACAGGGATAGATGCAACCAATGAAAATAAATAGATTGAGCAATGGGTAAAGAAATCAACAGTACCCATCCCAACATTCGATCCACGAGACAAAAAAGAGACCTATAAAAGGAAGAGGGAGGAACTATTACAACAAAAGTGGTCAGGATCAACATATTCTATGCCAAAACCTCCCACTGATGACCAAGCCAGGACCAATGGATCTCTGGAGAAGGTAAGTACCTTAGGAATGTTTTTGAGGAGTTTCCTAGAGTTGGTCAAGGACAAAAATGCATTGCATACATTATGATCTATGATCGATCATTGTGCACAAGGAAAGGAAACCCCTACTGAAAACAAAGCAGTGAACCAACTATTGCGCAAAAAAAGAACCAATTGATATTTCAGGATTAGTGTGCAGAATGGAGAATACGACATAGACAATGTGATATTATACTTGGGATCTGATGTGAATGTGTTACCTAAGAAGACATGGGAAATGATGGGGAAATCCAAGTTAGTTTGGTCACCCATTCAATTGAGATGATAAAACCAGTACAAAATAGTACCTATTGGCCAACTAAGAGGAATACCTATGAATATAGATGGAGTGTGCAATGTCACATACTTTGAAGTTATCGAGATTGTGGATGACAACCAACTATACCTAGTGTTAATGGGACTAGAATGGGACTTTGATAACCAAGCCATTATCAATCTAAAAAGGAGAGAGATGATATTTGAAGTAGGAGAGATGAAAGTTACTGCACCATCAGATCCAAAAGAAGGAAGGAGGTACATCGAACCAATGAAGGGAGATGAAAGTGACAACCTGTATACCATGACTGCAAGTAATGGATGACTATGTTAATCCCAATGTAGATGGTCCATTGAGTTGGAGAAGCATCAGTTCGTGTACATCAGACTCAGAAGCATGCCTAGAAAATTGGCAGTAGAGGATGCATGAAGTCTCAACATAATGATGTGCACACATGACCAAATCAGTGCGCTTGATTGGAACATAACTATGAAACCCACCTAAGTATGACTCGTTGATAGATATAAAAACATTTTTATAGACATTCGAAGCACATTTACCAGAACAATAGAGGCTACTAGCACTCAACATTTTATTGAAGGACACTCTGTCCATATGGTGGGAGACACACAAAGAAAACATAGAATACTGGAAATAATGTAGGAGACTGATATAAGTGTGGCTCAATAATCATGTGACTGACATGAGGCAGAAATATATTGGGTAAGGAAACCCGACAGAGCACATTGCGCAGTGTGAAAAATCATGGAGTTCAATACTAAGGAAAGACTGGACACACAGGTTCATACATACCCTTGACACCATCCCAAAGAAATGGTACCTATAATTGGAGATCAAAAAAGACACAACAAACTGGGATTACATAAGTCAAATATTCCAGGTAACATTTAGAAGAAATGCATGAACTAGATAAAGTGACTATGGATAGGCTCCATTTAATACTGACTTCTTATGAGATGAGGAACAAGAAAGAACATCTAGATCTAAAGGATGCAGTCTTCAAGGCATCCGTGAAATCGTCAACATCCGAAGATCACGATTCCTATGAACACTTATCACATGAATAAGAAGCTAACTTTTAAGGAAACTAAAGAGGGGATCCAAAAAGTATAAAGGTATGTCACCATTCAAAGAAAAAAACACTAATGAAAAAGAAAGAAAAGGCAAGGATAAACCTAGGGAGTTTAAAAATAAAAAGACTTTTAAAAGGAATAGTTTTTATTCAAGGGAGGATAGCAGTAGCTCATCAGACACTAGAGAAGAAGAATATGAGCCAGATACAACTCAAGATGAAAAAAATTTCATGGATTTAGAGTGACAAAGATCTAATCAAGAAAAAATAGACAAAAAAGAGTGTGAAGTTTGAGTCAACATAGAAGAAGAACTCATTAGTGCTCTTGGGAAATCTCTCGACTCAAGAAAAATAATATACTAAGAAAACAATAGTTATAGATTTATAAATAAAAATACAATGATATTAGAAAAGATATAGTCAACTTAAAAATCTATCTAGAAGAGGCCAAAAGAAGGGAAGAAATATTGTTGAATCAGATAAATGAAAAGGAGAACATTTATGACATGTTGGAATATTGAGAGGGGGGG